>JAZFAU010000054.1:0-400000 GCA_037178615.1 Dione vanillae
TTTAGTAATAGATAGATATAATTTCTCTGATTAGTATTTGTTTATATATTATTATTTTTTCTTTTATTTCTTGTTTCTCTAATCACGTATAATAATAATATCTAACGATAACAACAATGATGGTAATGCAATGAGCTATTAGTGAACATAATATACATATATTTATAATTGTTAATTAATTAGCTAATGAACAAAGTTTAATAATCTTATTGGATTTTTCTTTTAAGGTCGCATTTATTTATGTAAAACATGCTTAACTATTATTGTTGTTGTTATATAGGCACTTATATGTATATATACACATAAGCTTTTCTAGAACGTTTTGCGAGAAACTGTATATTTCAACATGAATCATTTGTGGCCCTGAAAAGGGCCTTTTGACTTTTGTGTTCTTGCGAACACGCACATGCGACGGTGCACAACACACCACGCAGGTAGAGGAGGCGGAGGAGTGCGACGGTGCAGACACACCGCGTACACCACCACCACCACCGCCGACGAGACACTGTTTGCCGCACTTGCGCATTCGCATTTGTCACGAAGGAACACACACTTCACTTGGAGCTCGTGTACTTGGTGACGGCTTTGGTGCCTTCGCTGACCGCGTGCTTGGCCAACTCGCCGGGCAGCAGGAGCCTCACGGAGGTCTGCACCTCCCTGGACGTGATAGTGGACCTCTTGTTGTAGTGGGCGAGACGGGACGCTTCTGCGGCGATGCGCTCGAAGATGTCGTTCACGAAAGAGTTCATGATGGACATCGCCTTACTGGAGATACCGGTGTCCGGGTGGACTTGTTTGAGCACTTTGTAGATGTAGATGGCGTAGCTCTCCTTCCTCTTGTGCTTCTTCTTCTTCTTGTCCGATTTGGAGATGTTCTTTTGGGCTTTGCCCGATTTCTTGGCGGCCTTTCCGCTAGTCTTGGGCGGCATTGCGATTTATATTATTGATATTGATCGATGTGATAATAGTGACACAGCACTGGCAGGCTTACGCACTGTAACTATAAAAATACGGGTTTTTTTTTTTTTTTTTTTTTCGAAAATGGCTTGAATGCTGTTGACCTCAATTGGTCTTGACAGCGTCACCGGGCGGGGGGGGACGGAGTGTGCCTCGTCCCCAGAGAATAAAATGAGCATTAATAGCTGCTCAGAAGAAGGTGTGTAGGGCGGTCATGGACCGACTGGCCCCGACGCGCCGAGGCGCGGTCGTGCCGTTGTGAAAGATGGGCCGCGTCGCCTGTTACGGCGGCGACGGCGAGACTTTGGGACTGAGGAGTGTAATCTTCCGTTGTAGTTGCGGTTGGCTACAGTAATTGGGTCATCGGGGTCTAAAAGAACGCTTCGAGGGCGTCGAAGTAATTTGTGAGGATGGGGAGCGTACTTAGACGCTTGAACGATTAGGGGATTAGGGTGAGAGTCTGCGCGCTCGTAGTAGCGCTTGGCTAAGCCTTTGCAGAACTCTTTGATCGATTCCAATTCGAAGTCTTTATGTAGGTCAACGTTGCGAACGTACCAGGGGCATCCGGATGCTATCCTGAGGAATTTATTTTGGACTCTCTGAAGGAGATCTGTGTTAGTGTGTGCGAACACTACACTGGCGTAGGTCATTATGGGGCGGATGCAAGTTTTGTACAATGTCAGCTTGTTACGAAGTGACATTTTACTCCGCTTGCATATGAGAGGGTACAGCCTGCTCAGGATGAACATGGCTTTGTTTCTCACGTGTCTAATGTGAGGGCGGAAAGTGAATCGCGAATCTAGGATGACGCCTAGATATTTGACCTGGTTTTCCCAGGGGATCGGTTTGTTTTGTAGCCGTATAGTAGAGACGGTTTCGTATCGTTTACGCGGAAAGAGTACCGCTGCGCTTTTCTCCGGGTTGACCTCAAACCGCCACTTGCTAAACCAATCGCCTAAGGCGTCGGCCGCGAGTTGCAGTCTTTCGGCTAGGATCCAAGCGGAGCGGTCCGTGGTGTAGAGCGCGGTGTCGTCGGCGTACATCGCGAGTTCTACTTTTGGAACGCGCGGAATATCGCTCGTGTACAGTGCGTATAGAAGGGGGGAGAGTGTGGAGCCTTGTGGGACTCCAGCGCGGACGGGACGACGCGACGAGAGGGTCCCTTCTATACGGTAGCGGAACGTGCGGTTCGACAAGTACTCTCGAATGATGTGCACGAGAGTGTCCGGGAGTGCCATACGGCGGAGCTTGAAGAGCAGGCCGTTGTGCCAAACCTTGTCGAATGCTTTAGCGATATCTAAGAATACGGCAGCCGTGTCGCTGCGGATCGAACGGTGTACGTGGTACTTAGCGATATGTTCTGTCAGTCGGTGAACTTGATGAACGGCAGAGTGCCGTTGTCGAAATCCAAACTGCTCGTCGATGAGCAGTTTCTTCGTCTCTACTATTTCTTTAATTCGAGCGAGTACGATTCTCTCGTAGACTTTCCCAAGGCAGCTGATGAGGCTGATGGGTCTGTAACTCGAGGGTAGGTGGGCGGGTTTATTGGGTTTTCGAATCCCTATGACGGTGGCTTCCTTCCATTCGGCGGGGAAGGAGCACCCTGCTAGAAGAGCATTGAAAATCATGACCAATAAAGACACGAATTGGATCGGAAGATTCTTAAGGACCTTGTTGGGGATGTTGTCAGGCCCCGGGGCCTTCTTGGGATTGAGGTCCTTGAGGATGTTTTTAACTTCGTCTACGTCGGTCGGGATAAAAATACGGGGTCGAACTCGAGATGTACTCACTTTGGGTGAACGCACAAACGCTAGCGACGTTCACTAGTCACCGACACTGAATCGACCAATGAGAACTCCGTACGCGCGACCAAGAACGGGGACGAGCCTCCCCCCCCCCCCCCTTCTTCTTAACCCCCCCCCCCCCCCCCCCCTCACCACGCTGCCCTGCACCCTCAGCAAGTTGATATATTAATTATAAACAAACAAACGTATATTAATTATAAACAAACAAACACACACACACTATATATATATATATATATATATATATATATATATATATATATATATATATATATATATATATATATATATATATATATATATATATATATATATATATATATATATATATATATATATATATATATATATATATATATATATATATATACACAAATGTCTATGTAAATAATAACAATTATTATTTCCCAATTCTTATTTGAATTTTCAAATTTTCTTTTTTATTATACATTATAAAAAATAGTAGTTAGTATTGTTCGTCAATACTAACTGAACAAATGTGTGAATCATAACAAGTATTAATATTATTATCTGCCAATTCTTATTTGAATTTTCTATTTATTTATTTTATTTTTTTTGGAAATATATATATATATATATATATATATATATATATATATATATATATATATATATATATATATATATATATATATATATATATATATATATATATATATATATTATACTATTCATTGTCTTTCATGTAGTAAATAGTCTATTTATTATTATGTGATATATATCTATCTATTTGTCATGTCATGACGTGAAGGTGAGACGTCTCGCACAGTGAAACTTTTATGCAATTTCAAAGCTTTTACGGATGTATATTGTGGCCCTGAAAAGGGCCTTTTAATAATTTTTCGGCGCACAATGCTGGTGGTGGTGGTGGTGGTGTATAGTTGTATCTGTGTGTGCGCCGCGCGCAATCTACGACGCGACAGGCACTCGCACGCACACAGAAAAACACACATATGCACTCACACACGTGACGTCACGCAGCACTATGCACTGAAGAGGTGTGAGAATTAGGCTTTCTTCTCGGTCTTCTTGGGCAAGAGCACGGCCTGAATGTTAGGCAGGACACCGCCCTGCGCGATCGTAACGCCAGAGAGCAACTTGTTCAACTCCTCGTCGTTTCTGATCGCCAACTGGAGATGCCTGGGGATGATTCTGGTCTTCTTGTTGTCGCGGGCCGCGTTTCCGGCCAACTCGAGCACTTCGGCGGCCAGATATTCCATCACGGCCGCGAGGTACACCGGTGCGCCGGCACCCACGCGTTCTGCGTAGTTGCCCTTCCTCAGCAGTCTGTGTATACGTCCGACGGGAAACTGAAGTCCTGCACGGTTGGAGCGAGACTTTGCCTTTCCCTTCACTTTGCCACCCTTACCGCGACCCGACATGTTATTTGGAGAGTTGATATAAATATAAAACAAACAAAGATAATAACGTCCGCGAGCGTGTGTGCGCGCGGCGGTTCTACGTGAGTTTATATAGAATTTTTGCTAAAAGTGGGTTTTATACTGCCACACGGCGCGCACAGTAGGTGGGGATGCGACTCAGCGACTGTGGCTACGAACGCGCACGATATCCACGTCGAGGAAAGCCGAGGACAGCCGAGATCTTCTTATGTTTCGTTTTCTTTTATTACTAAATTAAAGTTATCACCGCCTTAAAAAAAAAAAAAAAATATAATGATAATTATAAAATAAAGTAAATAACAAAATAAAATATTTAAACATATAAATATTATATTATAATATATATATATATATATATATATATATATATATATATATATATAGTTTTTTTTTTTTTGTGTTTGTTTATCTGTGTAGGCTGAATATCGCTAAGATCTAATCCTTTCATATTCGAAATATGAAAAGCTACGTCAATTTATTTTTGTATATACTGTGGTTGGGATTTTTGCCGCCAAATCAGTTGAATGTTTGTTTGCAGTGTAAAATTCATAATGGTTATTTTTATTATATATTATATGTATATATTATTGTTATAATGAATGGTGCACATGTCACATGCTAATATTGTGTATTTTTATTGATTGCAGATAGTGTGATAGGAGTGAAATGAAGTCGTAAACGTGTTGGGATGAATAAGGTTCGCACGCTACATGATTTAATTGGTAAGTTCTTCTTTTTTTTTTTTATATATATATATATACATATATTTGATACGTGATAGAGACGTCTCATCGTAGAAACTAGTAATTTAATATTTCTGAAACGTTTGTTAGCCCTGAAAAGGGCTTTTTGTCGTGCGTAATATTGCACATTTCGACGTTCTGTCGTCGTCACCGCCGCCGCTGCTGCTACCACGCGGCCGCGGCCACGGCGACGTCGTCGGGACGCCGTCTTGTGGTAAGAATTCATGTGTTTCGTTGTCGTCGTCGTCGTCGTCGTTGGAGTAGCCGTGGACGATGACGGTGATGACGTCACAGTTGTGGAACGCTTAACGTGAACCATATCGTTACGCTGCATTATTATTATTATTGCAAGCACATCACCGCCGCACAACAACAACAACAACAACACTCGCACAATTATCTTACTGAGCGTTAATTCGTTTAACACTTTGATATTACTTTTTCGCAGCCGACGCGGCCTTCTTCGCCGCCGGCTTGGATCTGGGTGTCGCAGCCTTCTTGGGTTTGGGTGCTTTCGGCTTCTTCGTCGGCGGCTTGGCGGTCTTCTTGGCCTTGGATGCGGCGGCGCCTTTCGCCTTCGAGGAGGACGCCGACGCGGCGGCGGCGGCGGCCGCGGAGGCCTTCTTGGCCGCGGCGGACGCGGCGGCCGGCTTCTTCCTGGCGGCGGCCGCTTTCTTGTCCTTGATGGCGGCCTTCGCCTTGGACGACTTCGACGGCGACGACGCGGAGGCGGCGGACGCGGCCGCGGCGGCTGCCTTCTTGCCGCCCCTGCCGGAGGCGGCGGCCGCGGCTCCGGCGGCCTTCTTCGACCTAGCGCCGCCGGAGGACGCGGCGGAGGCGGCGCCCGATGCGGCGGATCCCTTGCCGCCGGCCCCGGCGGACGCCTGCTTGCCCTTCGACGCGGACGACTTGGACTCGAGCTTGAAACTGCCCGAAGCGCCTTTGCCCTTGGTCTGTATCAGAGCGCCGGACTCGACGGCGCTCTTCAGGTACTTTCTGATGAACGGCGCCAACTTCTCGGCGTCCACTTTGTACTGGGCCGCTATGTACTTCTTGATCGCCTGGAGCGAGGAACCGCTGCGCTCCTTGAGCTCCTTGATGGCGCTGTTCACCATCTCGGAGGTCTTGGGGTGGGTCGGTTTCGCCTTTGGCTTCTTGGCTGCGGCCGCGGAGCCGCCGGCCGGCGCCGCCGACGCTTTGGGTTTCTTCGCGGGCGTCGCCGGTGCGGGAGCTTCGGATGCGACTGCTGTATCGGCCATTTTAATTTTTTTTTTATTATTTTCACGTATCACACAATTATACACACGCACGCACGCACGAGAACACTACAACGGAGACAACGACGTAGTAGTAGTAGTCGGTGACGAGCGAAGAGTAAAGTTTATATATGCGGCGAGATTGTACGCTACTAGCGTGGTAGAGGTCGCTAGTGGCAGTAAGAGCGTTAGCGATACCGTGAGGAGAGCCGCGGTGTCGCTAGACATTTTCTCGTACGAACGCACAAAACTTTTCACTAACATGCATCTAGATAATAAGATTTTTTACATAATTTGATATGTATAGATGATCCCGCGACCCGTGAGGGGCTCGCTTGTGAACCTGTCCGTCGACACGAGCGCTAAATGTGAGCCGAGACGGCGTCCCGGCCGAAATACGAGCCATCGAATTCGTCGAGGTGCTACTCGCGTACCTCTAGTCGTGTTTAAAAGTCATTTTTCTCTATAAAAATTTAATTAAACAATGATTAACGTCTGCAGATCGAAAGCGAAGAATACCCGCTCGCCCGTGGAAGACGGCCTGCAGGCGTGCGGGTCGAGGTGTGCCGTCTGCGGGAGCTCCAAGTGGAGCCTCGTAAAACACACACGCATGCCTCCGCTAAGGGAACTGCTCACCGCCGCCGCCGCCACCGCCGTCTACTCCGGCGACATATACCAATAATCGGTGAGTACTTTGGATATAATAAAGTAAATAAGTAAATAAATAAAATAAAATGAATAATTATGAAACATAGTTGAGAGAGTCGGGAGTCGGGCGTCGGGCGGGCGGGGATCGAGAAGCGCGGCGGCGGTTCGTTCGAGATGATGATGGTGGTGGATGGTAGTTCCGATAGGATTATGTGTATGCCGTGAGCATATGCGTGAGATTTTTTCGTTTAAAGGGAATTAGTGAAGATTTTTCGAGGAATGATCAACATTAAATATTATAAAAAAAAAAAAAAAAAAACTCATGAAGCATTTGCGCGACGGTACGATTGCAAAGAGATAAAAAAAAAATATATATATATATATATATATATATATATATATATATATATATATATATATATATATATATATATATATATATATATATATATATATATATATATATATATATATTAATGTATAAAGAAAAATATTTGTATATATATTTTAGTCGAGACTAGTTGACCGTACATGTATATGTGAATAATATAATGAATATTATCATGACGTGTATTATGTGTTATAACTTCTTAGGATACTTTTCATATGTAGTAGTATGTAGGTATCGTCGTTTAAGTATATAATGTATTTTTTTTAACTCGATCTAAGTACTCTCGTTATGTATAAATGAGAGTGTTACATACATGTAGGTACATCATTTGGTGTTGTTATGTGTTGTGATTCTTATAAGAGCATATTTATTACGCCCACTATTGTTATTATGATAGTTTTTGTTGTGTTATTTCATCATACTAGAGACGTCCTTGCGCGTGAGAAACATTTTTTTTTAATTTCGAAACATATGCGGCCCTGAAAAGGGCCTTTTTATTGATACACTGCCTGCCAAACGCGGACATCGACGCCGTTGGAGAAGATCACCACCATCGCCGTCACCGTCGGCCCACCGCGGAGTGAGCGAGAGTATGAGCGAGTGGATCATGTATATAGAAGTGTTCGTCAAAATATTTATAAACAAACACTTTATGCACATGCACGCACACACCACACACTGAACACTCGCGACCGCCACATCAGACGAGAGCGGTCACGCGGCTGGGGGGCGGCGGCGGCGGCGATGACGAAGGTGGCTCTCGTCCCGGACGAGGACATCCAACGCGACGGCGGTGTTTCTCGGCTGCGGCGGCAGGCGTCGTCGTCGTCGTCGTAATTAACCGCCGAAACCGTACAGAGTGCGGCCCTGTCGCTTCAGGGCGTACACGACGTCCATGGCGGTGACGGTCTTCCTCTTGGCGTGCTCGGTGTAGGTGACGGCGTCGCGGATCACGTTCTCGAGGAACACTTTCAGCACACCGCGGGTTTCTTCGTATATCAGACCGGATATACGTTTCACACCACCTCTGCGGGCGAGACGACGGATGGCCGGCTTCGTGATACCCTGGATGTTATCACGCAACACTTTCCTGTGACGCTTCGCTCCACCTTTTCCCAATCCCTTTCCACCTTTACCGCGACCGGTCATGTTGACGGTGATGCAGTTAAATAACTTTTCGCGTACTTAAACGGCGGGGAGACGTTCGACTCCCAGCGTGTACAGACTTGAAATGTAAGCCCAGTCAGTCAGTCAAGTTATCATCTCTCTCAACCCCCGCGGGGGGAGAGGGGACACGGCTTCAGGGCTCTGCCCTCTGGCCGTAGTGTCTCACGGCACCCATGACCATGGGTGCGTCTTTTATTTTTGGGTCTTAGCCCGTGGAGTTATCCTTGATGGGAAGGATAGGGGAAGTGGATATTCAGGGGAGGGATGAGCTATAAAGCTGCTAAGGGCGGTCAGTCCAGCCGAGTGAGACCTCTGTTCGGAGGAGGCCCAGCTAGACGACCAGCGACCTCAGCAGCAGCTCAGGAGTCGGAGGGGGGAGGGAGCAAGTCCCTAGGGAGTCGTCTTCTGGGAGCATCCGGGGGGCGAGTGTGCCATGGTGCGATGTCTCGAATATGAGGAAAATCCGAGACATCGGCGCGGTGGAACATTCGGGCTGCCAGGCTGAATACGTGGTCCTCGAGGCTCTCGACACGGAGATCACGCTCAATTGTGGCGTTTCTCACGTATCGAGGGGCCCCGACCACGCGCCTCAGGCTGGTGCTCTGCAGTGTGCGCAGTAAGTCTCTTTGGCGCGGGCTGGTGAGTGCATACCAGGCCGGTGCAGCGTAAGTCAGGTGCGGCCTGACGTATGCCTTATAGATGTTCAGCTTTGTCCGGATGGGGAGGCGAGAACGGAAGATTGGTCGCAGCAGAATTTAGGGCGGCTCGGCTGCGTTGCGCGCCTCTGACCTGGCCGGTATAGACAGTTCTATCTATGGACTACCCACAGGTAAGTGGGCGCGTGGGTCCAGGGGCTTTCGGTGCGGGCCGTACAGCGGAGGAGGTTTTGGAGTTGTCTCCCAAAAGACGATGAGCCTGCGTCTTCGACACATTAAGTGCAAAGCCTCCACCCCCAGCCAGTGTCTGGCAGAGATCCAATGCTCTCTGTGAGCTTGGGGGCTGATTGTTGACGTTCATGGGACTTGGGTCAGGCGCGCTAGTCATCGGAAATAAAAAGTGCCACATGGCGTCCGACCCACAGGGATGTCATCAGTGTAGGCAGGTAGAGCGCGGTGACAGCGTACTGCCTTGGGGAACCCCTGCCAGGAGTCGTGTCAGGCAGGAGGACCGCGTCACTTACCCTCACCGGAAAGGAAGGCACGGTCTGTAAGGGAAGTCCCAGCGCAGCCGGGCCAGATGGTGAGGGACACCGGGCACGGAGGACCTTGTGTAGAGGACTGGATGCAACAAAGCGGTCAAAAGTTTGGAGACGTCCAAGAATGTCGCCACTGGGGTTTCCTTTCCTGTTGAGCGCCGCCGATGCGTAGTGGATCCACTCGCGATAGCTGGCAGGGTAGTGGAGTGCCCACTACGAATAACAAAACAAACCCCCCCAAACTGTTCGGGGCGGGATTCACGGTACGCCTGGAAAGTGATTTAGCAGGCTTTTCGACAGCTTGGAGTCGACGCTCAACCGGGTGATGGGTCGGTAGCTGTCGGGGCGGCGAGGACTGCCCGGCTTTGGGCGCGCACCCCAGGCACTCTGTCCACGCCGGGGAAGTTATCCAAGGCGTAGGCAGGCGGTACAAGACCCGGGTGAGTGAAACTATGGCTTCAAAGGCAAGTGGCGCAGGCTTGTGTTGGTCCACCCTGTCTTTCCCCGGGGCCTTTCTCGGTTTTAGTGAGGAGATGCCTTACCACAGTGGGGGAGAAGAAAGGTGGTGGAAGGTTCGACTGGCGGCGCTGTACAGGTCATAACAGGACCGGTGTCTCCAGGCCGTGGTGGTTTGTTCCTCCTTCAGGTGGTTTGCACGAACTGCGTCTGCAGGTAATTGACAAGATTTCGGCCCTCCCAGGAATAGTAGCAAAGGGGGAGCCATCGGGATTATAGTACGGGGTCTCACCGGAGGTCCTTATTTGTGATTGGGCGACCCACCAAGCGGTTTAACGAATGATGGTCTTCGTTTAGACCTCTGTTGTATGCGAATCTCACAGTCCTCCTCCGCCTTCGACTCAAGCTCGGCGAGGATGCGCTCAACAGGTCGTGAGCTTGGGTTTTCGTGGCGGGATCCCGGTTTTGCACTCTGCGCGCGTTCCTCCTCTTCCGCGCGATGAGGTCAGAAAGACGCCTTGGAATGGAGGGGAGGGATCTTCCTATGAGGAGGAGCCTGTGGCATCCTTTAGGGCCCCGATGAACGTGTCAGTGAGGGCCCTCTAGTGGTCGATGGAGTCGGGGCTGTCCAGGGAGCGATAGAAGAGGGGGAGACGATCGAGAGAACCAGTGCTGAAATCTTGGCCAGGTGAACAAGGGACTCTCACGTCAGGACCCTCGCTGTGCTAGTCTGCCCAGTGCCCGTCAACAGAACGGGTAGGTGATCCGGAACCCTTGGGAGTATGGGAGCGTCTCCAACGTAAGACCATGGTTGTCCATGCCCTTGGGGAACAACAAGGTCAAGTGTGTGGGGAGAAGGACTGTTGCAGTGGTAGCGGGGGTGGGCTCATCCGGGCCCTCCACCACAACACCGTGCGGTTTCAGAGTACTGTACAACGCCGGCCAGTGATGCAGGCGGTTTGGCATCTCACGCGGGTGTTTGTTTAGCATTCCAAATCGCCCCCCCCGGCCGCCAAAGTCGGGAGGGGGGCTATCGAGGATTGCCCTACACATCGCTGGTGGCCAGGCTGAGATGGGTGGCGGTAGCAGCAAGAATGCGCAGCTGTCTACATCCAAAGTGACTTCCAACCCCAGGGGACTGGAACGACGCGCCCACCCAGTGTCCACCATGGGTATGGGTTGATGCCGATGTGCGGCGGATGCGAGAGAGCGCCCTCTCTCCAAGGAAAGTACGGTGTTGGTCCAGCCTACAGGGTATGATACCCGGGAAGTTCGCTGCAACGTTGGGGAGGAGTGGGTCTCACAACTAAGGGACAAGTCGACCCGTTGCTCCCTTAAGTGGGACAGTGAGCAAGAGTATACGTGATCTCAGCCCCGCTGCGTTCCACTAGATGTGCGTAGCTCTCAGACATCTTGGATGGAGGACGCATCAGGCGTTTTTAGCACGACCTTGACAGGGTCCGATCTCCTCAGGGCGGTTAGCACCTCCTTTGAGGGGTAAGCGAGAGCCCTACGAGGCCAAAAGCGTACGTGCTGGACTCTCGGCCGTGGGGAACGGGCTTCGTCTGGGATAGGGCGGGCGACCTCAGTTGCGCTGGACAAGAATGTTTGGCAGCATGACATGTAGGAGGGGGGCGCCGCTTCCTTAGTTTTAGACCCTTACCCCTGTAATCCTTCTATTAAGCATACGGGAGCTGCCTCTCTCCGTGGGGGGTGTGCAGGCGCATGAGGGTCGAAGCATGCGCCTCGGCGGCAGACCATGTGGTGTCACCGGGCCGCTGAGGGGAAGAGGGTTGGCGCGTGGCTTTTGTTAGGGCACGGGGCCAGCCTTTTATTTCAGAGTTCCCTATAAAATGCGGGAAGCCTGTGCTGGGTTGCCGGGTGAGGGCCAGACAATGGCGACAAGTTGCGGGACCTACAGTGGGTATGGGGCAATTTCCCGCCGCGAAATGCTTTCTCGCATCTCACGACAGGCACAGACGTCGGTGGCAGCCGTGGCTGGAGTGCCGGAAGGCTGACAACTATGGCACTGCAGGGACCACGCTTGCTGCGCCCAGGAGTATATTTGATGCCCTGGATATACAAGAGCTCGGACACTCCGTATATTGCGCAGGCAACAGGTCTGGGTGTTTTGGTGAGGACGGCAAAGAATAGGCCGGCCCCGGGGCGCCCCATCTCGCCTTAACGGTCGCACCGTACTCCGCTGGAATAAGAGTTTCGACCTAATGCCTCGAATAATTTCGTCTGGTGTGTGGTGGCTGGCAGTCCTCGAATGGCAACCTTCCGTCTCCTTCGGTAAGGGAGCGAATAAGAAAACAAGGACAGTCCTTTCGGTCTTCTAAAGGTCGCAAATGGTACTCTGGACTGTCGAATTCCTGTTCAGAGCAGGGGTGAAGCGTACCCCACACACACACACACATGAACACTCGCGACCGACACATCAGGCGAGAGCGGCGATGACGAAGGTGGCCGCTAGTCCCGGACGAGGAACATTCCAACGCGGACGCGGTGTTCTCGGCGTGGTCGTCGTCGTAATTAACCGCCGAAACCGTTAACAGAGTGCGGCCCTGTCGATTCAGAGCGTACACGACGTCCATGGCGTGTGACGGTTCTCCTCTGGTGCGTGCTCGGTGTAGGTGACGGGTCCGGA
Organism: Dione vanillae; assembly: GCA_037178615.1. Lineage (NCBI taxonomy): Eukaryota > Metazoa > Arthropoda > Insecta > Lepidoptera > Nymphalidae > Dione > Dione vanillae. The sequence continues at coordinate 12,690 of JAZFAU010000054.1, forward strand.
TCACTCTCGAAGGAACACTGTCAGCACTCGCGGGTTCTTCGTATACAGACCGGATATACAGTTGTCCCACCACCTCTGGCGCGAGACGACGGATGGCCGGCTTCGTGATACCCTGGATGTTAATCACGCAAACACTTTCATGTGGACGCTGCGCTCCACCTTTTCCCAATCCTTTCACTTTTACCGCGACCGTCAGTGACCAGTGATGCAGTTGACTAACTTTTCGGTACTAACCGCGGGGAGACGTTCGACTCCCAGCGTGAAGGACTAAAAATGTTGTAAAAGTCAACAAGTCAAGTTATCATCTCTCTCAACCCCCCGGGGGGGAGAGGGGACCCGTGCTTCAGGGCTCGCCCCTTGGCCGTAGGTCTCCGGCACCCAGAAATGGGTGCGTATTATTTTTGGGTCTTAGCCCGTGGAGTTATCCTTTGATGGGAAGATAGGGGAAAGTGGATATTCAGGGGAGGGATGAGCTATAAAGCTGCAGGGCGGGCAGTCCCAGCCGAGTGAGGACTCTGTTCGGAGGGGGAGGTAGGCCCGCTAGACGACAGAGACCTCGCAGAGCTAAGGAGTCGGAGGGGGGAGGAGCAAGTCCTAGGGAAGGTAGTCTTCTGGAGGGCATCCGGGGAGCGAGTGGGCCATGGTGCGATGTCTCGATATGAGAAAATCCGGAGACATCGGCGCGGTGGAACATTCGGGCTTGCAGGCTGAATACCGTGGTCATCGAGGCTCTCGCACGGAGATCACGCCTCATATGGTGCGTTTCTCACGTACGCGGGGGGCACCGACCCAGCGCCTCAGGCTGGTGCTCTGCAGTGTGCGCAGGAAGTCTCTTTGGCGCGGCCGGGCTGGTGAGTTGATACCAGCGGTGCAGCGTAGTCAGGTGGACGGCCTGACGTATGCCTTTAGATGTGCAGCTGGTCCGGATGGGAGGCCGAGGAACGGAAGATTGGTTCGCAGCAGGTTTAGGGCGGCTGGGCTGCGTTGCGCGCCTTCTGGGACCTGGCGGTCAGAGACCGCGTTCCTATCTATGACTACACCAGGTAAGTGGCGCGTGGTCCAGGGGATTTTTGTGTTTTTTTTGAGATGTTTGAAGTACAAGCGGAGGAGGGCTTCTGATGTGTCTCTCAAAGCGAGGGCCGCGTCTTCGCAACATTAAGTGAAAGACTCCACTCAGCCAGCAGTCTGGCAGGAGATCCCATGCTCTATGGAGCGTGGTGGCTGCGATGTTTGACGTTCATGGACTTGGTCAGGAGCGCTATGTCATCGGAATATAAAGTGGCCAGCATGGGTACCTGACCCACGGGATGTATCGGTTTGTAGGCAGCGTTAGAGCGTCGGTGACCAGCCGTACTGCCTTGGGAAACCCCTGCCAGGATCGGTCGGGCAGGAGGAAACAGCGTCATTACCCTCACCGGAAGGAACGGTCTTAAGGAAGTAACAGAGCAGCCGTGCCAGATGGTGAGGGACACCGGCAACGGAGGACCTTGTGTAGAAGGCCTGGAGCACACGCGGTCAAAAGCTTTGGAGGACGTCAAGAAATGTCAAGAATGGTCGCACGGGGTTTTCCTTTTGTGAGCCCGCCGATGCGTAGGGATCACTCGCGCTAGGCTGCAAGGGTAGTGGAGTCACACTACGAAACTACAAACTGTGGCGGCGCGGATCAAGGTGCGCAGGGAAAAGTGGATTTAGACAGCTTTTCGAAAATCAGCTTGGACGTCGAGCTCAACAGGGTGATGGGTCGGTAGGGTGGCGGCGGGCAGAGGACTCTTCCCGGCTTGGGCAAGCAATCACCCACAGGCCATCTTCCCGCCTGTGGGGAAGTATCACAGGGTAGGAAGGCGGTAACAGAGCCTGGTGAGTTAAGCATGGCCTTCAAGGCAAGTGGCGCAGGATGTGTTGGTCACACTGTCTTTCACCGGGGGCCTTCTCGGTTTTAGTGACGGAGATGGCTTCCTCACAGTGATGGGAGAAGAAAGGTGGGGGCAGTTCGGCGGAGGCGGAGCTGTACAGGTTTCATAAAGGACCTGTGTTCCAGGCGCTGGTGCGTGTTCTCCTTCAGGCTGGGGGTGGCACGAACTGCGTCTGCAGGTAATCTGCCAAGATAGATTCCGGCCCTCCCAGGGAATCGGAGCAAAGGGGAGCCATCCGGGTATAGTAGGGGTCTCACCGGAGGCTCCGTATTTGTGATTTGGCGACACAAGCGGTTTAACGACGGCTGGTTCTTCGTTAGCCTCTGGTATGCGCATCTCCAGTCCTCCTCCGCATTCGACTCAAGTCGGCGCGGATGCGCTCAAACCAGGTCGTTGAGAGGGGTTTTCGTGGAGGATGACCAGGGTTTCTTCTGCACTCGCGCGCGTTCACCTCTTCCGCGCGTGAGGTCAGAAAACGCCTTGGCAATGGGAGGGAGGGATCTCCTCTGAGGGGAGCTGTGGCTCCTTTAGGGCCCGCTGAACGGGTCAGTGAGGATGCCCTATCGTTGGTCGGTGGAGTCGGGGCTGTCCCAGGGGCGCGATAGAAGAGGGGAAGCCGATCGAGAAAACCATGTGCCTTAATCGGTGGCCAGTGAAACAAGGCTCTCGACAGGCAGGACCCTCGCTGTTGCTAGTCTTGCCCCGTGCCGTCACCGAACGGGTAGGGATCCGACCCGGGGAGAGGGAGCGTCCCAACGTAAGAACCAGGTTGTCCAGCCCATTGTGGAAACAATGGGTCATTTGTCGGGGAGGAAGGCCGTGGTTGACGGGTAGTGGGGTGGGCTCATTTCCGGTGCCCCCACCACATAGCCCGTGCCGGTCCGCGTCACTCGTAACAAGCGCCGGCCAGTGATGGCATGGCGGTTTTGGCTCCCACGCTGGTGTGTTTAGCATTCCAAATCGCCGGCGCCAAAGTCGGGAGGGGCTATCGGGATTGGCCTCACCTCGATGGGGCAGGCTGCGCTGGGATGGCGGTAGACGCAAAAGAGCGCAGCGTCTAACGCTCCAAAGTGCAATTTCCACTACCAGGGACTGGAACGACGCAGTGTCCAACCGGGGAGGGTGTGCACGATTGTGCGGCGGATGGCGACGAGGAGCCCTTCTCAGGGAAAGTACGGTGTTGCGTCCAGCCTCAGGTATGATTACCCGGGAAGTTCGCATGCAGATTTGGGGAGGAGGAGGGGGTTCACAATAAGGGTCAACGTCGACACGGCTCCTACGTGTGACGGAGAAAGGAGTATAGTGAGCTCAGCCCCGCTGCGTTCCTATATGATGCGTAGCTCCTCAGACATCTTGGAGGAGACGCATCATGCCGTTTAGCACGACCTGGACAGGGTCCCGATCTTCCCTCAGGGCGGTTAGCACCTCCTTGAGGGTATCGAGAGCCCTATCGATGGCCACCAGGTTACGTGCTGGCCTCTCGGCGTGGGGAACGGGCTTCGTCTGGGTAGGGCGGGCGACATCAGTTGCCGCTGGACCAGAATGTTTGGGAGCTGCTGTAGGAAGGGGGGCAGCCGCTTCCTTAGTTTTAGACTTACCCCCTTTACTCCTCTTCTTCTTCAGCCTACGGGAGCTGCCTCTCTCCGTGGGCGGGTTTGCAGGCGCCATGAGGGTCGACGCCTGCGCTTCGGCGGCGACCATGTTGGTGGTCACCGGCGCTGAGGAAGAGGGTTTGGTGCGCGTGGCTTTTGTTAGGGCCACGGTGCCAGCCTTTTTATTTCGCAGTTCCCTCTTAAACTGCGGGCATCCTGTGTGGTTGGCCGGGTGAGGGCCAGCACAATTGGCGCAAGTTGCGGGAACCTCCAGTGGTCTGGGGCATTCCCGCGCGAAATGCTCTTCTCCGCATCTCACGCAGGCCAGACGTCGGTGGCAGCCGTGGCTGGAGTGCCGGAAGGCTTGACACCTATGGCACTGCGCAGGGCCACGCTTGCTGCGCCAGGCTTCTATTTTGATGCCTGGCATATACAAGAGCTCGGACACTCCGTATATGGCAGGCACCAGGTCTGGGGTGTTGGTGAGGACGGCAAAGAATATGCAGCCGGGGCGCCCCATCCTCGCCTTAATCGGTCGCACGTACTCCGCCTGGAATCCGAGTTCGCCCAATGCCTCGATAATTTCGTCTGGTGTTGTGGTGGCTGGCAGTCCTCGAATGGCCACCTTCCGGCTCATTTCGGAAGGGAGCGCATAAGAAAACCAGGACAGTCTTTCGGTCTTCTCCAGGTCGCAAAGGTACCTCTGGACTGTCCTATATTCCTGTTCAGAGCCAGGGGTGAAGCGTACCCCACGATCAAAGGGGCGCGCGTTGGGCGCGTGGCCCAGCTTCTCTTTGAGCGCCCTAAAATGGAGCGCCCAGTTCGGAAATACCTCCACTATCAGTGGAGGGTATCTAGGTTTCGGGGTCTTCGGAGCCGCTGAGGGGGCTGGTGCGGGCGCGGACCCGGCTTGCACCGAAGAGCTCGGGCCGGATGCCCTTAATGCGTCGGCGAACGTTGGGCCAGACGTCGTACTCGCCAAGTCAGATGCCATGGCGGGGGTGGTGGTGGTGGCGTTGGAGGTGGTGGTGGCTGGTGGAGGAACAGCTGGTCCGGCAACAGGAGTTGGAGCCGGAGCGTCCCTTTTACGCAGCCTTGGGTCGCGGGAGGCGCCTGGTGTAGCAGGAATAGCCTGCACGCAGTGCCTCTTTGAAATTGCGAGGTCTTCCGTGGCCTCATCCGAGGGCCTGGGTCTTCTCGTAGGAGCGAGGGGGAGGAGAGGTGCCTCCATCTCCGCATCAGCTGGGTCAGTGCCGCTGGTCGCAAGCTCCCTGTATCTGTCGTTTAGGAACATAGAAATATGTTCCAGGAGCGACTGGGACAGGGCGCCACGCTGCTGCAGCTCGGCCACCATAATCATGTCCGAGTGCAACCTCGCCCGCGGCGACAACTCCAGGCGTGATGGTGCTGACGGGGACCTCTTGAACCTCAACACGTCCCTGAGCGTAGGTCTTGATGACCTCACCGGGGTCAGTGCGGGGGTATCTTCTTGCAGGGGGGGGCCCGCAGGGGCAGACGGTGCCGACGTGGGGCCGGGTTCACCCGGGGAGCACGCGGTAACATCGCGTGCCCCGGGAGAGCGGCCAGATCCACCGAAGGCAGGTCTTGCCAGTGTGGTGCCAGTCCGCTGGCTGGAACTCTCCGTGGGCGGAGGGCCACTGCGGAGAGCGCGGCCAGAATCCGTTTCGGCGTAAGAAGTGCCGATGTGGGGCATACTCCGCCCATGGGCGGAGCCTGCAGTATTTCCTAGTCCGGGAGGACGCGGGGAGGGGAGGGGAGGCGTGGGCCTCAACCCTCCGTCACCCACATCCGAAGGTCTCCGTGGTCGGGAACGGGAGCGATCCCGGGGCGCGTCACTCCGGCCGCTCATGATGAGACGGCTATCGAGTGAGGGAAGCCCGCTCGGCAATCATTCGGCCACCGAAGTGACCGAGTTCTCCGTTAAACACTCCACAAAGGAGAGTCTCACACGCAGCGCTTCAAAGTGCGCAGGCGAAACTCAGCAAATATTTACACACAAATATTGCAGAATTTCTATTTACAATAAGTTGATTCGGACCGAGGAGCGACCGTAGACACGTCCGCTCGGTACGGGCTTTGCAACTCTGATCAAATATTCGACGCCACGCGTGGGGCAATATTTATAGTATCGCGTCAGCGTAGGCGACTCGGCAAGATGCGCGCGCAGCTCGACGCGAGATGGATGCGCGCGCAGCTTGGCTCGTGACGTCAGCATCCGAAGCAATATTTTTATCCAATTATTTTTATTGTTTTATAAACCATTTTCCTATTGGACAATTTTACTTAGATTTTTGTATATATACTGGCACATTTTGAAAATAAATCATTCCTTCAACCACTAAACTGGAGTATTATTTCCAAAGTTGAGCTCTCCTCTAAATATTTATCACCTTTTAAGTTTTCAGTAACAATATGTCCCAGATATTTAAATTCAGTTACTCTTTTTATAACTTTAGCACTAAGTCGTACAGAATGTAGATATGTTCCACTCTTATTTTTTCCTATAGATTTATTACGAGTATCTTAAATAATTTGAATATTGTTTTTTTTTTTATTAAACTTAAACAATTTTCAAATTTAACATTATTTATACAATAATCATAATTCAGTTTTATAGAGAAGGCACAATTGTGTGTAAAAGTAAGTGTGTAAAAATTGAAAACTACAAATAAATATAGTTTTTAATCATATTAATGATGCGCATGATGAAAAAATGCACATTCGACGACAAAGAAGACATTCCATGTATGTGAGTACCCCAGATTAATATGTGATTTTTTATAGAAGCCGTTATTTTTAAATAATATAAAGAAATTATTAAGTTATTTTTGATAACGAGAAGGTGACAGATTGGCAACGCTTAATAGTAGTTTTGGAGTACGAATTATTTACGTCATTCGTATCTAATCAGGACCTAACTAACTAGTTACACAGTACGTATAAAAACCATGAAGTGGAAAAAAATATCCTGTGTCTAAACTGCAATGATTCCTGGATAAAAATGGCTTTTCTCAGATTTTTATTATTACAATAATGTAATTGCACTGCTTTTAAACACTACCAGCTTCTACTGCACGCACTCTTTATTTGGTCTCTAATATTTAATTTGGTCTCTGCCGACACTTTTAGTGTACTGAATTGGTACAGTATAATCAATTATAATGGTTAGAATAATTAAATTTAATAAATATAATACAGCTATTCACCATATTATGTTGTGCAGCCTCAACCCTCTATGGTCAATAGTATAAATTAAAAAACCTGTGTCTGTAACCAGCTAGGCATCATTTGTATTTTAAATTAGCAACACTGACAAATGTCAATTATTAACAATAAAATTCAAGTTCGACTTTAAATACCTACAGGAAAATTTGTAAACTGTATTTTTCATTGTACAGAAAACATACTATCTAATAATAAATAAATTAAAAACTTTAAAATCATTTTTATTTCTTGTGTTGTACACATTGTATTTTCTTCTTGTAGAAAAGTAGATCTTGATTGAAGTGAAATTGAAGTGTAAAATTTTGTAAATTTAATCTAATGTATTATTTGTTTGTGTTTCAAAAGAAGCATTTACATAATCTTAGATAGATTTAGATACAATTATGGCAAGTACTGAAGATGGAAATGATGCTCCAGTTGAAAAAAAGAAATTTACTCTAGAAGATTCAAGTGTTAATGCAGATATTAAGAAGACAAGTAGTTTAACAGACGCTCAACGTGCTCGTGCTGAAAGAAATAGACAGAAAGCATGTGCACTGAGAGAAGCTCGTCTAGTGCAACGTCCAAAGTGAGTCAAATGATTTTATTTTCTTGAAAGTTTGAGCCATTCTATGATATTTTCTCTATATAACACCAAATAGCAATTGTTTACCCCACAGTTAAAAATTTAGAAAATGTCCTACAAATTGTATTTTCTTTATGTGTATTATCATTTTATTCATTTCAATAGAATTTCTATGTATTGTAAACCATATCTTATTTATATTATTCTATACAAACCCAATTTTGATTTAACAAATACAAATTATTGTCTATTAATTAACTTGTATTTTTTGTTCACAGCAATGAAGGCAGTATACAAGTAGATAAAAATTCATTGAAAGCTTTGGATTCAGGTGGAGGGTTTTTGTTAGAGGAAGAACCTGAAACTGTAGCTAAAGTAGCCGCCACACCAGCCCCCATTGTGCATCTTTCAGAGCAACCAATATGTCTGGAATGTGAAAAGCCATTTCCTCAGTCTTACCTATTTGACACCTTTGATTATAGTGTCTGTGATGCCTGCAGGTGAGTTATTTCTCTATACACATGGATATTAAAAAAGGAAAAGAGTTTATTTCGTTTATTGTTTAAAGCTGAATAATGTGTTTAGTGCAATGTTAATAAACTAAAGAGGAACTATTGGTTCAGAGTTGGTTATATCTTGTAATTGTTTGATATAACCTAGTGTTTTTGGGTTAGGTTAAAGTTTCTTCTGGAACTACAATATTAGAAAAATTGTTATAAATTACAAATATTATATTATATAAATTACAAAAATATTCCTTCAAATGTGTATTAGGAGGCATATACTGTAAAATACAGTAAAGAGGGCTTGTAAGGTGAGGTGTAAGACCATTTATTTCCTAATTCCTAGGGACGACGAGGATGCGCACACGCTGATCACGCGCACGGAGGCCAAGAGCGAATATCTGCTGAAGGACTGTGACCTGGATGCGCGGCCGCCGCCCCTGCGCTGCGTGCGGCGCCGCAATCCGCACCGCTCGCGCTACGCCGAGATGCGCCTCTACCTACGCGCGCAGGTGGAGGAGCGCGCGCTGCTCGTGTGGGGCTCCGCCGCCGCGCTGGAGGCCGAGCGCGCGGACCGCGAGGAGCGCCGCGCTCGCGCCGCCGGCACGGCCGCCCGCCGCCGCCTGCGCGCGCTGCGCATGGACGTGCGCTCCAGCCTGTTCGAGCGCACGCGGCGCGCGCATGAGCACGCCTTCGGACCAGAGACCTACGACGCGGACGCCGACGTGTACCGCCGCGCCTGCGACTGCGGGTACGTCGACACCTATGAGAAGATGTGAGCCAGCACAATGAAACCACCTTGTGGAAAGAATATGTATATTTTAAATTTAATGTCGTACATGTGTGCTCTTGTCGACTTATGACATACATTTTGCTTGTTTGATGTATGAGAGTAATCACACAGTATTTGTATATAGTTATGTTATTTAATAAGAGAAACCAAATGCAAGTTTTAAAATAATACAGTTTTTCTATTTTTATAAATAAAAATGTGATATTATATCTAGTTAAAAATGTTTGTTATTATTCAGCATCACAACACTGACACAGTGTATGGAATGATTACTGTCCAACAGAGAGATCATCGACATGACAACATGTATGTACATGCACGCACAGACGTGTGGGTGTTGTGGTGATGAATAATCTGTGTCTTATTTATATAGCCTTCAAGTCTTCAGGGAGCTCATTCTTGGGATGTTTATTTTCAAAATGCTGCTTATATGTCTTTGGATCTGGCATCTGTGCCTGGAAAGAAAATAAATCATAATTAGTTTATTCAAATTGTTACTATTCATTTTTATTTAAATATTCATTTAAATTCCAATAATTATTGTTACATTGTTACAATATTTTGTCATAAGCTAGTTATTTACTCTGTGTATCCAATTGTTTTTTATCATTATAAAGCTTTACATGACTAAAGGGGTGACATTATAGATAAATAATGCATTTACCTTGCATATGACACAGACATGTACAAGTGCTTTTTGAGCAGCTTTTTTCTGGTCTGTGGCACTGTGTCCTTGCTGTTTTTTGAGTTTTGACATTTTTTCTGCAGCTTTTGCTTGTGATTGTAATTTTTGCTGCCCTCGAGCCATTCTTAAAAAACAATCATTTGTTAAAACATTCATATAATATGAATACCATAAAGTAAGAGAACTCATGTTTTAGAATACCATATTTGGGAGATAGTATAATAGGTATGTTAGAAAAGAAAAGGATTTTTAAAGTTACAAATACCACAATAATGTAAAAAGAAGAAAGAAATTATTTGAGTTCACCATTTCAGAAAAATAAATCAAAAAATTAAAGTAAAATTGTAAGTAACATAGAGTACATTGTGATGGTATACACCACAGACATTGTTGCAAGCTCATATATTGATTGAAGATTGCTTTTGATAAAATCACTGGAAACACATAATGAATTGTTTGTTATACCTCATTTATTTCTCTGGGAATTGTGGATTGCACAATATTGATTACAAATCAAGTATCTTTTAAACAGTATGGAGTCATTTAACCTCAATCGAGCGAAAGTTCGTACTTAGATCAGCGATTGTTTATAAGGAAAACTTAAAAAAACATGTTATGTGATGTAAAAATAAGAAACAATTGATCATTTATTTCCGCTAATTACTATTGTACAAAAGATTTTCAATAACTTATCATTAATTACTTATAATTATCAAAGGCTTAATAGTTTAAATTTAGATAATTTTTACATACCTTCTTAACGTATGTAAGGACCTAGACGAGTAGGAGAATATCAACAATACAGTATATAGAGTTTGCTGGTTATATCACAACAAAATTAAATAAAGATAGATATATAGTCCTTAGAATATAGAAAAAAATAAATTTATTTTGAAAAACACCGGTTGAAACTTATTCTAAAATTTATCTTGATAGTACGAGATTAGCAGTAAAGTAAGATTTCTAATTTAGCCAGATGCCAGATGGTAAAATCAGACAGATTAAAATTACGAATTAAAGAAACAGGTAATACAATATTAAACGTTAAAGATTTATAGATTTATTTGACAAGTATTTAAGATGTCTATTTATAAACTCCAAATTATTGTCACCAGTGTGACGAATGGACGTGATAAAAATATTACAATTCTAAAACAGAGAGTGAAGAGTGGAATGAAAATTTTATGTTTTGCGTGACTTTTGTAAATAAAAATGTTTAAGTATTTAAAATCTTAAATATTTACACACTAGTAACAAAGAAGAAATGTTTATGTAATTTTACGATACTCTAATAATATTATGATTTATTTAAAAATTCTTCACTTGCTACTCTTAATTTACCGTATAAAGATTCAATCTTTAATGCAAGAATTTTAACTCGTTGACTAACAAATCCATAATTAGTCATATCAATGTCAATAAATTCGTACTAAGAATTGAATATCAACGATTCATCTTTTTCTTATCTTTATTTTCATTTTCGTTCCGCGCGTGTAAGTTGAGCACAATTCACTTCGCCAATGTCATGTTGAATAAAACATCGTTATTGACTCTGAGAGTCAACATTACTACTGTCATGTCAGTGTCACATGTCAATTGACAATGCCTGTAAGCAAGTGTGTGCCCATTCCCTGAGAAGAATAACAAAGTTATATTGTTTTAGTTAGGTTAGAAAATATTAGAACATTATTGTTTACTTTTATGTCTCAATGCATAACTTGATACGCCGCATTATTTTCGACGGAAGGCGGCGTTCCCTGCACCGCGCACTATCTTCTAAAGGTGATACTTCAAGCGAAAAAGAAAGTCCCCTTCGCAGACTTATACAAGATGCAAGTACATTTGGGGAAGTCGGTGCCGCAACGCCAGCAGAAGGAGAGTTACAGTGGGCCACGCAGCCCTATACAACAAATTCGAAAGAGGAAACCACGACGTTTATAGATCCTAAAGACACAACGGTATTACTATTCCCTGGACAAGGATCGCAGCGTGTAGGCATGGGACAGCGGCTAATGGAAATCCCTGCTGCGAAAGAGCTATATGAGCTAGCTTCTAGTGTAGTTGGGTGAGTGTATACGAAAAATATAAACAACGCAATTTGCAATGTCACTGTTTTATACTAAGGTGTCTCTACTGAGAGTCGTATATTTATTATAAACAAGCTACTTACAATATTACTGTTAATAATTTTTTATAAATTGGTTTAGCCTTACAACTAATCCTTAAAACTAATATTATTCTAATCCCTATTTAACCCTACAAGGCTCATTTTTTTTTTGGTTGTGAAAAAAATATATATGATGTATTTAGTAATTAATAGTTAGGGAAAAATAATAAAAAAATTAGAACTCCAATATTTTTCTAGAAAATCATTTTTTATTTCAGTTCCATATATGATACACTGAGCTTTAACTATACTAATGAATGCTGCATTACATTGAAACGTTATTATTAGGAAATAGTATCTTATTTTAATTATTACCATCTTTTTTTATTTTAAACTTATTAAAATAAGAAGAAAGTACATTGCAATGTCTGAAATGATATATAAAAAAGCTACTTATGAAAGTTTCGGAAACAGTTATTATCTCTATTCAGGCAAAGTTCTACTCGACATTTCTCACAAAAAATAAAGGTTTTGCCTTTGCAACCAGGATATTTGCATCTTTGTCTTTTTTCACCCCAGACGGGAAAATGCTCAAACCCGTCACGTCTGACGTCAGAGGGGGTAGGATTGCAGTATTGGGCTTCTTTCTTTTCTTCTCAATTTCTTCAGACCCTAGTGATGGTCTTCCTTTCTTCTTGTTCATGGGATTATCTGATGGTGGTTGTGTGGAGTTATCGTTGAAATGTAGGAACTGGCAGATTTTTTTAAAATCATTTAGGGACATTGTTTCCATAATCAGAGGAATACCCAATTCAGTTGCCCAATACATTCGAATATTTGGTAATGGTGCCAAGCTCATAATCAGACAAATACCTAAGAACTTTTTCAATTGAACAACTAATATTGTAAATGGCTTTGAGGAATCTTTTTGGATACTAAATTTGTGCATTTCTTCTACAATATGCCCAAATAACTCGTCATCAAAGAACCACGAAAGATATTGAAGGGGAGTTTCAAAGTCTATAATTGGTGACTGTAATCTTGTATCTCCAGTAAATGGAAAATCAGGTGAATGAAAAGTTGTTTTTCTCCAAATTAATCTTCTTTTATTTCTTTTCTGAATAGACGTGGAACCATGGGTTCTAGTTGATGATCGCCCAAGTACCCGTCGTGATTGTCTAAAGGTACCTGTAGTTGTCCCTGATGTGCTAGGCTGCGGGTCTGATATTTCTGGCCTGTCCCGTACAATATTTACAACATGAACATCCTCTTTGGCAAGAGACAAAGATCGTCTTTGCGGCGATAATGAAGTTTCCTCGTCTCTAAGTGATTCAGATATAATCTTTCGGATGGACTGAATTTTTTCGATGTCATCATCACATCCAGCATCAGAAAAATCCTCCTCATCTTCACTCCCAGAAGGGATATTCAAGAAAACTTCAATTTCTTCACTACTCAATCTTCTTCGTGACATAATCTATAAAAGACAATATATAATGGTAAATAGTTAGTGTAAGTACAAAATGAGGACCGTCGTGGCGCAGAGGCGCAACGTCTGCCTGTAACACGACTAACGCGACGGTTTCTGGGTTCGATTCCCAGTCGGGGAAGATGGATTTTTCTATCCATTCCATTTTCTTCGCTCTGGCAACTAGGCAAGAGTTGAGTTCCGCCACTCAACACGCAATGCCTCGAAAACGGCGGAAAGCGGGGACGGAGTAAGCAGGGACTAAGTAACGGAGTGTCTTAACACTAGGTTCGTATGGTTCCTGCGGTTCCCTCTGCCTACCCTGCCATGTGCGGGATAAAGCGTGAAGCTAAAAAAAAAAAAAAAAAAATAAAAAAAAATAAAAAAAAGTACAAAACAAGCACCAAAGCTCACCGTACCGTATTTGGAACACAGATAAAAATGATAATTTCTAATCCGATTACTAGAAAAATATAAAAAATATCTTACTTTTGCAAAATATACACTCCCTATTACTCACTGTATTTTTTTTTTATTCAGAACTATTCACTTACTATTTTTTCGAAATTTTTGAAAACACGAAAGCGGTTATCGTAAAATTTTCAATCAAATTTGTCGCCAAAGTATCTATACAGGAAACAGTAACGACATATATGCGCGATGCTTTATATTATTTAGTTGCTAAATATCCAATGGTTGTATTCGGATCCATAATATATGTATGCACTGCACGTTTTTTATCGCTGTAGGAACGATAAAAGTGGTTGTCCCACAGGTGGCACTGGGGGCCTTGTAGGGTTAAACTTGAACATCACCTCTCTATGCAAATAGTAAATACTAGACGCTTAGATAGTAAATATTGTAAAAAACCCACATCCATATTTTTTTGTTAAAATGAAGATACTATTTTTGGTGTGATCCAGCATGGTGAACACATTCTACCAAGAGGAGATGAATATCATCATGTATACCATAGTACTTTAGCTGTTTATTCTTCATAATAATTTGTGCTTAATTCTCACATTAAGGGCAGTAATTAAAACAGAACTGAACTGTTAAATAATTCACATAGTGAGTGTAACAACTAAATGCTCGACCACGCACATACACACTCAGGTGGGATGTGGCGCGCGTTTGTCTGGAGGGTCCCGAGGACGAGCTGGACCGGCGCTGTCAGACCGCCGTGCTCGTGACGTCACTGGCCGCGCTGGAGCTGGCGCGGGAGCAGCGCCCCGCCGCGCTAGAGCGCGTGCGCGCCGTCGCCGGGTTCTCGCTCGGCGAGATCTCCGCGCTGGTGTATGCGGGCGCGCTGCGGCTCGAGCCCGCGCTGCGCCTCGTGGAGCTGCGCGCCGCCGCCATGCACGCCGCCGCGGCCGAGCGCGCCGGCGGCATGCTCACCGTGTGGCTGGCGCCCGACGCACGCCTGCCGCGCCTGCTGGAGGCGGCGCGCGAGGCGGCCGCGGGGCCCGGCCTGCCCGCGCCCGTGTGCGTCGTGGCCAACTACCTGTCCCCGGGCTGTAAGGTGCTGGCGGGGGACGAGGCGGCGCTGCGCCACGTGGAGCGCGAGGGCCGCTCGTGGGGAGTGCGGCGCAGCGCGCGCGTGCGCGTGGCGGGGGCCTTCCACTGCGCGCTGATGGCGCGCGCGGAGGCGGCGGTGCGCGCGGCGCTGGCGCACGTGCCGCTGGCGGAGCCGCGCGTGCGCGTGGTGTCGTGCGTGGATGCGCGCGCGGTGACGGGCGCGGGCGGCGCGCGGCGGCGGCTGGCGCGGCTCACGGCGGCGCCGGTGCGTTGGGAGCAGACGCTGCACGCGCTGTACGCGCGGCCGCGCGACCTGGCGCAGCCGCTGACGCTGGCGCTGGGGCCGGGCGGCGCGCTGCGCTCCACGCTCAAGCTGGTGAACGCGCGCGCGTGGGACGCCAGCCTGCAGATCGACGTGTGACGCGTGACGTGACATTACGTCGACGAAATAAATACAAATATATGCGCACTTTTGTGTATTGGCTTTAAAGTAGTTAAGATTTAGAAATATATTAATGTACCTTTGTTATTGTACTGTCTTTTATTTCACTTTTATATACTTTTTGTTGCTGAGTCTTCACAGACGACGGCGGGCTGACTTAGTCAGTACGTGCTGGATGTAGATTGTTTGAGACTGTAATTGGGATTGCTTCTTTCGCAAACCGACCTGCTAAAGAACTTTTTTTAACTCATTAATTATTTCGCATGTGGATGTCAGTCCACGCACTCGTTAAAGTGGATCTCTTTTAAACATTCATTCCTCTTTTGTACAATGCTATATCTCTTTTTTACCGTACATTCTTCTTTATGTGTTCTCCATTTAACGTGACGTTGGCGAAGTGAGTTGTTCTCAACTGGCACGCTCGAAAAGCCATTAATAAAAAGAAGAAGAACTACGTACTCGACTATGATGAGATGATAGTCGTTTAGCAAACTTCTTCCATTGCGTACAAGGTAGCGCTAAGGTCGCTCGACTTTGCCGTTATTTTTAGGGAAATTTCAGCGAGCTCTACATATACATGTAACAGTGCATGGCAATAGAAGATTATAAAGAAAATCTTAGTTCTCCTGATCGTAAATCGAGATGAAGGACCTCCAACTGGTCAATAATTAGTACTTGAACCACCAAACTTCAAAAAATAATGTTAGCTAAACGAAAGTACTAAGTCACAAAAGGGGAAATGAAACATCTTCTGGAAAAATACTATATATGTATATTGTTCAAAAATAATTTAAAATGACGTATGTATATATTTATTCGCTATAATATCAGGATCTTCTACACGTTGAGCGGCGAGCGCGACAGCTGGCCGCCCGCGTCCGCCACCGCGCGGCCCAGCGCCGTGAGCCGCGCGCCGTGGCGCAGCGCGGGCGGGCCCAGCGCGTCCGCCAGCGCGCCCATGCGGCCCGCCGCCTCCGCCGTCCACGCCTCCGCCAGCGCCAGCTCGTGCGCCGCCGCCGGCAGCCCCAGGCGCGCCGCCCGCGACGCGCGCGCCAGCACGGCCGCCGCCGTGTACGCGTCCACGGCGCCCGCCGCCAGCCGGTTGAGCAGCAGCTGCTCGTCCACGACGCCGCGCCCGTACTTGCGCAGGGCGCCCTCCACGCACGCGCCGAACTCGCCCACGCGGCGCGCCAGCTCGCGCGCCGCGCCGCGCAGCTCGGGCGCCACCAGCGGCTCCAGCGCGGCGCCGCGCGACAGCCCCACGGCGCGGCCGGCGCGCCGCCCCGCCTCGCTGAAGATCAGCCCCAGGTTGGCCGTCGGGTTCTTGAAGGCGCGCATCAGCTCCTGCAGGTGCGAGCCCGCGAACTGGATGCCCGTCAGCGCCACGAACAGGCGCAGGATGTCGTTGGTGCCCTCGAAGATGCGGAAGATGCGCAGGTCGCGCAGCACGCGCTCGAGCCCGGTGGCCTTCATGTAGCCCATGCCGCCGAGGATCTGGATGGCCTCGTCGACGACGGCCCACGCGGCGTCGGACGCGAACACCTTGGAGATGGCGGCCTCCAGGTGGTAGTCGTGCGCGCCCGCGTCCATGTTGCCGCTCACCATGTAGGCCAGCGACTCGGTGACATACTGCAGCAGCGCCATGCGCGCCAGCTTCTCCTGCACGGCGCCGAAGTCGGCGAGGCGGCGGCCGAACTGCACGCGCGTGGCGGCGTGCTCGGCGGCCTGGCGCAGGGCGGCTCGCTGCGTGCCCGCCAGGGCCGCCGCCATGCCGAAGCGCCCGTTGTTGAGAATGTTCATGGCCACCTTGAACCCGTTCCCGACGCCGCCCAGCACGTTCTCGGCCGGCACGCGCACGTCCTCGAAGTACACCTCCGTCGTGTTGGAGCAGCGGATGCCCATCTTGTTCTCGGGCGGGCCCGACGACACGCCGCCGAACCCACGCTCCACGATGAACGCGGTCACCTGCGGGCGCGAGAATAAGCGCGGTTATTGACTAACTTAAAACGCGACACCAACGAAAGAGCGAAAACAAAATAGACGTTGACTCACTTTGTCCACAGTCTTCCCGTCCTTCTCCACGGGCGTCTGCGCGAACACCGTCATGATCTCCGCGATGCCCCCGTTGCTGATCCAGATCTTCGATCCGTTGAGTATGAAGTGCTTACCGTCCGGAGTCGGCACGGCACGCGTCCTGAAAAACCACAAATCGATGATATGCAACACAATCTACTTAATCGACTCGCACGACAATAGAGCAGACGAGGCTCGTACTTGATGGAGCCGGCGTCGGAGCCCGAGGAGGGCTCAGTGAGGCAGAAGGCGGCGTACTCCCCGCCGGTGACGCGCGGCAGGTAGTGCGCGCGCTGGCGCTCGTCGCCGAACAGCAGCACGCCCTTGAACCCGATGGACTGGTGCGCGCCCAGCGTGATGCCCACGCCCAGGTCGTGCGCGCCCACCACCTCCACGAGGCGTGCGTACTGCGTGTTGCTGAGCCCTAGCCCGCCCAGCTCGGCCGGCACCTGCAGCCCGAACGCGCCCAACTCCCACAGCCCCGCCAGCGTGCCCTCCTCGATCTGCGCGTCCGCGTCGTTCTTGGCCGGGTCGTTCACCTACACGCGAGCACACGCGACTCACATTTACTTATTTATATATCGGTACTAAAACTATAAAAATGAAGCATTTGTTTGAACGAACGCGCTAATCTTAAAAAATAATTTTGTTATAACAATAATTTTTTAATAAATGAGTTTGTCTCCAGCCATGGCGTGGCGGCTTGTATTTAATGCCAACCTAGACCATAGTGATTGTTGAGGAAGTCTACACATTACCATTTAATATAATCGTTTCGATGTTACTTCTAAGGTACAAGTTACCTCGGATATTAGGAATAAGTTATAATCTTTAGTTATTTCCATTTGACCACGGGGACAATGCGACAGGTAAAAGCTAGCAACTGTTAAATGATGAAGATTTACCTCTTGAAAGAATTTCTCAACAGGCGGCACGAGCTCAACGAGCGTCTGCCGCTGCTCCTCGGAGAGCGGCTCCGGGAAGGGGAACACCTGTGCCGGCTCGAACTGTCCACGGAACAAGTTCAGAGTGAACGACGCACTCTGACGCGCAGCTCGGGGGGCCTCCGCCGCGGCCGCCGTCGCCTTGCCGCGACTGCTGCAATCAATATTCTTTACAAATTGTACATAGCTTTGATATGTTCTAATTAAAAGCATTAATAATAATAATTTAATTAATCTATATGTTGTGCATATAGGTCCAGTACATAAGAAAACAGTGAAATGTAATGGTGTTTTTAACTTTTAACTGTTTGTACAAACAGACACTTCATCGACATTAAAGACCCGTTTAAATAAAACTTTTTCGTAATTAAACAAAAAAGAACTTCATAACTTCGTGAGCAATCTAACTTGATCTTCGGCCTGACCTTGACCTTCGGTGCTGGAGAGAGGTGACCTTATAAGCATAAGGACCCCATGGAAGCCTTTTATAGAAATAAGTGACAGTGGACGAGGCGAATCTATCTTCGATGTGCGAAATATATCTTTTCTTTTAAACATATTGCAGACACATTAAAGAATTTTACTTATAAAATGAAGAAATGTAAATTCCACATTTTGAAGTTTTTTAGCATTCAACATCTGACAACTATACAAGTACACCCTTGTAGTTTTTATATTGCATAAAGTAAATAAAAAGTAAATTTACATCAAGATTTGGGTTGCTAAAACAAAATATAAAAAAACAGCCCATAAAAGACACTTTACCAACTTCCATACTTAGAGGAGATCATTTTCTATCATTAATAGTAGCAACTGGCTGAGCTTCGTATAAGTGTGATACTGCTACTAGCTATACTATAGAATGTCTTTACATACATTACTCACAGAATTTTGTGTTCACACAATACAAACATATTTTTAGAGATTTATCAGTATTATTGGGGACTTTGAAAAGTGTTACATATAGTTGACATCACATTAGACACTTTAAAAATGAGTGTTGTTCTAATATATTCCACACTTGCACACACAAAAAACTTTCCTCTTCATTTAATCTATTTGAAAACCTGCATTAAAATCTGTGGCAAAGTTTTCACTAAATGTTGTAACATTTAGTGAATAATTTTTTGCATTATTCTATTTTATATTTATCTGGTTTAATTTTAAACATATAGTTTCCAAGGTCTGCTCAATCTACAATATTTTGTATGAATTAAGTATTATGCTATCAAGCATAATAATTCAAAACTTTATACACTTTGTATTGGTACAACACTCCAAAAATATAAAATGAAAAATTCAAATATTTAGGTTTCTAAATCTATATATCATACTAATTACTTTAAGTTACAATATACATATCATGTTACTAAGAAGGAAAATAAAAAAACCTTAAAAATAGCACACATGTTAAATAAGTTATGATTAAGTTGTATGTCTATTTTCATTACATTATGTTATAACAACTGTTTGAAAGCATGAAACTTTAAATTTTTCATCTTTATGTCAAGAAGTAAAAGTCCAAGGTCTCATAATAGTGTCATTAAATTTATTATTTTATACTTTTAAGAAATTATAATTTAACATAATTTATGACTGAGACTCATTCTTATAATAATATATACAGTTACATTTATTACCCACACAAAAACGTTGAGAATGTATTATTATACTGTCCTCTACTGGTTTATATTTTAATAATATGTATGATAAAGTATAAATAAATAAATAATGCCTATGGTTGCTGGTTCCATATACATTTTATACTAATTGGTCAAGTATATAACTAATATTACTTCCATAATAGAAGTATACAAGTTTTGCTCAAATTGTGAGTCAGTGTGTTCCTATTTTAGTTAATCATTCAAGTCTCAAGGTAATAGATAACTACTAAGTACACAGAATCTTTTATTCTTATTTTAAAAATATAATATAAAAAACATTTTCTTTAATACTAACAACATTGAAATCAGGTCTAAAAATAATAGTTTATTTAATATAAAACAATGAATAAAAGTATTTTTGTTTTTCTTTCATTATCTCACTTTTATAGAAATTATGTTCTTTCAATTCTTTTTATTTCTGTTTAAACTTATACATATGGGTATTCTTCAAATGATGTTATTATTAAATTGTCCCACATAAACAACTTGGGCAAAAGTACAAAGTCCAAGGTTCGCAATGACGGAACCACAGCAACATACCTATGTAATGCTGTATTGTGACTTTAAAACTCTGTCAATTTCACTGACCTGCGTACAGTGAACAGCCTGTTGCTTCGGCTGCTCAGGCAGCGGCTCGCACACGTCGCCAGTTTTGTGCTCTTCATCTTGTCAAATTAATACTCACAAACAATAAAACGTACGAGTTGAAAGCCACAATACCTCTATATCATAATAAATTTCACCTAATTTCCTACTTTAAGAATACCACTATAGTATAATTTAAGAGAAGAATATAAATTTATTTAATTACAATCGTGTGTACTAGTTTACACAACAACGCTCTTTGATGAACTATGATAACACCATAGTCCAGAATCTCGCAATTGGATTTTGGCAGCATTGAGCAACCCACTGGCCGCTGTTGGAGACCTGCCAGTATGGCGCGCTGCAGGCTCGCGGTGGGGAGCGCACCTGTCACCATGTCATCTTCACAGCTGGCAGTTGTCAGCTGTCAGTGCGCTCCTGCGATCACTCGACTCTGTGGCTCTGTATAAATGATATTGGAAGACGCAGGAAGTAACCCGAATAGTAATAAGTACGTGGACAACATGTATTGAATTTTTGACTATTGTAATTAACATTATCCATTTTGATCAATATTTCATAACAAGATCTAACCGATACTTCTGAATTTCAGCGGTGTCGACAGACGTCAACGTCAATGTCAAATTTTACGCAATTTGAAGTTGACAACGAAATGTTATGAACTTTGCTGAACAAATTATAAGTTTCCTGTTAGAGTGCTCGTTGCACCTTTCCCTATTTTATGTTAAATATGTTGACTTTTTTAAATTCTACCAGTAGTTTATGATTAAACATTTATTTTACATCAAAAAGCAATATGTTAACAGGTTTTTTATATATATTCGAATTTAAGAAAGAGTTTCTAGTGTGCATATCGCTATCATTATTATACATAACCTATTATCTTGTAGAAGTCGTCAAGGTAAGATCAATCAAATTTATTATTGCGCAAATATGACACGCCTTATACTGATATAAGACTGTCATTTGTACTCTCAGAAACCTGTGCTGGTGTGTCGGACTGGTGACTTTCGACAACTTTTGGAAGAGAATGTTCCGTTACTAAGTGAGCCGTACTGGCCGACTCCATGGTGCGTGGAGTCACGACTGCAGACCGTGCTCGGCTCCGTCATAAGATCGCATTTCCTCCCTACGGTGAAATACAAACGGTACTATTACAATTAGTTAACTAATGTGTAATAACTATTAAAGTGTTTAAATGTGTAAGACATGTCTTTTTACTTGCTGAAGCACAAAGAATGTTATTACTATATAAAGTATAAATAAAAATTAATAAAAGGAAAAATTCTGCTTTTATTATTATTTTTGTATATTATATCATAAAATTGTATGATCTCGCAGACAAATATTGAAGCTATCGGATGGCGGACAGGTCGCGTTGGACTGGTCGGACGAGTGGGAGGAGGATGAGGTGGCGGAGGGCGAGGGGGCGGAGCGCGAGCCGCGGCCCGTGATGCTGGTGCTGCCGGGGCTGACGGGCGGCGCGCAGGCGGACTACGTGCGCTGCCTGGCGGCGGCGGCGCGGGGCCTGCGCGCGCGCCTCGTGGTGTTCCACAACCGCGGGCTCGGCGGCGTGCCGCTGTCCACGCCGCGCCTGTACTGCGCCCTGTCGCACGCCGACCTGGCCGAGGTGGTGGCGGCCGTGCGCGGCGCCGAGCGCGGCCCGCTGCTGGCCGTCGGCGTGTCGCTGGGCGGCCTCATCCTGGGCCACTACCTGGCCGAGCACGCGGAGGCGGCGCGCGCGCTGGCGGCCGCGCTCGTGGTGTCGTCGCCGCTGGACGTGGAGCGCGGCGCCGAGTGCATCGAGCGGCCGCTCAACGCGCCGCTATCGCGCCACATGGCCCGCAACCTGCGCGCCACGGTGCGCGCGCACGGGCTGGCGGCCGGCGAACAGCGCGCCGCCGTGGAGCGCGCGCGCTCCGTGCTGGAGTTCGACCGCGCGTTCACGGCGCGCCACTTCGGGTTCGCGTCGGCGGAGGAGTACTACGCGCGCGCGTCGCTGCGCGGGCGGCTGGCGCGCGTGCGCGTGCCGCTGCTGTGCCTGTGCGCGGCCGACGACCCGTTCCAGCCGCGCGGCGCGCTGCCGGCGGCGGAGGCGGGGCGCAGCGCGCGCGTGGCGCTGGCGGTGACGGCGCGCGGCGGACACATCGGCTTCCTGGAGGGCTGGTGGCCGGCGCCGCCCGCGCGCCCGCCGCGCCGCCAGTACATCGCGCGCCTCGCCGAGCAGTACTTCGCGGCGGTGCTGCGCCACCCGCTGCCGCCGGCGCCGCCGCTCGACGACTAGCCTAGCATTTACACGTTCGCACAATTGTTGATCATTTAAAGGTTTATGTATCTGTTGTGATATTTGACAAGGAACTAGCATAGCGGCCGTCTACGGCGACATATAAAGAGAGTATTATATTGAAATTTATATTTATACATTTACGCGCAAGGAAAGAATAGAGGAATGATTGCAGAGATTGTTCGATATCTACGGAGTGTGACGTCGGCCGACCGCCGACTGAGAAGCGCTCGCCTGAGATGAGATGAGATATATACATTTTATACGAGATAGTTATTTAATACGCATACATTCGTCCAAAGAGATAATAATATTAATCTGTGATGTTTTCGCACGAGCACGCGCACGCTTGCCGCGCGCCGCCCCGCCCCGCCCCGCGGGGGACGGCGCGCGCTGTACATATCTAAGTTTTTATTGTTTTTATTATTCAATAAATCCATACATTAAATTTCTGCTTTTAATTGTTTCCTCACAGCACCAAGTCATTTTAGAAAGTGTCCTTTTAGAAATATTCTTCTGTCGATGTGATCCTCGTCGATGGAAGTACTAAAAGTAAACATTTTGCGAGTGAACAGTGATGGGTGGCAAATAAAACGACACGTGAGGGCAAGTCGTATATATTGTATCAGCTCAGAGCGCGTGCATGTCGACGCCGATGGAGCGCAGGAAGGCGAGCGTGTGCCGCTCGGCCGCGCGGCGCCGCTCCGCCGCCGGCAGCGCCGCCGCCGCCGCGCGCGCCTCTCGCAGCGCGCCCAGCGCCGCCGCGAACGCCTCCGCCTGCGCCAGGTCCTCCTCGACCTCGGCCTCGTCCTCCAGCTCGGCCTCGTCCGCCAGCGCCGCCTCCTGCGAGGTGTCCACGCGGCGCAGACCTCGCCACGTGTGCGCGTGCAGGGCCTCGCGCACGCGCTCTACTCCGCACGCACCGGGGAAGTCCGCGTCGTCTATCATCGTCGTCGTCGTCGAGGTCGCCGAGGGAGGCGGGAGAGGTGGGGTCGGCGGGCGTCTCGCGCAGCGGCACGGGCTCGTACCGGCGGCGGCGCGCCCAGGCGTCCAGCGCGGCGTCGACGGCGGCGCCCGCGCACACCAGCAGGCGCACGTCGTCCGCGCCGCCGCCCGCGCGCACCCACCGCTCCTCCGCTCGCTCGCTGGCCATCTCATCCTCCTGTTTTCAAAATTTAAGTTTTGTTTTTTAGTTTAATATTTATGCATTGATTGAGTTTGTTTTTAATTTCTTGTACTTCTATGCATAAATAAAGAATATTTTTTAAATAAGAATATTTTTTATTTAAAATTTAAAACCTTAGGAAAAGAAACTATATTTACTTCTGTTATAAAATAAAAAATGAGGTATAACAATATCAAATTGATATAACAAAACAATACTGCTTTAATTTTTGCCAACTTGAGGGTAGACCGTGAAAGGATTATAGCTTTAACCTCAAGAAATATATAACATATATTCCTAAACTATATATATCTATTCATAAACATACAATAAAGTGTTTTGCTATGTACATATTGAGTGGTAGTGGTCCCCGTATTTCTTACTGTGTTTGGAATAATAACACTTTAATTATGAAATATCTACACTATGAAGTACCTCATCATCTGTTATGTAGATGATGTGAGCCTCCAGTCTGTCCGCTAATGACAGTGGCAATGTGTCATTGTCTGCCACGGGATACAGCTCCACTTCAGCTTTATAGTATTTGTTTTCAATTTTCCATATTCTGCTTTCTGATTCATTTGTAGTATGGGTTTTCATTTTATTTGTTGCATTTGAATTTATAATTTCTGTAATATGAAATTGATAAGAAATATTTAAATAACAATACTTTTGTTTATACGTTATCATGTTGTGTATGTACGTAATGCAAAGGAATAAAATGATGTAAAGTGACATTAACTGATTTGAGAGTCATACCTGATATTAACACATTAGCACTTGCTACATCATAAGCGCTAACTAAGATTAATGGTAATGATAAACGCGACGTGTCCTCTTGTGGTGCCTCCATTTCTGTTCTTTATTAATAATCCTGCTGCTGATGCTGCTCTTTACTTACTATTAATTTTCTTAGGTTTTATAAAACAAGACTCACACTAAATATAATTTAGCGTTATTTATATTCATACATTTATAACTATCGCATTTATAGAATAATGTTAATATGGTAACAACTAACAGCGTATAATATCTCTATAAATAATATTTAAGACTTTAAAACAACAATATATACATAGTCGACATCATATTCACAGATCACAGGGATAAAGTCACAGAGTATATATATACACAAGGTAGGTAGGTTCAGGTACCCACAGATCACTAATTCCAATTCGACAGTGGACAGGATTTATTAAATTATGATTGGTAGGACCATTGTTCATTATATGGCTAGGTCGTGACCTAATTTAATGTTTTAAGCAATCCAAAGTGAACCAATAACGTTTTGATTATTCGTTATTAACTAAATAGAATATGGAAAACAAATATTGACTTGAAATAATTGATAATACGTTTGTTATTAAATTAAAATAATGCGTCCAAATCTAAAATTGTTTCGAATTTAAAGACATTTCTTTTCATACAACAGTTATACCAAATAGTATGCAGTGAGTTGTTATTGTGTTACAAATCATATACTCAAAACGTAATTAATCCAAATTCTCTATCGACGTATTAAATATAATTAAATTGCCTAATTTCTCAATATGTTATAAATTTCTTATATAAATAAATAGTTCTTTGTCACACATCCAATAAACAATTATTTGAAGTACATTCTCTTTGTAATTTTAAGCATGGCTAGTTTGAAAACAGAAGTATTTGTTTAATATTAGCATCTGTTGTTTATCGCTTGTCAGTGTCAAATATTAAAAGAGTTTTTTCATTCAAGAAAATTGTGAATTTTGTTCTAAAGAACTATGAAATAAATATAAAAATATAAGTGAGCAACGTAATCTGAGGCTAATAATACGTGTATAATTTTAATATGCTGTAAGAGGCAATGGTTAGTGGCACAGTCTAGCACTAGTGTGGTTTTTAAAACATCAGTTTCATTATGGACAACATCGTATCGTGGACTGCAGAAGACGAGGCCATTATTGCAACCAATACTGATGCAACTGAATGTAAAAGATGTGCTGTGGAGTTGGGTTACTGGAAGGACGAATATATTGGCTATTTTGCTAAACATGTAGATCGAAAAGCTCCTGAAATAAATCGCGGATATTATGCCAGAGTCAAAGCCATGGAAATGTTTATACATCAATTTTTAGAGGTAAATTTAAAAAAATATAAATTGCTTTGTGAACAAAATTTATAACAAACTTATTACAATGTGTACATTTTATATTGTGTATATAAATTTATAGTAATAATATTTCATTGCAGAGATGTGGCACAAAATGTCAGATTATTAACTTGGGATGTGGATTTGATACTCTATATTGGCGTCTCAAAGACACTACTCAAGCTGTCAGTAATTTTATTGAATTGGATTTTCCTTCAGTTACAAGTAAAAAATGTCACATTATTAAGCGCAACAAGCAGCTACTTGAGAAGATATGTAAAGAAGGTTGGTAGTTTTCAAACATGCAGAAAATTCATAAAAGTCTTGTTCATTTCTTATATTGTTTAATAAGAGATACAAAGCAATACAAATTATTTATTATTTTTATATCTAAGAATAAAATAAAATAAAGATGTGGAGAGCCATAACTGCAACTATGTCTATCATAGTCATAACTGTATCTATCAGATCTATGGATAAACAAAATATCCATAAAAATAGCCAATTGCAATAATTATGAATACTTTTGAATATGGGTAAAGAACTCTAGAGGGCTGGTTAACACTCAGTCATTACAGTGTCTCACTAGTGAGTCTGTTCTTTTCTTTGCATGCATAATCATAGATGATAATCCAAGATACTTTTGTCTTCTTAAGTGTAACAAATAGTATGTCATTCTTCCAATATCCAATTTTAAAAGTTTGACACTTTTTCTGGCTTGTAGGGTGATAGGCAGTTGGAGCAGCAGTAACCATGGAAACTTAGTCTTAAGACTTTCGGTTCCTGGTTTCCACCTTTTTTCAGGTTATTGTGTGTTGGTTGGCAGAACTTAATGTCGCGTTTGCCTAGTTGTCACAGTGAAGAAAATCGAAATGAAAAGTGCATCTTTCTCAAAAGGGAATTAAACACACAAACTGTCGCATTTACAGGCAGATGCTGCGCCTCTGCTCTACGGCGGTCCTCTATAAGTCCATGTATGAAATAGCATAATGATAACATTCCTTAGACTTAGCTAGATTTCATTTTTACATTTCTTTTGTTATGTTTTGTAATATATTTAAAATCTGTCGTGGTTAACGCAGACGGAGAGGTGATGATCCGGTCGGGCGACCTGCACTCGGACGGGTACCACCTGCTGGGCTGCGACCTGCGCTGCCTCGGCGAGGTGCGGCGCAAGCTGGAGGCGGGCGGCGCGTGCGGCGACGCGCCCACGCTGCTGCTGGCGGAGTGCGTGCTGGTGTACCTGCGGCCGGACGCGGCGCGCGCGCTGCTGCGCCACCTGGCGGCCGCCTTCCCGCGCTGCGTGCTGCTGGTGTACGAGCAGTGCAACCTGGGCGACCGCTTCGGCGAGGTCATGCTGCGCAACCTGCGCGCGCGCGGCTGCGGCCCGCCCGGCGACGCGCACCGCCGCGCGCCCGCCGACCAGGCCGCGCGGCTGCGCGCGCTGGGCTTCGACGCGGCGCGCGCCTGGGACATGGAGGCCGTGTGGCGCGCGCTGCCCGACGACGACCGCGCGCGCGTGGAGGCGCTGGAGATGCTGGACGAGCGCGAGCTGCTGCTGCAGCTCAACACGCACTACGCGCTCACCGTGGCCACGCGCGGCGACCTGTTCGCGGACCTCGACCTCAACGCCTAACTGGCCAATCACGGCCACTGCAGGCCGGTAGATGTTGTCTTTTTGTTCCACTCTCCATCCGATTAGAGACTTTACACTATATAGAACGCGATTAATGTTAGTATGTCACATATTTCTTGCATCACTGTACCTCAAATTGAAATAAAAACAATTGTATTTGTTACAATTATTGATATAAAGAATGAGCTCTTTAATTTACAGAGAGATATGTGTTACATATTGCAAGGTGTGCACAATTAAGAAGTAACAAAAGAATTAACAAAATAGCAATTTATGAATTTCCAATAATTGTATTGCATCACATCTTCAAGTGGTCTTTTACATTGGTCTCTTGATTCAGTTACTATTAGGTTATTCAACTTTCGTTAGTAGTGCCGTCTGCATCTCAATGTGAACCTCTGTACTCTCAGTAATGTATATAGATCGAGTTAAAGTAATGTGAATTTCTAAATATTGAGATTGCGGCGAGGTCGAGGTCCGAAGGCGCCGGCGGGCGGACGTCACGTCTTCACACTTACTCAACTCATTGTACTTCTACTACTTAAGTGTTAATTATTTATTAATAAAACATAAACGGTGTATAGTAATGCGTGGTTTCATTTCGTCGTCGAGCGCGTTATATGTGGGGCAGGCAGGCGGCGAGCGCGCGCCGCAGCGCCTGGCGCACGTCGGCGCGGCCCTCGCAGAACACGTGCGTGGCGTGGCGCTCCACGTGCACCAGCGTGTCGTGGCGCGGCAGGTGCACGATGCAGCCGTCCGCGCCCGCCTCCACGCGCGCCTCGCCCACGCCCTCCCGCGCCAGCGCGCGCACCAGCGCCTCCACGTCCAGCGCGCTCCAGTGCACGCGCCCGACCGCCGCCTCGTCCCCCGCGCCCGCCCCCGCGCCCGCCGCGCCCGGCAGCGGGGGCGCCGCCGCCAGCTCGAGGCGCGCGTCCCGCACGTGCAGCGCCGCGCACAGCGGGGCGGCGCGCAGGCCGGCGCGCAGCTCGCGCGGGCAGCGCGCCGCCTGCGCCGCCAGCGCGCCGCACAGCGTGGCCCGCGCCGCGCGCCGCCGCACCGCCAGCGAGCGGGCCGCGCCGCGCCGCACCACCACCGTGGGCACGTCGCAGCTGATGTGCGGCCGCGCGGCTCCTCCCGCCCCCGCCCCCGCGCCCGCCCCCGCCCCCGCCCCGCCCGCGCCCGGCGCCGCGTACTGCTCGGGCAGCGCGAGCTCGCGCGGTCGCAGCTCGCGCACCAGCTTGTTGGCCTGCGAGTAGTTGAGGGACGTGTCTATGGGACAGTGGAACGCCTTCATGCTGAGCGGTTGGAACGGCGCCAACGCTTCCAAGTACGGGAAGTCGGGCTCTGGAAACGAATTCCACGATTACTCTTAAACGCTGATAACGATGACTCCTTTGTACCATCGGAGATGATCGTACAAACGTTATTCACCTGTGAAGATGATCGCGTGGGCGGGGTTGCTGGCCCACAGCTCCACCAGGTGCACGGCGGCGCCGAAGCGCAGGCTGGGGTGTCCGCAGAACACGACGCAGGGCTGGCGGAAGTCGGCGCTGAAGGCGTCGTCGTGCAGCGAGCGCGCGTGGCGCAGGCGGCCGGAGCGCACCAGCGCGGCGTGCGGGAAGGGCTCCTCGGGCAGGTACACGCGCGCCTGCTTGCCGGCCGACACCCACTCGGCCAGGATGTTGCTGTAGGCCAGCGAGGAGTCCGCCACGGGCGACACCACGTACAGCGGCACGTGCGCCAGGCCCGCGCCCTCCAGGTGCGCCGACAGGCACTCCAGCAGGTCGTACAGCACGCCGCTGGGGTACACGGGGCACAGCGCCGAGCCGCCCGCGCGCAGCGTCACCGTGACGTGCACGCACAGGTCGCCCAGCATGTGGTCGGGGTTGTGCGCCGGCGTCTGCGTGAGCGCCGCCAGCACCAGCAGGTCGGCGCCGCGCAGCGCCGCCTGGTTGATGGGCCGCGGGTGCGTGGTCAGCGTGCTGGAGCCGCTCACGTAGGCCACCTTCTCGTGCGCCGAGCGCAGCACCCAGTTGGCGGAGCCGAGGCAGAAGCCCGAGCTCACGGGCGTGGCGTCCAGCGCGCCGTACACGTCCACGCGCTCGTCGTAGCGCACGACGCGCACGCGGGCCGAGCGCGCGGGCGAGCGCGGCCGGCGCGAACAGGCGGCGCCAGGCGCGCGGGCGGGCGGCGTGCGCCAGCGGGGCCGGCAGCACGTGCAGCAGCTCCTTCCAGCGCCGCGCCGCGCCCGCGCCCCCCGCGCCGCCCGCGCCCGCGCCCGCGCCGCCCGACACCCACTCCGACAGCTCCTCCAAGTAGAACCTGCATGCAACATGCCATTATAATGAGTGCCTCTGTAATGTTGTATGATGTTTTAACATTATATAATACAATATATTTATTACCT
This sequence comes from Dione vanillae, assembly GCA_037178615.1. Taxonomy (NCBI): domain Eukaryota; kingdom Metazoa; phylum Arthropoda; class Insecta; order Lepidoptera; family Nymphalidae; genus Dione; species Dione vanillae. The sequence goes on from JAZFAU010000054.1 coordinate 42,432, forward strand.
TCCAATTTGTAAAGTAGGCTCTGTAGCGTACACCTGCCCCTTGAATCCTGTGTCTTCAGTTATGAAGGGCAGGGCCATCATACATGTATAGTTGGAGATTAGGATCACGTCTAACTGGGAGAAGTCTACCACTTTGTCTAGTGGTGGACAGAACTCTGGTATACTATCCACAAACACTCTTCCACAACATTCTTTAAGTTCCTGCAAATAAAATTGTTTCATATTTTTATTCGGAAAATAAAATAAATACTGTACTTATAATTAATATTAATCTTAAATTTTTACATATGGCCTCATAATGATGTGTTATATTGCAAAGTTAACTTAATAAGTATATACCAAGTTATTTTTTATAAATAGATTATTCATATTGCATTTTATTTAAGTATATAAAGAGACTAAAGAACTACCTATATTCCATTCAAACCAGTACTTCCTGAGATTTGTTTCAACAAAATATTTTACAACACTAATACCTATAGATTATAATCTATTATGTTTAGAAGCGAGTTTTATTTGTGTATGTGTGTCTTTTAATGTATGAGTCTTGAATCACTACACTAAATAATAATAAATAAAGTACCCCTTCAAGTAACGGATCGTTGACATGTGGTGGTGTATAGTTGGGAAGAGAGGCAAGTCGTGTGCTTGGCACTGGTGGTAGAGGCAGGAAATTGAGAACAGAGTGGGCGGAGAGTCCACAATCCAGCATGATCAGTAGTTCCTTGAAAGATAGCACAAAGCATGGCTTTGATGCATCGCTGCTTAAACAATACTGTAAATAGGTTTTATTAGTACAAATAATAAAATAACTTCTTGTGTCATAAATTATGTAACTAAAAGTTGGCACTTACTAGTTTCATTTTGATTTATTATTCTTGCAATTTTTATATTTGTAGATAAAATAACATTTCTTGATTGAAACTTGTAATAGTATGTTATTTTGAAGCAATAAAGAACGAAGATTGCAACAATTGTTTGTGAGAGTGAAGCGAAGAAATATAATTTATTTATTGACCTTTTCGTTAGTTTTAGATTATATTTTCATTTATTTGTTATCAAAAAACTATTTGTTTCAAAGTAAAGCTGGTTAGAACTTTTTGACAAGCATCTGTCGTTAGACAATTGGCATTTGACAATTGACACTTGGATATCTTAGCCACAGATTAGTAATTTACAATGTACCAAGAAATAACAAATTATTTTATTTTAAAACTATTTATATCGAGTCCTTATTACATCGTGGTTTATAAGTAGCTGAAAGCGGTGTTTAATTGCATCCTACATCTTTTTTATTATTTTTTATCATTCGTTGTCTTGACGTACCTATATCACTTGAGCTTTTTTAAAAACCAAGCAATATGACGCCAATGATTATAATTAGGTCTTTAGGAGAATGATTTTATTATGAATGTAAAAATATTATTACTTTGTTTGCTTTTCCATAAATATGATAAATGTTGATTGTTTTGTGTATTTGTGAACTGAAATACTTTTTACGACGACAAAAAGCGTAATTTGTTAACTTTTGATCTGATTACGTATTTTATTCTTCTTATAATTCGTTTTCGACTTTTTTAGTATGTTTTACACAAAATGAGTGGATACGACCACAAATTTAACTTTGTCAATTTTTATAAGTAGTATTTTCCTTAGCGAAATACCCACAATTATGAAATAGGTACGGAATGCACGTTCCATGAGTGTTACTTGCATTTGACCAATATTTTTTAAAATCTTTACAGAATATAATTTTGTACAAAAATTTTAATTTGAGAATATCTCTTTCCTTCTATGCGTAGCAAATATATTTTTAATCATAACTAAAATTAAATTTCATATAAATAATTTTTTTCTTCAAATATTCTAGTATAAAAATACAGCATCCTAAATTAATAATAATAATTCTTTATTGCACATAAAACAAAATAAGTAAAAATGAAAAGGTACATATCATAGCATATATATAATGTACTGTAAGTGATCTCCTACAGGCAACCATTTAGAACCATACAACATACATGTAAATTTAAACATACAGGAGACCACTGCGTAAGATAGTATTTTTAACGTTACGTTTGAATATTGGTACCGTCTTAGATTTTCTAATTTCCTCTGGCAACGCTTTCCTGTATACAACGAAGTGACAGGCTGGTATAGGATAGTGTAAAGGAGAGTAAGAGAATATAGCTGCTTCCTTCCTTCCTTCCTTCCTTTAAAAAGTTAAAAGGCAGACGACGCACCTCTGAAACCTTGGGCTTCATGGGTGTCAATGGCCGGAGGTGATCACTTAACATCAAGTGACCCACTTGCTCGTTTGCCTCTCTCTAATATAAAAAAATATATATATGTAGATATATATATATATATATATATATATATATATATATATATATATATATATATATATATATATATATATATATATATATATATATATATATATATATATATATATATATATATATATATATATATATATATATATATATATATATATATATATATATATATATATATATATATATATATATATATATATATATATATATATATATATATATATATATAAAAAAATATATATATGTAGATCTTAGAAGGGAAAAAAGGGTATCAGAGATAATGTATTGAAGGCAATAGAAAAATCTAACTACATAAGAATAGTTGCTGATATATGTATATCCTTATAATTTAATTTTCACAGACCTTATTGAGTGCAGTTACTGTGTTGTGCTCCTGACGGAACCCTGACTGGAACAAGGACAAGACATTGTTATTATGTAGGAACTAACATAATTGTTCGTGTACAATGCACTCAAGGACTTTAGAGAGAAAAGGGAGTATGAATATTGGTCGATAATTTGAAAAGAATGTGGGATTGGATACCTTTAGTAATGGGAGTGCACGGCACCATGCTCAAGGAACTCACTAGAGGAAAGGGAACAGCTGAAAATGTGACACAAAATCGAAGGAAATATTTATAATTATTTATTATTCTATATTTTAAAATTTAATTGTTTTGTGTGAATCCTTTTAAAGATTAAATTTTATGACTCAAAAATTGTTCAAAGTAATTTTAGTTATCAGTTATCACGAATCCTCAATAAACTTAAACGTGACGTGAATTAAATTTTAACGTACTTACTCATTATTTTGTTGAAAATAATAATTGTTGTGCAGCTTGTGGCTTTTCTGGCTCCCCTTCATTTGCCGGCAAAGTGGAACGCAAGAGTTGTATGTTCGAAAGGGTCCCCACTCATAAGCTTCTCGTGATGATAGAATCAGTGTACAATACATATTATGCCCTTTTTCTTGAATTTCTCTACAAAAGTAGAAACTGAAGATGTACGCAAATTATTATGTATGACGGATAAAGGTAGTGAAATTGTTGGTTTCACAGTCGAAATGATTTTTTATATTTTTTATTGAAGAATTTAACCTCACGTTTTATTGCTTATTAGTTATTACGCCAAATCCCAAAAGAATTGCTTAAAATTTTAAGCAATAGTTACAATTCATAACACCTCCATTGACGTTGATGTTCGCAATGCTGTGCTCGATGCAACTGCGGTGAAACTCGATGACTTCGGTGGATGTTATAGTAAAAATTGGAGAAGAAAAAGCCACTTGGTGCGCACCAGCTCCTTGCAGCTGTCCCTGGCAACTAGGTAATACAGTTTCTAACGTTACAAGGTAATAAGTACATCGTTCGTCATAAACTCTATTGTAGTAATGTTGAATATAGTCTATTGGAAATTATTTGTCAATCTCCACTTGTACCTGTTACGTAGTCAAAAACGAAAAGATCGAAATACTTTTATATATTTCTATAACTATAATGTTGTAAAAATATTTACGGTATATTATTTTTATGAAGCTATTTTCCTCATTGTGAAGGCTGCTGGCGCGGCCTGGTGGGGACAGTCGAGCAAAAACTAGTCGGTCATCAGTCCATACAGTATATGTTGAGTGGAGGAATAAATGCCACCAGTAGTGACCAGCCAAGGGCGCAAGAGGTCGAGAGGGTCGTACTGGCCATCATAGCGCTGAGTCGTAAACATTGTAACTACTTCACAACCGTGTCCATTACCGCTTAAGTAAAAAATAGAATGATACGCAGTACAAATGGCCGCGCATTGCGTGCATTAACAGCTGTTTATATCGGCCCTGGCATTATTCGAGAACTGTTTGTATTTTGCAAAAACCCGCAAAATAATAGATGTATAAAGATTGCAGGTGTAGTTTTAAGTTGGTAATATTTTTTATTTACTATTTAATACCTTTTGAAAGTTGGTTTAAAAAACCGTATAAATTAGTAATGTTACAAAAAATGTTAACAATTTAATATCTTATAGATAAATAAAAATACGGATTAAGATCTTCATCTGTTCTGTCACTGTTCAAGACATAGAGATATTCGACAGTTCAATGTACAATTTCTTTTGTATGTTGGTGGGTTTTGAAATATATAAATGAATAGTAACTCCCGTTAGAAATGTGTCTGTCTCAAAATATTATTATGTCACTGTACATACAGTACACCGTATGCGGAGGCTAGTTTATTATTAATTTAATTGACTACGAGTTGCCTAAAACTGTAGATTAATTGATACAGAAGCCTCGGTGTTAGAGTTCTCTTTAAATGATTTTAGTTAAAGCTATCTAACAGTAATATAATTACCTTATTTGAACCACTAGTTATAGGAAGACTTCCGAAACTCAACGCGAATCACGTATTTGCTAGACATTTAGGAGATCTGGAGAAATATAAACAAAACATCTAAAATAGCTTTTGCAAATTTGTAATTGTCGCGGAATAACCAGTAAATGCTAACGAAGGCAATCAATAAATATGTTACAAAAATTCTTGTTTCAGTTTTGTTTCTGTAATTTACTATGCTGAAGGAATAGTATTATTTTAAATGAGAAAGGGGACTCCTCTCGCAGTGCTCCCCAGATTCCCCCTCCCATACATGGGAGCTACACTCCTCAAGAGGAGACGGACACTCGTTGAGTCATGGCGAAGGATTTTTTTTTGTCTATATAGAAAAATAATTTTAAATTTTTGTAGCGTATACCATATTTATTGTGAATATCTCCAATGTAGGAATATTTCTTAAGTATCGATGTTTATTTTGAATCTGCTAAAGATATTTAGTAAGTATTCGTAAAACAATAATAATTTAATTTAATAAGTATATATAATATACTTGAAATTAAAACCCAAGAAATAAAAATGTGTTTGCTGTATCTTCAACTTTATGTAGGTAGTTTATTTTAAGTACACTTTTTTAATCACCGGTTCTTTACGCAATAACTTGCGTTTTTATATAATGCTTGTGTTGTTACGTGTGTTATACAGGTTTAATAGAAAACAGCCGGTCATTAACGTTTTTAAGGTTCTGTATCTCAAAACTAAACGCGAAACACCCAGCATCACTTGTTGTCTAGTGATCCCAGAACGCTGCGTTAATAAAACTTATAATTTATAAACCGTGACATATTGGCTTCTTGTACTAACAATAAGTATAAATAAAGGAAAAAAGCTGAAAGAAAAATTAAAATAAATTCGAAAATGTACATTTCACACCAAATACGACTATAAATTTAAATTGTTAAATTTTTATAGGTTGTACTTCGTTGACCTAGAATTACGAACCTTGAGAAGTAAAACGTAAAACTATCACAAATGTATGTCTGTAATTAATTTTATGTAAAAGAATTGCTTAAGACTGCAAAAATAAAGTAAGCAGATTTTTATAAATTCTACTTTCCGCTGGCGCTGACCTACAATATTGACATTGGTACGGAACCAGCGGTGAACGATGACAACTCGCACTTGACCGATATTAATATAGTATAGGCTAAGTGTAATTATTTGAATACGATATAGAACTATATTAAGTATTAATAATATTTAGTCAATGTTTAATTTTGTGAGAAGTGGTGTTGACGCTTACACAACTAATTATTTTATCAAATATTTGCTGTACAATATTTTATTGACATCCATTATACTGTCTTTATGTTACACTCTCAACTAAAAGTTAAATTTTATGCTGAATTTTATATAAGGAATTTCATTGAAATAAAAAGGGGGTTTCAGTAAATAAAATCATATCAATGTTGTCAGAATAACATTAGAATGACGCACTGAGCGTAAATGTCATAGATTATTTACTTCGTACATTTCCATTGTTTGGGGCTTTCATATAAAGAATATAAAAAGTATGTTGTTATAAATATAAAGACACTCGCCTAAAACATTACCAAATCACGTATATTAATAATAATAACAGCGTAGTAAAGTTACACACTAATGAACAATATGAAAACATCGATGCTTAGATTACAATAGCCCGCCCCGTATGATTATAACTTACAAACGTTCCCAGACAGTCAACAGTTCGAGGTTACACTTATAAAGTATGCGAATACATATACATAATCATATTGTAATGTAAAGTCTTTGCAAGTAGTCCTCTCTGGGTTTAACTGAACAGGTAGGAATACAGCACGGTGGCGATGAGGCCGAGCACCACCGGGAACTTCCAGGAAGTGAAGAAGTTGCCGCTCTCTTCCTCGCTCGCCGGCGCCGACCAGATGTTTTTGGACCTGCTGGACTGGATCCTCTCTTCGGCAACCACCTCGCCGATGAGGAACTTCTTCATGAGCTCTTTGGCATCGAGACTGTGACCGATATCGTCAAACTCCTCGGTGGCGTCCTTGCCGCCGTTGTTTAGCAACACCTCGTGCCCGCCGGGGTGGTCGTCCAGGAACTTGGTCACGTCGTACACCTGGTTGTCAATAATGATCACGGCGTCCAACTTGTTGTCGCGAGCGGCGATCTCGCTGCGTTTAAATTGTTTTAGCGACATGATTAAGAGCTAGCGAGCTTCTGACCTGACGAGCTACTGCTGAATGGCAGCGCCCGCACATCGCCGCGCGCGGACCCCGGCCTCGCCCCTCACCGCCACCATCACCGACCTCCCCCCTCCCTCCGAGGCCCCCCTCGCACCCCCGCATCCGCGCTGCACTCTTAATATTATCATATTGTTATTAACCAAACTTACGCGCTTTGTCATCATGACTCGACTTGATAACTTCAGGTAATTATCTATACCGAGAAATATAAAATTGCCAAAGTTACTTGAGGTATTATGTTGTCTAGTTTAAACAAAAAATGTAATAATGATCACATCTTGAACTATAGAACTAGATAGAAGCATGAATGCAGGTACGCATATCGTCCATTTTATTTTTTTTGACCAACCTACGTACAGCTATGTGAATAATAATTATATTTGTGCAAAACAATAAGTCTTAATAAAAGATTGAAAGAAGTTTAAATAAATGAATATAAGTAAGTAAATACGAGTTTCGTTTGGACGCAACACGCGCCGCTCAATAAGTTGCGCTTGCGCAAGTGACCTTGTCTACAGTTACGTAGTATCTTGATTGTAGCTATTTGATATGTGCCTTTATTTGTTTACACTTTAAATTTTATCTATAAACTGTTCAATTTAAATAACAATATTTACAAGTTATAACAACAGATCATAAACTTGAGTTATTTGGAACAGTTCAGTAACACACATATTATGTACATACATTTGTGTAGCTTACAAATTACTAGATTTAACTTAGAGCGTACAGTGGTAACATACCGTCACTATCTCTATATAAACCCTGTGTGATGTGAAACTAAAATAGTATTTAATATAGTAAATATAAATTCCATTCAATAAGTACCATTTTTAATACCTATTATCAATTCAATAAAAATAAATATAAATCTACATTTTCAATACATAGTATAATTATTAATTATTAGTATAATTATATTACTCAATAGTGGCTACGCTGGTTTTTTACGTAATTCCACAAGTGAACCTTGACACCCGTCGTGCGACGACCCGATGGCACCGACACCTTTATAGAGCACACACTGTGTCACATAGTTCAGTAAGGAAATATAAATAGTATGGTTCGTTTTAGACACCAGTCACTCTTGAAATTTCATTCAAATTCACAAAGCTCGCCATCAAAGTCGCCACAATACGATACGATACATGTTACAACATATAAATATATATTAAGATGGCGATCGCTGCGAAGGCCAGCGGAGGCGTCCACACGTCGATCAGGCCGCGCAGCGTCAAGTCACGGTGGCTGTCTGTGAGGTTCGGCTTGTCCTTGATGACTTCCCAGCGCTCCTCCTCGACCACCTCCCCGATCTTGAAAGTGCTGCGCCAGTTCTTGGCGTCGTCGCTGTGACCGACGTCGTGGAAGCAGCGCGAGGCGTCCTTGCCGGCGTTGTTGAGGAGCACCTCCACGCCGCCGGGGTGGTCGTCCAGGAACTGCGTCACATCGTACACCACGTTGTCTATGATGATGGCCGCGCTCTCCCGGCGGTTGCGCTGCTCGATCTCCTTTCGCGTGAACAGCTGCATGTCCAAGCGCTTCGCCTGATGAGGTCCGACTGGCCGGTGCGGCCGCGTGTGGTCGACCTCACTCGAAGGAGGTCTCAACATCGACACGTCCCTACGCAATTGCTCGCAGGAAGTGCCGACACGGTTAACCTCTAAGTCTTACACGATTTTTTATATTTTAATTAGCTTAAAACAGCTTGGATTGGATAGATATATTTACATTTACATTAGTTAAAATCAAAATTGAATTTTAATTGCTTTGTGGGTTCCATATTTCATAATACGACATAGAACCTTCATAGGATCACTTGTTTGTATTTTTCACAAATTTCTTAAAAACATCTGAGGAATGAAGCTGATATTGATATTAAACATCCCAGCCGATGATAGCCTTTTGAAGAACAGAAGAAATCAATATTCTCAGGCAACGTACTCTTGAAAAATCTTGCAAGATCTTGATTACGCAACAATCAAGATCTTGCAGGTATTTCCATTGATCTACAGTTAGAGTTACAATATACATACATACCTTTACACTTCATCACTACCCTAGCTAGGCTAGGGTAGTCAGAGAGAAGAGCTATAACCTAAGAAACTATTAGAGACCACAATTCATACAAAATGATTGCATACGATCGCAAATACAATTTGACGACTCTTATTAGTTCTATTTTATTGACTTAGACAATTCAAATTTGGCGAGAAGTGGGAACTTATAGTGATAGAACTTATATATTTAATTTATCAGTTTAACACAAATAGAAATCAATACAAATTTATATTTGTGTACTTATATTTCACACAAAATGAGTGAATACGTCCGCAAATCTATGTTTGTAAATTATTGTAAGAAGTATTTTCTTCGATATTTCACTTCTAGTGATGATACAACCTCACCGCCGTCATCACCGACCTCCCCCTTCCTCCGCGGCCCCCCTCGCACCCCTGCACCCGCGCTACATTCATAATATTATCATATTGTTATTAACCAAACTCACGCGCCTTATCATCATGACTCGACTTGATAACTTTAGGTAATTATCTATACCTAAGAAATATAAAATTGCCAAAGTTACTTGAGGTATTATGTTGTCTAGTTTAAACAAAAATTGTAATTATGATCACATCTTGAACTATAGAACTAGATAGAAGCACGAATGCAGGTATGCATTCGACAGGAATTCCCTCATTGTACGAGTACCGCTCGCATTTGAGCGCAACTTAATTATTCGATTTAGGTAATTCTCTTAAGTTAATTATTTCTATTTACGCAAGTCGTTGCGGACTCCAAGTTAGTAGCCATTATTAAATATATATTTAAATAATATTTCGTGAGGATAACACAGAATTGCAAGAGCTCGTTAGAGGCAAGAGACCGAAAACATAACAACAGCGTCTATGACAGTTAGTGTTATTACGTTCCGAGCAATTTCATCACGAACGAGCCGGAGTTTTATAGTCTGTAGTGTAGTGTACTGTAGTGTAGTGGGTGGCATTGATCTAAGACGGAATTGTGCAAACTAGTTGTTTGTATTTGTGTCGGCAGATGACGTCAGAGCGCAGGAGGCCCCCAGCCTGGACGCACGTGGCAAGTGCCGTAAATATCATACCAGTTTTATCTAGCTATATAAAATAAAATTTAATTATCGATTACAGGTTTTTAATGCGTATTATAAATACTAACAACTATGTATATAAAGTCTGACCTTAGCGATCTTTTTTTTTATTTTACTATTTTTCATTTATAGAACCAAAATATGTTTAATATAAATGTGCTTCGTAACATATATGAAATTGGTGCTATGTCGTACTGGCCGCATAAATCACTCATTTCTCCTCTTTGCTTAGGAATAAATTGTCACTCGTTTGTGTTTTTTACTTTTCTTTTTCTGTTTGCGTAGAAAACAGAAAGCTTGAAACATCGTGTTATTTACGAGAACGAGGTCCACCGTGGCACGACTACGTACGACTCGAAAACGACGAAACGACTCGAAAGGTTCAAAGGGCGGTCGATTCGTAATGAAAAATATAGTGCGCTTTTGATTCCAACGTTGTTGTTCTGGAAATTTCGATATTCAGGACGAGCCCCGTGGACAGCCTTAGAACCTACGTTAATAATGACGAATTCAATGCTATTGTGGAAGCGGAACCATCACAAACCACGTCCGAGTTACCTGCAGGCAGCGGTGTTGAACAATAAAAAGAATCTAAAGAAGAAAAAGTAAAGTAAATAATAAAGTTCGATCCACCTAATCTCCGTCCTTACAAGACTGGTCGTCATCTAGTCCTGACAATAATCAACGGGATTATGACACATCAGTCAGTTTTAGAGAGTGAGGCTTGCCTAAAACACCATGAGTCCTAAAAACAATCCATACGATTGACTGTGAAGAAATTTTACATAGAAAAAGTGCTCCTAGTGAATACTAGCCTTGACGTTTTAAGGACTGTATTTCAGTTAATCTTCCCATTGGCTAAAATATAGCCCTTAAAACTTTTAATAAACTTTATATATTTTTATCGGTTTTATATGAATGTATTAAACTAACACACTGTAATAGTAATAAATGTCACATGCAATAAAACATGTTGCTGTGTAACAGGATTTATGGCAAGACTAAGTTTGTGAATATGAAAAAAACACATTAAACCATGTATCGTATAAACTTATCATATGTACAACGATAAGACGTTATATTACAGAGTCTTACGTTCTGCAAGTAGCAAAGGAGTATATTTTCTTTATATTTTCTCTTAATGAATAAAAATATTTGAATATGAATAAATACAAATATTTTATATATTACTATTGCATATTTTTAAATGATCTCATAGTTTCCGCATTTATCTTGTGCGTCACACACGCAGCACACAGCACACACGACTGTAACAAGTTTACTCAACAAGTCAACATCCGATATCCGCTCTCGTTAGAGCTGCAGTCTGCAACAGACTCCGAGGCACGTCTCTTTCGTCTCCGCAACGCGCTAACTTAGCTTTCCAATATTTTCTGCAAATTAAAATTAGTGGAATATATTATGGAGATTCAAAGGAGGCCAAAGTCTAGATTAAAATAGACATACCATATATGTATAAATATTGTAGTGCCTTTTATTGAGCCGTTGTAAAAGATTTGTGATACAAAATTGCAATGAGATACAATGTTTCGTGGTATTTTGTTTTGAGCGAGCGACAAACGACATAACTAAGCGGAGTTAAATAATATATCTTTTGTAGCTCTAGTTCTACGTCCGGAACATAGCTCTTTATTTTCACATCAAATATTCTGGATAATTAGGTTTTACTTTTCATTCTTAATTACTCATCATATTGAACCTCTATCATTGAGTAAGTGATAAAGAAAATATGATTTTTCTCACATATAAAAGCTTTACAATAAAATAATATTGAAATCCTTATATTGTACTAGAACTTTCGGTGTTTTCTGCTTCATTAAATTGGAGAAGATAACTTATCATAACAGATTATTTACTATCTTTGTTTAGTTTTGTAATCATAATTGATCTTTTTACTTTACAGGATGTCCACACTAATACTACTACCTACTACTTACTTGTACTATTTAACTTTATTTAAATATATGTTTAGTTCACACGTAGGGAACGAATATGTTAATAACTCAGATTAAAGATCAAATATACTTTTATAAATTAATCTAAAATTAATAGAAGAGGACTATCGTGGCGCAGAGGGGTAGCGTCTGCATGTAAACGGGACGGTTTGTGGGTTCGATTCCCACTCGGGAAAGATGGATTTTTCTATTTCCATTTTTTTCGCTCTAGCAACTAGGCAAGCGTTAAGTTCCGCCAGTCAACATGCAACACTAGGTTCCTGTGGTTCTTGCGGTTCCCTCTAACTTAACCTACCATGCCATGTGCGGGAAAAGCGTGAAGATATAAAAAAAAAAAGAATAATAAATGTATATTTATTAATTTTTTTTTTAGCTTCACGCTTTATCCCGCACAAGGCAGGGTAGGCAGAGGGAACTGCAGGGACCGCGAGAACCTAGTGTTAAGACACTCCGTTACCTAGTCCCTGCTTTCTCCGTCCCCGTTTTCCGCCTTTTTCGAGGCATTGCGTGTTGAGTTGCGAAACTCAACGCCGCGCTTTGCTTAGTTTACCAGAGCGAAGAAAATGGAATCCATCTTCCTCGACTGGAGATCGAACCCAAAAACCGCGTCGCGTTACAGGCAGACGTTGCGCCTCTGCGCCATGTCAATCATATATTTACTAACTAAATCTCTTTCTGAGGCACAAATCCTAGGATTTAGTTACTAAATATGTGTACATTCTTTACTGAAATTCAAAAGATTTTTTAGCATTTAATATTTTTGTATAACAATTTAAAGTATTTTTTTTACCAAGGATCTATTTCCTTGTTTTTTATTACTTAGTTTATTTATTGTGGTGAATTAGATGTTCCAGATTAATTAAGAAGAAATAACTATTACAAATGTTGTTGAGGTGCCTTGGTTGACTCCATCGCCTAATTTGGTTTCTCATATAGTTCTTCATGACCTTTTTTGTCAGAATTTGGCAGAGCTTTACATAATTTCTTGTAATATACCTTGATTACTAAGTTTCTACATCAGTTATTAGCCTTCAGCCTTTAGGCAAAAGCTGGATAATAGATAAATAAACAAACAACAAACATTTTAAAATAATATATTTAAATACTATTGATGTTTTCACGCGTACTTCTACAAAGTGTTCACTATTTTATAATACATAGTAGTCGTAACGTCATACATATTTATGTGTGTACCTACATATCAATGAGTACAATGCCAATTACCTACAAGTACCTCTGTCAACAATATATGATCTATATCGTCAGCGACTCATTTGTAAGTGAATATGGTTAAATCTTTCTACAAGGGTTACTTTAGGAAATAAAATAATTTATTTTAAATTAAGCAACTTTGCAGGACGTAATTAAATGTGATAATTACTAATCGCAAATACCATTTTTTTCTTTAGTAAACGTCCTGTTCATAAACGTTTGCCTAAGTATAGTAAACGTTGACTGAGCTTACGCTATACAATGACCTTGTGTAGACGCAATGCTAGCTACTTACTGAAGCTTTTAGCTAAATAATTTGCACTAGGATCTGCAAAGTTAGGCATTCCCGGTATTCTTTACATGAACTTTACTTGCTCAGAACATACCGGAAATAACTTTTCATGTACTTTTTCCATTCAATTTCAATCTACGCTGAAAACTTTGGTCTACTTTAAGCTTATTTACTAGTGAGTCGCAGCGCGTCACTCCCGGCCCGCCCCCGCCCGAGGCGACAAAGCGAGTTTTGTTTGTTTCTTTTCTCTCTAGAGTCAGTAAGTTCATTCTGTCTCGTGTCTCGGCTATTTGTTTAGTAAACAACAGGATTATCTTTATTAAATTTCTTCAAAATTTTAAACAGAACAAGTAGCCTATTATACTCGTAACTCATAGGAAACGATTCGACTCACTTACATACGACTTCCTCCACACGTAACAGTTGGAATAAGTTTAAATGAGTTGTCCAAGTTATTACAGCCACACCTCACGCAGGAAATTGTGCCTCCAACAGTTTACGTATTAGTTTCTATACTGACTACTGACGCGTCGCTAGTCGTGCGTTCGTATATATATTACGTAGTAGTTACATTGACTTTGATATTATGTCATAAATTGTGGGCCTGTCTTAACATTATCAATGTAAAACGTTTTTACATTGAAATTTGGCAACCTCGAGGGTTCCTGGGAGCTATAGGCGTGTGCTAGTATACGGAATCTTGTTACACATATTTTTCCTAATATTTACATACTTAAAAGAGGAAGAAGAATGAGAGCAAGCCCTAGAGCCCAATGAGTCCATCCATCACGGCGAGAGGACAAAGGGCCGCGGGTACTGCTCTGTTATTAATTCCCTTTCCCGAATATTTCTCACATTTTTACGTACATATTCGCTTTGTTTCTATTTGCCAAGCGGTTATTTTACCGCATGAAAGCCGTGTGTTCCAGATCGGTGTCTGTGTCTATTAATAAAAATAGAGAACACTTATAGTTCCTTGTGTAATGTAAACACAGTATATGTCATGTGGCCTTTTCTTTATTTTTAGTATTAAATGGAGTATATTTATTAATATATGTTTGTGTGACTATATTTTGTTGCTTACACGTACACATACACACACATGGATGTAAAATGCACTATAGCTAGTACTTAATATTAGCATTTAACGCGACACCTTTGACGTTCTGATAGTTCTCGAAAACAGTTCGGAGCTTTTGGAGGAAAATTACAATAGTTAAAACGACAAGTCTAGTTAACCGTCAGAGTGTGTTGAGAATGTACGACCGTATTACGAGGAGTTGCATTCGGCGGAGCAGCCGGCGCGGCGCCTGTCGTACTAATTACATCCGAAGTGTCCCGCACACTGTGCGGGTGCACACAGCAGCTGCACTGGAGTGCACTGTGTGGTATTCACACCACTGCGTGTACGACGAGTGTTGCTTCCAGCTAAACTTATAATATAAATCTGTTTCGTTGCAAGTAAGAAAACTACTAATGTTGAGAGTATTGTTTTTATTATATATGACTTAGAATTCCGTATAACTAAAATATACAGTAGTCTAGCTAGACAAAGGAAACCTAGTGTTAAGACACTTCGTTTCATATATTGCCCAATTGCCAGAGCAAGGAAATTAGAGCTTTAGCCCTCCAAGTATAAGTTTCTATATAATATTTCTTAACATACTTATAGTGTGTATGTCAAACAAATTGCAGGTAAATAATTTTAGTTTAAAAACATTTAACCACTACGTTAAAAATAATACGAGATACTCGTATTATTGTTGAAATAAAGGAACTTATAGTTCACACAATACTTATAAGTATTACATGCTGCAATCATATCTATTTCTATACACTTACTATCTTATCATTGGATTAAATTGCTGATGCTTAATAAAGCATAGAGAAAAACAACTTAAACCAATCGTTATCAGACACTCGTAACGTGATATACATTTTTAATCACTAAAAGATAATGTGATGTTGCAATTATTGTGAAATTAATGAAATAAAATACCTCCTTAAAACAAAATACAAAAGGAACAGCTAAACTCAATGTTATCACAATTTGCCGAGTTTAGTTTCGATTTCAGTAATTTCCCTATAATAGAGTGAATGTGTAGGCTCAAAAATGTTTATTTGCGTGACAATCTAATTTTATAGTGAAGTGATGCCTGGGATCCGTGTTTAAAGCCTGGTCTAGTCTCTTAGTGTCACCTGGCGGGAGACGACGTGTGGGCGAGCTAGCGGGCGCGCTGAAGTAACTAACACTATGTAACATTTACGAAACAATTTCACGCTCGGCGACGAAATGAAGTTATGAAGGTCTAAGTAGGCACTTACTTTATCTGCGTTTTTTCCGTCCGATTATCCCAAGAGTCATATCTTAGTATTATTAGCCTTTTTTTTATGTTATTGTTACATAAGCGTTTCATATCTTAGTCTCTTGTTCCACATAGAGTGGCGACGCGCCTGCTGTCTTGCCCGCTAGATCCCGCTAGAACCTGCTCGAACTGCCACCTGAAAATTTCTCTAGCTATAATTTCTTTACACATATTCATAAAGGCAAAAAGACTGAAAGTTTTGTATTTTGTAAGATATATGATATTGCTATAAGAAAATAGTAGTAAATATTTACAGATGAACAATTGTTGTTACACGTCACTGGTACTAAGTCATCCGAAATATTGTATTTGACGATTTCGATATTGTAAGTACGACTTCTATTCTAATAGGCTTTCAGGAGATCGACTCAACGTCATTGTATTAAAATAAAGTGGCTGGCAGATGTGGGAACCCATTCCGTATTATAAGTTACTTTTAGAGAACTATAAAATATAGGCTACATATAAAATATTTTAGGAAAGTGGAAAATTTTATATACAATTTTTTTATAACAAATATTTCAAATAAATGGAAAAATTTGAAGTGAAGTAAGATGATCTCCCCAGTACACTTGTGAAACATTCAAAATATTTCAATTTAAGTCAACAGAAATAAAATGGTTACTTAAGTTCTGTGGATTATAGGTTGCTTTGTGCAGCTGGTGTGGAGGCAGCGTAGAGGCAGCGTAGATGCGGCGTAGAGGCGGCGGTGCGTCTCGTCCACGCCGGATTACTCTAAGCGCCGCGTCGCCAGTAAGCCGCCCGTAAGCCGCTCGCTGCTCGCTCCTCCGGATTGTACGCCGCAGCTCACGACATGCTTAAATCTTCACCATTCTAACTAACGAGTGCTTTTGCTATTTTAAAATGTTTCCACTTCCGGAGTTCTCCAAGAGTATATTCCGCGGCAGATTACATGACAATTCTAGATATTTTGACAAAAACGCGGTAATTACATTATATTGGTACTAAGCGCGGCGTTGAGTTCCGCCACTCAACACGGAATGCCTCGTAAATGGTGGAAGCAGGGAACGGAGTGTCTTGACATTAGGGTCCCGCAGTCCCTGCATGTGCGGGATAAAGCGTGAAGCTATAAAAAAAGTTAAAAGTTGAACTAACCATGTTATTTCTTTGCTTGTCTTGCTGTTTGTCAGAACGTTTAATGGGAATGTATTAAGACCTAGTAGATTTCATGAGGTTTTCTTTTTCATTCACCCTTCCACTTTACTTTCGCACTTACAGTATAAAAATAGTTCAGCGTAATGTTGAACTACTTTCGTTTCGAAAAGTAAAATAGATTTCTTAAATCATATATTATATTCCAGATCTTTGATTTTAAAATATTCATCTAATTTTATAATATTGATTTTATTTATTTATTTTTAATTAATCTATAATATTAACACAGATCTTTGATATTATAATAGATGCTTACTTATCGGCCATGTATATAGTCATATAGAAAAGTTGTTTTAGCAAAATTTAACAACTTTTGTTAAGTCATCGTTAGTACAATCTTTCCTATGCAGCCGACTTCGATGATCAGACGATTAAGTGATTTCCAGGAATAGTAATTTGTTATCCTTTAGGTAGCCTTTTAGGCCTTTTCAAAGAATCGGTAAGAGGTGTATAATTACTCTGCCACAGTCGTTCCTGGAGCGTTTTGAGTGATGCTCTACAATGTTTTACAACAATTCGGAGTCTATAAATATATATTTCCTGTATAGGTATATATATATATATATATATATATATATATATATATATATATATATATATATATATATATATATATATATATATATATATATATATATATATATATATATATATATATATATATATATATATATATATATATATACATACATACATACATACATACATACATACATACATACATACATACTACATACATACATACATACATACATACATACATACATACATACATACATACATAACTTCACGCTCCATCCCTAGCGGGGTAGTCAGAGAGAACGTATCGCCAAACGCTGCGGTCTCTGCAAAGCTCTTTCGCCTCGTCCACTGTCATACATGCTCTCCGGGGAGTCTTCATGCTTTTTACGTGAGCTTCCTCCAGTATCTACGCCAAATATCCAAACGTGCAGCAACGCTGACGTGTGTGCGTGTGTGTATGTGTATCCGTCGCATATTGTCTAAATACCACGACAAGCCGATGACTGACTGACGAAACCTGAGTCATGAGTGTCCTCCAACATTGAAGTATCCGCGACAGGCCATTTATTGTCCATTCTGTTATTTTCGTCATTTATACACATCGTGTACGAACAAAATCACAACTTGTTAGCAAAAGGTTAATGATATATCTATGACAAAGACGCGTGGAGTTAATCAGTTCTACAGCCAGTAAACAATACTTTTAACACATTTATTGTATGTAAAATTATTATTTTATTTAAAAGATGTACTGAGGAGTTTCTTTCGCCATTTCTTCTCCTCCATGACAAAGCACATTTCCGAAATGGTAGTAGATAAAAAATTGATGTGTATAAGTGTGTCTGTGGTACCTACAAGTATTACATAATATGAGTATATTGAACTCCCTTCGTCATGAGTTAGTTGACAACTGTTAGTAATATGTTCATTATCATCGTCACGTCAACATGTCAACTCCTGCTACTGCACGTACACTGCTCAAAAGGACCTCTATAACGACAGGTCCTGCGCTGTCTGCATCTCGTGGAATAATTTAACAAATTCAAATTCAAATAATTTTATTCAAATTAAGAATACATGATTTATTTTTTGAACGTCTAAAACACTACCACCGGTTCGCTAAAGTTAATGCCTCAGACCTGAGAAGAACCGGCGCAAGAAACTCAGCGGGACTTTTCTTTTTTTGAAGTGAAACTTCTTTAGGCGCATGAGGGTAAATTTTTACAGATGAAACGTCACGCCGGTATGCAACGGAAGTGTCGGAAAAGAGAGAGAGAGTGATCGAGAACGATTGAGAAAGAGTAAGACAGGGCGAACGTAGCATGAGCAACTAGCCGTGAAGTGAGAGTAGGGAGCAAGCGAGTGAGAAAGATTGAGAGAAAAAGTGAGACAGAGCGAACGTCGTATCACGCATAGTGCTATGGAGTGTGAGGTGGGAGAGAGCTATAGTGAGAAAGATTGAACAAGAGAGAGAGAGAATACGGGATATCGAGAAAGAATACACGCCCTATTGGTTGTGTATTCGTTTACTAGTTAATTATTAGAACTTTAGATGGCATTTCTGTCGCATAGCGTAATATTTACAATATCATTAGGCACTTCTACAGTGAATAAACAGTAAGTGAATTTTATAAATAAAAACTTTGTGAAAAACTTTGTGAATAAATTTGTAAGTTGTCCTGTATCAAGCAATTATTCGAAGTAAGTAATATATCTGTTATCTTTTGTTTATTTACAATTTTTTATGATAATTGGTTTGAAGGTTAGGTAGTTTTAATATTTACAAATAACATGTGGTATTTCAACTTGCCACTCGTCATTTGATAATTTAATAAATCATTTACCATAAAATAAAAATATTTCATAAATTCGCTTTTCTAAATTTTGAATTCAAAAACAAAACTTAATTAATAATTTCTAATATTGACAAAAAACACGTGGCATTTTTATTTACAATTCGTCATTTGAGATTTCAATAAATCATTGTGCATAAAATACTAATAACAATATTTTATAAATTCTTTTGACGAAATTTTAATTTAAAAATTGGAATTTCTACAGTTATCTTTAATTTACAAAAATTTTGTATATATTTAAATTGGATTAGGTATTTTTAATATTTACAAAAAATCACGAGGAATTTTAATTTAATATTCAACATCTGAGGTTTGACTATATTATTTTTCAAACAATATAAAATAAATTTATTTTAATAATTCTCTTTAATTATTTTATTTTAATGACAATTAAATTCCTAACCTATCTTCCTTTTTCCCTTCCTCTTAATCTTGGAAATTTAAAGTTTTAGATTTGTATAAATATAAACAAGATTTATAAATTAGTTCGCCAAAGAAGTTTCACTTCTGACATGTGTACTTTGTACGCACGCATGTTTTTTTTTTAAGTGGTCAATATTTTTACATTAATTCATTTTGATCAATGTAACTTAATAGAAAGGATATGTGAGGTTTTGATAATATATTTTACACGTGTAAATTGCTTGCTGACAGTAAGAGCAGTCTAACAGGCGATCTTCCTTATTCGTAGGAACATTAATAGGATAAAGCACACGTAACATGCGGTTCAAGGGGTTAATAAAGGGGCGCATTCCGAGGGCGGCTAATTGTGGTAAATGTTTAATAATGATGGGCGCAAATTGAGTGACATGAGATTTCTCCCGAGAGTAGATGAGGGCGGCGACACACACGCGCCGGAGCGCGGGCGATAGGTGCCGACAAAATATTTATTACATTAATTATAATCATAATATCAGATACTCGGATACTCTTCCTAACAAAAGCAAAATCTTCACACTTCTTCTTAAATACGTGAATTTTATTTTTGTCAGATCAATTTTTCTTTTGTTGAGTTCAGTTAACTTATTGTTTTGTTGAGTTTAACAATAAATTACTGCATTAAATATACTTAATTCAGAATAATGCAGAAATTACGTATTAATTAAATACGAATATAAATTTTGTTATTTTGTTGTTTGAAATTAATAATTGAAACATGATATATAATAGCAAGATGACACTAAAATACATTGCTAGTTAAAAACATCAGGCGATATTACTCGAATGAAAATAATCTAACATTAATCATGTTACACTTTGTAAATGCACATTCAGCGCAGTGGAATTAACTAAAATGAATAGGTTTTACAATCTATTCGCTGGTACCGAATCCTTTCAGTCGCACTTTGTAGGAAGAGTGCGATAGGGTTGATGCGGGCGCCGCGTCGTGTCGGTCGACGCGGCGGTGATTAATCAGAGCTAATGATTTTAAGACGTTTCTGTACGGGTTTCATTAATTAGGACTGGGCGAGCTGCACGTGGGCTCTGAACCCTGACACACCGCCGCCCCAGACCGGTCCTGTCTGATGTACCGGGGAGATTCATGATGTGATAACGTTCCCGCAGGTATTTATATTGACGAGAGAACGATATCTATCGCTGTTCTGATTGTGACTCTAACGTGTTACATTTTATTAATGATTCAGAATTCATTGTTAAATGTGTATGTAGTCGCTTTGAGTTACGTTTCCTGAATACTACATTATGATTCGAAGATCAAAGCGTTCATTAAAATAAAGATAAAGAAAACTATGAATATAATTTGGACGGCTTAAAATCAATTACAAAATGTTTACTAGTATTTTTTTAAAATATCAGATTTATTTCAGTCTAAAAAAAGGTAGTATGGCAAAACTCAACGATGTGATATCTTACTACCGAGCGCAGGTTTGAAAATAATTTATTCTCTCGAAACTGGAGGTCCCTAGTCGATGAGTTAAACTAAAAACTGTCACATCTACAGACACATGGTGCGCCGCTTATCTCGACGTTACCTAGTAAAATTTACAATAGGCTTAGGATAGGATTTCAAAAATGACTTTGAGGTTTCTAATATCATTTTTTTTTCTAAGCTGAATATCTTGTGTAAGAGATATTTCCTAAGTTATTTATGTTTTATAATTAAAAAATATATTAAATTAAAAAACCATTTTTAAAAAATACTAAAACAGGCAGTAGTGTGCAGAAAAACGTTATATACTATTTTGTATGTTAAACACATACAAAACTTACAACTAACTATTGGCCACAACTAAATCATATCAAAGTGCAGTGTGATAAGAGTTTTGTATAAACGTTTGAAAACACAATTTATTAGCAACAAGTAAGAGCTGCATTAATAATGTTCCAAAGTTTTTATGAGTAACAAGTATTCCTTGTAAGTTGGTTGTGCTCGCTGCCAGTGCTCCATCCACTGCGGTGCATCTTTGTTAACTTACTTTGCACAATGGTTTAGTATTTTTTTTTGTCTTTTCATGTCTTTCGCTTTCTATTTCCGTCTCGTGCTCACGTTATGAGCTATGAAAGAATTTAGAAACCGCTTGTGGGTTTTAAAAAATACAACAGAATTACAGTTTCGCTTATAAGTGCATTGCAATTAGTATTGTAGATGTAATTTATTTAATAATAAACTTTTTGCTGATTTATAAATAGAGATGAGACCACACACTGGATTCTAATCAAAATATTAAAGTTTGTGTCATTAGTGCGGCATTCGTTAATAAGACCAGTCGCTTGAGACCGACTACTAGGCGTAATAAGCCCTCTGTCACCTCGCCGTCTCGACCAGTGACACCACGACACCCTGACGCCGTGAGACCCGGCGGTGGAGCCTAATACATGTTGACCTAATGCTAATGCTAATGAGATGAATTTGATGAATGAGATGAATTTTTTATCAGTTCATTGTTCTGAGTTTCAGCGGACGCGTACACCAATTTCTTAGTATATGTGTTTATTCTGAACGCGTTCCAATGCGTCGTGTTGCGAAGTTTTATGTTACTATCAAAACAAGTTTTGGTACTAAAGCTCGTCACTGTGCCCCAAATTATTAAAATTACATAAATGTGTAAACAACATCATCGGGAATATATAGATAGACATGATGTCTACAGTTATTTTAATATTATATAATAGAATTGTATCTTATACATTAGAAAGATCAACTGTGAAGTTTTTTGCAGGTTTTTTTCCGCAACAACCGCTTCACTGCAGAATCCGGTGTACGGTTGGTGTTGTAAAAGTTTCCTCTTGTTCTTGAAACTATCTGGCTAGCAGCTAGCTTTTTGAATTTATTAAGTATCTAATTAATTAATTGCCAACTTAATAATATCGTTCAAGTATGACTCATTCTCGTGCACGTTTGGTTTCGTACTTATTCCAAGATTGTTAAAATTTAATTAACGGACCCAAGCACTTCTTTGCATGTAATATATAACAGTACGTACGTAGATACATAGCTACATGCTTTTCTCCTAGGTGATAGTCAGAGAGAACGGAGCACTAAACGCTCCTGTGACTGCATATCTCTAACTACAAGTGTCTTTTAATCATGTTTTCTACAACGGATTGTTTCCTTTGCTTATACATAGCATAAGGTCCTCCTGCCAATTTCACAACTCTCACTCACCCAGAAGTACGTTTTTAAATGACCACACGCATTGTACTTTATATACAATTATACACAAGCTGGTATCAAAGATTACCATATATTATTATGGGTATCAGCATGGTGCACTTAGGAGTAGGAAAAGCACTTAAAAACACTATTAAACTATGTCGGCGAGTCCAGTCACGTCAAACCGTAGGGGGCGGGGTCGCAGAGGGTCGCAATCTTAGTTACATACAACTTAATAATACATTACAAGTATATTCAATTCTTCGGCATGTTCTTTTGGTTAATGAGTTTTGTTGAAGTTCTCACCTAAGTATTTGTATTCTTTGGCTTTCCATTGTAATCGGATTACACTAGGAAACCTACAATTTTTTATTACTTTATCACATGTTTATTCTATCACAGAAGCCGGAAGTCTACACTAAATAAATATTGTGAGCTTTTGAAATTGCCTGTGGAGAAGAATCGCCAGTTACTTGTTTCATCTACAGACTCAGAGAGATATTATTGTTATTAGGAAAGCTGTATTTTTGTACAATTATCGTCACTTAATTAGAATAATTTAATAATTCACAAATATGCAGGTGTAATGTAATGTTATCGTCGTTATTCTCCCACCAGTGGTCTTCCGGTAGTTTGACAAAATAAAACAATTCATATGTATTAAAACGACGCATATACAGATTTACAGTGCATTTTGTCAATTATATAGTACGATATCCCGTACCATAGGAATATTTATATGCATTATGCCTTCTTTTTGTTGTACGTGTCTTCTTCATGTAGGAGAACAGGCATGGTACCAAGTTTTCCAATTGATATATTTTAACTTAAATAACTTATCAATTACTCTGTTTCTTGAATTTTAATTTTAAATTTTAAATTTATTCATTGAAATATTATACGTTATGTTTTTCAAATAATCCTGCTCGATCTAAGATAAAATAATTGTTGTCGAAATAAATAGTAAACAAATGTTTCAATGTAGAGTTTGAGTTTTTAGATCTGAAGAGACGTCATAACTGAGTAAACAAGATGCTGTAATTATTAACTTTGCTAAGTAAATAAATTATTAGAGACAAATCCGAATACTTAATGGAGACGTTAATAAAACTAAGGGTAAATATTAAATATTTTTATTTGAAAACAAACTTATCCGATTCATGTATACATAAAGTGTTATATTTATACATATGCTCGTACATACATACATACATATACACACACATACAGTTGTATGCGAGTGCGTGTGCGTGTGCGTGTGCGTGCGTACGTGTGTATGTGTGTATGTACTGCACTCCGTACATAGTGCTCGTATGTTACACACGAGTAGTGTCTCTCGTCTACTTATCTCAATTATTGTAAAACTTGTCTATCAATATATATACAACATTACGCTATACAAAATGTCACTTTGTTCATAACCTATTCATTATATAAACGTCTTATCGCTTATCATAACATATCTTAGAGGATTTTTAGAATATTTGATAAAGTATAACAATCGAATTCTTCCTCGTACACAAGTGCATGAGTACATGAGTACACTAGTACACGAGTACACGAGTACACCAGTACACGAGTACACGAGTACACCAGTACACGAGTACAAGAGTACACCAGTACACGAGTACACCAGTACACGAGTACACCAGTACACGAGTACGCCAGTACACGAGTACACCAGTAGACGAGTACAAACCAACGCAATAGTTCTACCATTGTCTAATATCGTAACGATTATTACTTAATGTGTAAATTTCATTTATTTATTAGAAACACAGACATGTAAGTGAGCACCTGTCTGTTCACTTTAGGTGCTAAGTTCTCTATACATACGTACATACATACATTTGTGAATAGTCATTTATAATAACCTTTCCGAGATGTTTCTAAAAAGATAAAATTAACTTACAAAAGCTAATAATATTGTACCCTTAAAACGGAAGTGACCACCTTACAGTTTATATGAAACAGCCAAAAACCTTGAAATCTTTAACATCTAATAAAATAATGCTTTAATAGATTAGAATTTTAGAAAAAAAAACAGAATTTCTTAGGCAGGTCCTTTCTTTACATGGGTAATGTGACACACATAGTGAATACAAACGAAATTTATTTATAATTCGCTTAGCAATGACAACAACATAACGTACAGAGTACAGTGTAGCGCTGCCTGCTTAACATGTAGGTACACTTTAAAACAATCTAGTACATCATACAACAGGAAACGGATGAATTAACTTCTAATTTTTCTAAGTAAAGTATTTATAATAAGAGACATCCTCAAAGGAGCTCTGTTTTTTATCTATAAGGTTCTTGTCTACGCGTGAGTGAGGAATGTGACATTCTCTCATCTCGATCACCAACAGCTCATTTTCAATGTTATTCTTGGGAATCATATTTTTTTACATATAAATAAAATTATTTATAAAACCTCGTATAAAACATATTTAATTATAGCTAATATAAATAATAAATAAACGACTAAATCATCTACAAGTAACATAACATAAATTTGTTGCTAAGGACGATTCGACTAAGTGCTAGTGTTAACGATGAAAAAATGTGTTGTATTCCAAGTAGGAACATCGTTATACTTAGTGTCATAAGGGTGATACCAGCTGGCTTTTACATTTAGGAGAACGCACCAGGCCAAGAGCCAGCACTAGTGATAGCGTCAGCGCTAGTGCCGGTGCCAGTGCCAGAGCCAGTACTAGTACCAATGCAAGCGCTAGTGCCAGCGTCGGTGCAAACAAGCATTGAACTTTGTTTTGCAGATGGTTGTGACCTTCACGTTACTTCATGATAGTAACGATATTATATATGCTAATTCTGATTCGTCACACGGAGGCCTCGTATATTCAATTTGACACACCTCGTGAGTTACTTCTCTTTCATGAGTTAGGATTAAGTTTTGATTTCGTAATCAGTTTACATAAGCGAGACTTCGATCCGGAAGACCTCAGTCGTCTGAGCAATATTAGCAAGATGTCGCGTCATTGCGTGACACTGTAACTTTAAATTAGACATACATTTCATATAAAAACTAAAATTATAAAATATTTTTTGTTCTTCTTTATAAGTCACATAGAGCTCAGCGCTGAAATGAACCTAAGAAGATACAATTTCAATCATAAGTAACAACTCGCTGGACACCTTGTTTCACAGAACCTATATAATGTAATATAATGATTTCTAACTGTCTCGTGCATCTATAATGATATTATAGTCATATCTATACAATACATTAACATGAACCGCTTAGTGTAAGTTAAGGTCTACAATATACACGAGATGTTGGAATGAGTCTCTACACACACACGGCCTTATTCATAAAAAAAGTCTTATAGAACGTTTTAAGTATACTTTAGTTAACACGCTCTTTAGGCTTATAGAACGTTCGATAAATGTTTGTATTCATAAACGCTCTATAAGCCTTCTATAACTAAAGTGTCACTAATTTGATTTATACGTTCACAATGTTGCCATTATAGTGAAGTCGGTCGACTTGTTGCCGAAAATACCAGTAAATCCACAGATGATAAGTGACAAACGCATTGACATAGTATGACCACAGATAATATTACGTACAAAAATATATTGTTGGATCTGGCTTGACATTTACCGACTTCATTTACGTCGTTGTTATCACAAAAACACGAATGTTTATTTTATTTTAGTATATAAACTTACTTAATTTTTAAAAAATTAATTCAAAAGAAGTAAAACGACAAAGAATTGAAATTTGTTTAGACGTGGACAAGTATTACCTATGTTCTGTGCACCTTTCTTATGTAGAATTTATTATTAATAAACTGGTTAATAACTAAATATAGTTAATAAATATCGAACAAAATGTCAATTTTTATATTGTTTTGTTTATGAAACTGAAATTGACACTCTTGATGACAAGCGACTCGACGACGTCATATTAATGCTCATAATAGTATGAGCTATAATCAGCTGTTATATGAATCGGCCATCTTTGGACTCTTATAGTACTCTTATAGTAGGGTTCTCGGTTTTATAACTTTATTATAGGTTTATAGAACTGATTGGCACTAAAATGCTGTTATGAATAACGTTTTTTGACAACTGTTCTATAACGAGTCTTTAAGCGTCCTATAACTTTTTATGAATAAGGCCGACAGTCTTTGCAGACAGACAAGACCGCGGTCACAGAGAAACACAAACATTCATTGCTTCGTATATTTATTTATATAATGCGCATACTTCCGGAACATTCGGTACATGTAGCATGTAGTTAGTAAGCTAATTGTAATGGCTTAGTCTTTTCTAATTCATGTCGTACAGAATGTTCGAGTCACAGTCAGTGCAGTCGATAAGTACGAGTCGTGAACACAATCGCCCGTCATTATATCATATTTACAGTGAGGAGGAGCCAACGCAGATCAGTGTCGTAGAGATACGGGCCAGCTCTTACGTTGACGCTACGCTTCAAATAGCTTCCGTATAGCCTGTGTTTGCATGTGTACGTGTATGTGCATGTGCATGTGTGTGTGTGTACAGTTACACGTTGCGTTTCTAATTATCTCGATAACCTCAGAGCTGTACAGACTGATTGGTTCTACGTGATTGGGACAGATTGTTACTGTAATTTCAATTAATTATATCCCAGATGCTGCGCGTGTACAGGCGTCGTACATGCGAGGGCAAGAGCGGGCTCGTCTCCATTGAGACCGACCGGTTCACTCATAAAAATCTTACATAAAATGTCTAACGTTTTTTAATATTTTATATTATACTTATGAATTAGTCTAAATTTAAGTGTTCGCCGACGCGATGTCGCCGGTGGCATCAGCTGGCGAGGAGCGCCTGCAAAAGGCGCGCGTGCAGCACGCCGGCCGCCAATAGCGCCAGCACGCAGCGCCAGCTGTCCGATAGCCCCGCCGACCCCGTCTGCATTGCCGCCGGCCGCTCGCCTGCCACACAACACAACACACCACTGTAACCTAATGTGTAATATAACCTACAAACATATTTATATAGATCGTGTAATTAGGAACCTCAGGGCAAAGCTGAGAGAAGAGATGTGTACGACAAAACTGAGCAGATTGATTTACATATACAGATTGCAGATTATAGATTTTTATCTTCACGCATCTCTCGCCGTAAGGAGGTCATATAAATGGCAACTAGGATTGAGGGCACGAGTTCCTCTATTTTCCATAAATTTTAAAATATACTTAGGTAAATCATCTAAGTTGCTTGCTTTACAGAATTTAATTTGCTTTACAGAACATGTAATTTTCCATATAGAACATAGAAATAGCTAATTTTACCGTTTAAGACGTGCACGCGCACAGTGGCGAGCTCGGCGTTGGAGGGCGCGCAGGAGTAGCGGCCGGAGTCTGCGGGCGCGGCGTCCTGCACCAGCAGGTACGAGGTGGTGGCGGCGCCCTTCTCCGTCACCACGGACACGCCGCCGCGCGACGAGTCGTACGATATCACCTGCTTCACGACACATTCACATACATTGATTATACGACACGACACAAAGTATACTTATGTACATATGTAGATATATATATTACGGGCATATGGGCGCAAATCAATATATATTCTATGATTTTATTGTGTTTAGTTTCAAAATAATGTTAATTTATTTAAATCAGTAAAATCTATTTGTAATATAAAGTTCTTTATGACATTTTTTTCGAATATTGAACAGAAATATCAGCTGTTAATAAAATAAAATAGACTGAATTATGTAAAATTAATCTCATCTATATTAACTATACGTAACGTAACTATAAGTAACGTACGAGAATAGTCCATTGATATTACTCTGTCATTTTATTATGAATAAGGGACTCAAAACATCGAAACCTTGGCCTAGCGTCGAAATATTACGTACTGCTCACTGGTGACTAGTCAGTGACTACTGACTGCGCTTTATCTCAGTAAAGTGGAGAATTTAAATTACAGCTGTTTACAATCAATAGGCATTTGTGTTTAAAAAACACAAACTAAAGTTTTATTAACTAGACTCTCTGACATCGGTCGTCCACGACGGGAGCGGAATTATGCAACAAAGTGAAGTCACAGCGCGACTTCAGAAAGTCGACTGCCTAATTCGGGGAACAAAGTTCCTTATTAAATAAAAAAAAAACAGTATTTACTGTTTCGTGAACGTTACAAGTTAAATTAAATTCAGCAACAAGTTTCAGGGGCGTATAAAATAACTTTTCAAATTCAACGGACGGAATTGTTTAATTTTAATGAAGCCCATAAAGATCGCGGGCACGATTTTAATTACGCACCAGTGTCGTCTTGACACACTACAGACACTACAGACACTACTGACTCTGCCTACATGCGTCGTAGACTTATACGTCAAAAACGCATTTGTATTCTATTCCCGCGACGGAGAAACTAATATAGGCAATAAGTAGCGAGTACACACGCACCGCCCCCTCGCTCTATCCCTAGACAAAGTGTAACGACCACAATTAAAATGTATATAACACTTTATGCGATAGCAGAATGTTCCCACATATTAAAACTTTACATATAATAACAAAGTTTATTTTGCTCATTAAATCGTGTAACTATTACTTAGCAAATATGGGGGCGTAGTGTCGGGGTGTCGGGGTGTCGGGGTGTCGGGGTGTCGGGGTGTCGCAGTGTCGCAGTGTCGGAGTGTCGGGCGGTCGCGGGTCGCGTGGTCGCCGCGGCTTGGCGTCCGCGTTTACCACAACAATATATTACGCGCATTTCATGTTACATAAAATATATTATTTTATATGATTTAGTTGCCTTATATCACAACACGAATTAATTAGTTAATATGAAATGAAATTGTTTACGGTTGGCATTAGTTATTTAGGAGCGGGGAACGACCTCTGCGGCGTCCGCTACAAATATTAATAATTAAGTTAAATTCTAATGCAATGTCATAAAAGCTTATATATATATATATATATATATATATATATATATATATATATATATATATATATATATATATATATATATATATATATATATATATATATATATATATATATATATATATATATATATATATATATATATATATATATATATATATATATATATATATATATATATATATATATATATATATATATATATATATATATATATATATATATATATATATATATAATATATATATATATATATATATATATATATATATATATATATATATATATATATATATATATATATATATATATATATATATATATATATATATACATACATATATATATGTGTATGTACTCGTGCGCGGTAGCCATGTGGACTCCGCCTCACGTCACGTTACGCCGTCACATTGATACCAGCTCTCTGTACCGCTGACACTAATTGATCCTCTCGCGTTGATTACCCATTGAGAAGTACCATTACGTCGATCGTTATTCACCTCTTCTTTTAACATATCATCAAGCACACGAGTGCGAGCGGGACACCCTCACACGCCCGCCGTCTTTTCAACTTGCAGGCACTAATGAAGTGAGTTTACGCGATAATGACTTATCCTTTACGAACCACGAGTATGGGACGTAGTTTCATAAGCGTTCCTGTTTTATATTTATTGTTATTAATATTTACTATAATTTTTCAAACTTTATTTAAAATTATTTTATAATTTTATAATTTATATTGTTTTACCCGTGCCATACATTGTTTTAAAATATATATATGGCGAGGATTAATAAAGTTTGAAAAATTATAGTACAATGCATAGTAAATTTGATTTAGTTTATATACTTTACAATATAACGTTTGAAGTGCGTTGCATAGAGTTTGTGTCTATAATATAAACGTATGGTAGCACAATATTTATATTAATCGATTGTTGTGATAATCTTATTTTATGAATAACTACTAAATTATTTATAGAAAGTTATTCGCACATTTATATATTTATCAAATCCTAATACGTGAAAGAAATAAATTCCTTTGCCTGGAGCATTTCGTTTGAAATAAATGAAAATTGAATTTATCTTTACGACTTAAACTATTATAGTGAACACAGGATGTTCTCAGCTTTGCGTTTAATAATTTTATCAGAGGAAATCCTTTGCACTCGTTTGACTCATTTACATTGAATGTACATATTTTTTTATTCATACATTTGTAGTTGTATATATGGGCGCAAATCAATATACATTTTATGATTTTATTATTAGAAAGTATTTAGTATTGAAATCAATATTTAATTAATTAAATCAATAAAACCTATTTGTAATGTTAACTTCTTTATGATATTAATTTTAAATATTGAACAGAAAATGTCAGCTGTTAAATAAATAAAAGGATTGAATTATATATTATTAATCTCTTCTGCTAACTCTCGCACGAGAATAAACCGCACGAGACTATAGAGATTCTTATCAAATTCCTAATTTCTACGGATACTGTGAATATAACTGTCGTTTAATTCACCCTGGAGCCATACTCTGGTGTAACATTAGGTGCTAAGTCGCCCCCGACTACCCTTTATCTCTCGAGTCCGCCGTTCAAAGCAATAGCGCGTTAAGATGCTGATATTGGATTAATCTTCATCTCATATGATTAATTTTTTTTTTCAAAAAGGTAAATAAAAAATATCTTGCATCTGTAACAAATCTCGCTGCGTTCAATTTTTATGTTTTTGTATTTCCTCTATTCTTAGTATATACAAACATTAAAAAACTATAAAAATATTCGTAGCAATTTGGTGATAATTTCTATACTTTATTTTTATCAACAATTTTTTATTTGCAAAGAACAATGTTGGTTTTCAGTGAAGTTAAAATTATTTTAATTAAGATATTTGTTACTTTTTTATTTATTTTACATAA
Source organism: Dione vanillae (assembly GCA_037178615.1). Lineage (NCBI taxonomy): Eukaryota > Metazoa > Arthropoda > Insecta > Lepidoptera > Nymphalidae > Dione > Dione vanillae. The sequence goes on from JAZFAU010000054.1 coordinate 74,333, forward strand.
TCTGTGAAACTTGTTGCTGTTTAGGCTTCTTATTAAAAAGTTAAAAAATGAGAACCAAGGATCTTACGGAATATCCTATATCCTAATAATCATATCTATAACAAAAATGAGAAAAAACAAAAGAAATGTTTCCATGGGTCTTTAATCCATTTATTTTTTATTTAATTATATAAAAACCATATATTTTTAATTAATTAAATATATCCAGCGTTATATCATTTTCATTTTCAGAATAAAAAGGCAAATTGAGAAGGTTCGCTAATATTTAGTTAACGATAGGGAATAACGTCCGCGCTGGAGTTTATCCAGAACAAGCAAGACCTTGCCCGTGTATAAATATCCCGGTCAGTACACAATGTTAGCATTACTAATTGAGTTGTTGCCGCTGAGAGCTCAGGGCTTCGGCTTTACACATCTGACTAATTAGTCAAATTATTCAATGATTACGCGTAACAATACTATGAGGAACATTTATTTGAGGAATAGCGAAACAAGGCGCTGGAGCTTGGCGTTTAGAGATCATTCTGAATATTAAGTAGACATATTCCTTTTATATATGTTAATTTAAATCTCCATATATCTTGTAATAAAATATTGAACTAACTAAAAACCAACGTAGCATCGGCAGCTTTCTTGTTCTGGATATGTTATCTACAGGCTTATAAATAGCTATTTAAGTAAAACAATAAGTAAAAGTGAATAATTACTTTGCGTCCGCTCACCTCGTCCTCGTGGTACCAGAAGATGTAGGCGGGCGGCTCGGGGCTGAACTGTATGAGGCAGGTCAGGTTGATGGTGGACCCGATGTCGACGTGCAGGTCGGGCCCGCCCAGGATGCGCGCTGTGGGGACTGGAATAAGAAAGGATTTATCGTTAGTATGATGTTTCAATATAGATACATTCTTCTCCACTATCCGTTCAGTTTAAAGATACGAATATATTATGTTTTTTATTTTCAAAAATCAAAATTTATTCAGTGACAACATGATCGTTTATTTTGAAACGTCATATTACTTATTTAAAAAGAATTTACCGCGTGTTCCAAATGGCAACGAGACTAACAAGAACACGCGAGAAACTTAGTCTGGTTTGTCTTACCTAATTGTTGTCATATCTCTCCTATCTAACTACAAGAAGATTTATATGACAAGAATGTGATGTAATTACCTCAGATAGTTTTAGTATAAAACTTAATAACATTAAATTATTACTCGTATACTTTAACGTCACAAGAGTTTTTTTGTTTTATATGTTTTGTCAATGTATGAGAGAATCTGACACAAAGTAAGTAAGTAAATAAGTAATTTTGTTTATTTGTGTATTCTCTACATACATCACTTTGTTATTGTTTGTAAAAAGCTCTTCGATTTTATTGTTCTCAGCTCGTGCGGGCGGCCGTTACTTTTAATAGATGAATTTAAAAGATATTCTCCATAAAGCATTGCTATCGTAATCCATATGTTACGTCGGTGGGTGTTCTTTCATCGCGCGGCTCGGGTTCTCGATACTGCACGATATATCATTAAAGCTTCAACAGAAATTCTTTTAGCAAAAAGCTGTAGTATTTGATAAAGACAAATAAGTTAAATGACAAGGCAAAGCGCGGCGTTGAGTTCCGCCACTCAACACGCAATGCCTCGAAAATGGCGGAAAGCGGGGACGGATAAAAGCAGGGACTAAGCAACGGAGTGTCTTAACACTAGGTTCGTTTGGTTCCTGCATTTCCCTCTGTCTACCCTGCCCATGTGCGAGATACAGCGTGAAGCTATAAACAAATAAACAAATAAACATTTTTTAATTTTTATGCACTATACGAGTATTGTGGCGTAGGTATAAAATAATTAATGTCAAAATATTCTGTACTCCACATGCCACCATTACCATCAGACACACGAAGTCTAACCATAAAGCTTGTAAATATTGTATAGATCCAGGCAAAAGAGCCCCTATATGTACTTGTAGTGAATACACTTAGTTGTTTTCCGTTTCAATTTAAACATTTGCTCAGGACAAAATTTCTTACGAATATTACGAAGTAAGTCTATGAACACAGCAAACCTTGGAGACGAAATATTGTACGTACTGACTACTCAAGTCTGGAGCCAACCGCGACTCCCCTTCGGCTTACTTTATCATAATCGTTCATTTAGGACATGTGGAATTATATTATGCTATTAACTTCATTAATTTAGAACCTTTCTGTATAAGAAAAAACACTTTAGTTATTTAATTCGTATAGAACTTGGAAACTTTTTTGTTAAAAAAGGCACACACAGATGGTCACACGTGGAGCACTAAGCCCCATATACCAGTTTCTCCTCGTCTCCAGTCATTAACTTCTTCATAAATTTGTCCTCTGATTCATTCATTCTTTTCTGTGGTCGTACCCGTTACCGGTTGCAACACGCCTTTCAATTTCAAATTCATATATTCTATGTATATTTAAAATGCTTCTCAAATAGATACGACCGTCTCATTTAACATCTCGTAGTTCAAATAATTTAAGAGTAATTCATTCATCAGATTAAAACAAATAGACTCAAGAGTTAAATTTGAAAACTTGTTATCAAAGAAGTTAAGCGATGAACGCATTTTAGCGCTTTATTACTGGTTAATATTTCCTACGAGAAAACATATTATGTCTTTTGTCTTGTTTGAAATCTAATAATAAGTGAACGTCTTCCTAGCACAGTAATGGTGAGTACGTGCATTACTGCTTAAGGATGGTTAGAGTTACTATTCGATGTATAATTCTCATTATATAGCGTAAAAAGTTTACATATCTCTTAGTGGGCAAATGAAGTTTATAATCTATATATTTCGCTATCGTCTCTATAATTTGAATAGGTCGTAGTTTCGTCGTAAATGTAAGTATTGATGAACAATAAACGTGAAAGCAGCTCTACATTTTCTTTAAAGTGAAGAAGATAGTGTATTTGTACATAATTAGTACAAGTTACTTAACTTTTATATATTTATATTAACAACGTATAATACTGATACGTGTGACAGTCGTCATATTAAATAAATCCATAGATTATCTTCTTTAAAGTATATGAATCTGTGTAATTAGTGTACGATAATCGTAAAGCACACTTATCGCTGTGCTCGCCGCGCTCCGCCTACAAGTGGATATTTAGCAAATTATCAAAGATATTTGTGTTTGGTGTGTTGTTGTAGGGCGGGGATTTGTGAATTATAAGCTACTTAGGGATTCTGTGTAGGTGTTACTTTGTAACCGATGTTTATTTGATTGATATTTTTTATGTTTTATCATGGCAGGGTAGGCAGAGGGAACCACAGGAACCATAGTAACCTAGTGTTAAGACACTCCGTTCCCCCGCTTCGACCTTTTTGGAGGCATTACGTGTTCAGTGGCGGAACTCAACGCCGCGCTTTGCGTAGTTGCCAGACCAAAAAGTATGAAAATGGAAAAATCCACCTTCCCCAAATGGGAATCGAACCCAGAAACGGTCGCGTTTACAGACAGACGCTACGCCTCTGTGCCACGACGATTGTACTTTACGTTTAACGATTATCAGAATCATAAGCAAATCCTTTGGAATACACATAAGTTTCGTATACTATCATATAATTTATTTAGAATGTATCTAACGTTGTAAATGCTGCGTTGAGAGTAGATTTATTTTAAAATAATGAAATAAGTAATTTCATTAATCATTGATTCTGCGTAAGAATTAATCGCCCTACTCTCACTTTCAGAATACAGGCCACGTAAAAGGGTACTCACGAATACCTACTAAATTACAAAAAATAAAAATAAGCTAGTAATAAAATAACTCCTAGTTATCACTTTCAAAACGTTAACCCTTAAAATTTTAAGATTAAATTAGATTAAGTTAAAAACGTATCAAAAAATAAAGCTTATTATCCAAGAATATTATAATGATAGTTGTGCGTTGAGTCAAAATTGCTTCTTCCGGAAGCCTACTATTATTATATGTCAAGTTTAAATAATATTGTAAAAGAACAAATGTTGAATTCCTCGCCGGCTCTTCTCAGCAGAACCTGCCTAACGAGATGGTGGTAGCTTCCGGAAAGACTGACAGAACTGACATTCTGATGTAAATTGATGATTTAAAAGTTCTTGTAATGGCCTAGTTGCATAAAGAAAATTTTGTTTTTTTAATCATTTATAAAATGTTGAAAATAAAGCCTTACAGTAAATAGTAAATACTTATCTAACAATACATCATTTAAAGTGATAGTATCGAAAGATATATTATTATTTTTTTTTGTATAAATATATCATTAATAATATGTGAGGTATTGTTTCGTCCGTACTAATTGTAAGTTGGCGATCACTCGTAGCCGCCCGCCGCCCGCCGTACGCCGCCGCCCGCCCTCCGCGCGACGCCGCGGTGATTTACGCGCACATTAAAATCTAATTACAGCGCGTAAATTTCGACTTCAGTTACTGTCCTGTTTCTTGCTTTTTCTTGTCGAATCGGTGCTTAATTGGTGTTTATGGAAATACAAGTTAAATACTTTTGTATTTCTTTTTAATTACTTTAAAATTACGAAGTTTAAGAAAATAGAAAATAGATGCTGTTTATTTTATTGCTTAATTACGACTTATTTATTATTGTCGTCGGAGTTAAAAAAATATCAAAGTTTTATTCATTTATTAGTACGAGTCTAAGTATATTGGATTATTAAGTAAATAACCGTATCGTTAACTTCAAGAAACACGAATCAATTACTTAATCATAAACTAAAAGCCATATAAAATCTAACTACGTATTAATTTATGTACCTGGTGCGTAATTATTAGAATAGGAAATTCAAACAAAAAAGATTAGATCAAATTTCTTCATTACTCGAGCTGAGAAGTAAAAACAATATTTTGCTCCGAATGGAATCGAACTCACTAACATCACGTGTCGCACCTAACAGACGAACGCGGTCCCTGAGACAAGAATTTCTAATTAGACGTTATATATAAATTCATTCATTAATATGCAAAAGCTGCATTAAAAGCTCAGTAAAGCTCAACTAAGAGTATATTTGTAAAGTCAAATTACCTTACTTATTACATAATATAAATATGAGTAATTTAAATATATTTGTATTTAACTCGGCGCTGTAATTAAAATATTCCTGAAAAATGTAATATTTCAAATAGACTTCAAAGTTAATTTATCATACGCTGCGCGCGTATGTCTGCAAACGCGATGGTTTGATGGTTCGATTCCCACTCGGGGACAATGAATTTTTCATTTACATTTTCTGCGTTTTAGCATTAAGTAAGCAGAGAGCAAGCGCGGCGTTGAATTCCGTAACTCAACACACAAGACTCCTTTTTGGAGGGGAAAAACAGGAAACGCGATTTCTTAACATTAGGTTCCCAAGGTTCCTGCGGTTCCCTCTACCTACCCTGCTATATGCACGACAAACTGTAATGATAAAAAAAACTTTTAAATATGCTTTTGATAAATGCGACTATCATACATTTTATATTTATCTCTTTCTTTTTCTTCTTCAAGTTCTGAAATCTTTTTATTTTAGTTAAAGGTCATAAGTAGAATTTACTAATTTGTTTCATTGCTGGCAACAAAATGATAGTTTTAATTTCATTACTAAAGTCATTTTTGTCGTTTATGTGACAACATACGCAAAAAGAATGTTAAAAGTCCTTGTATTTATATATATTGTATATAATATATGTTGCGCTTTGGTGAAATAGAAAGAGATTCTATGAAGTTGCGCGTCTAGCTAGTTATATAGAAAAAAAAAAAAAAAAAAAATTGTAAGGTAATTGGATTGGAACTCTCGCGTCTTATGGAAACTGTGACATCTTCTATGAGGCGCTGCCCTCAAATCTAGCTGCGTTCAACCTCATATGTTTTCTTTAAATTCTTTTTATCCTTCAAGTGGTTTAAAAGTTAAAAAAATAAATTAACAACATAATAGTTAATCTGGTTAAAGCGCATCAGACTAGACCTATGCACGGAGTACATTATCAAAAAATTGTGAGCGTAAGATTAAACATTAAGAAATTGTCAATTTTAGGATGTGGCTACGACACAACGCTAAGGAAGATTAGTTTGTTTACACTAATTCATTTTTTAGTCATTTTACCTCAGACAATTTACATTAGACAGGCCACGTTCCGTTTAATCTGGTTTCATCCGTCAGAATTACGTTGAGTAAAATACAGATCTAATTCTATTCGAAAATTTGGAGTCAAGAGATATACCGAGAAATGCCGAAGAATCAACAGGACGGCTTCAATTATTCGAGAGTACATTACCTTTAACAATTTTCATGTTAGGAGTTTCCAAAACTATTTATTAATACTAATATTCTATTTTACACAAATCAAAATACCATCAAATATTCGAAAATGTCTTCATTAATGTTTAGTGTAAGAATAAATATTATAAAATCATATTACTTTTCTTAAAACGATTTAGTAAAATTTAGAAACATGGTACAAAGCAGTTTCTACCGCAAGCACGTCCTCACTTCTTGCTCTCGGATACACACAGTATAATATAAACGGTTAGTAACGTTAATACAAACGATTCAGTGGACCACACAATGGTCGCCACCGCGGGTGGAGTCGGCATCAGGAACAATAGAGGTCGGGTTGCATCCTGAAGATGCAGGAAACGTGCACGGGGAGGAAGAGCTGTTCAAATTAAGGTAATATTCGGAAAGCTAATTATAGCCAATTTGTTGTAGTAGTATATGAATTCGAATATGTAATTATTACTTGATATTCAAAACCCATTTCAACTTATAAGACTTAAAATTCAAAAATATATATTCATATTAATAAATTAAAATGACACGAGCATCGTATTTAACTTACAAACTTATGCAATTAAGGCAACATTTAATACGGTAATAGATTTATCTGTGTCACATGTGCCACTCATTGTTAACAATAATTGATATTTATATAAGTCCAGGGGTAACCATAAAGCTACGGGTTGGGGGTTCCAGGGTGGGCGGGGTAGAGCGGTGTAGGGCGGGAGCGGCACTTTGCCTTACCCGCGACAAATTGGTTTAATCGCTTGCTTCTTTGTTGCATTAAGCGCTTCTTGTGAGCGAACTTTGGCGTCAGATGCTACATTGTTACATCGGAATAATAAAAGACACTATAAATTGTATTGTGATACATCGAGGACATCTCGCCGAGTGCGAGACGTCAGTGTTCAATACTTACATACGAAAACGTCGATTTCGCAAAGTTTTTATTTAACATTATGAATTACTTATTGCCTTATTGACAACGACAATTTATTTATATATATAAAAAAAAATACCATATAAAAATGTCATCATCCTTAGAAATATATATAACAAACTACACGTGACTGAGATATCGATGAATATAAAACTTAGAATGAGCAGCAGACAGAAATATAGTAATATTTTCATTTGATATTTTAAAGTGGCTCCTCCGGCTGGTGGCTCGTTCACTTCGTTCCGCCATTTAATTATCCGCCGCAGCATCCTGATGTATTAAATGGAAATATATTTCTCCTAGACTTAGTACGTAAATAAATGGAGGCAAAATGCATGAAGCTTTTATGTTAGAAGTTCTAGTATCTGCTATAATTGAAGTACAGATTCCATTGTCACATCATAAATATGACATTTTTATAGAATATTATGACCTAGTGACTCCTAATAAATTTATTGGTTTTCGTATTTTAGTTTTTTTTACCTTCGAAGCCTTAAAGCATTTCACCTTTCGAGCTAAATTTAACGACATGTCTATTCCACAACAATACGATAATATTTAAAATTTAAATTTCAGTATAATTGTCAATACTTCATTAATTCATAGTTAATAACCAAATTAGGGTCCTTACGTTAAATTAAATGTCTACCATGTCTGAACAGCTACACCAAGCTACAACAAGGAATGCATTCATTGATTTAATCATATCACAATAGTGTTTAAAAAATTATAATTATATAATTTTAACAAAATTCCCAGGAAGCTTGCCAGCGCCAGTTACACAACAATTTATAATTAAATAGAGAAAAGAACGTTGCAGTATGAAAGGAGATATGTAAGAACAACGTGACGAAAATATATACAAGAAAATAATATACAACTGCAGACTATAGTACTTGAACGGGGCAAGTTGGAAATTCCTTATAAGCACGGGTTGTTGGGTCAAAAGCAATGGAAACAGGTCAGCCACTGCGTTCTAATTGCGCTTATTATTCCTGTACCAGGCGGCTAAGCAAGTGTACTGTAACTTTCCTCATTAGCACTTCCTACGCTGCCGTGCCTCGTGCCCCATGCCCCGTACCCGAGCTCGTCTATTCCCCGTGCCCCATGCCCCGTACATCGTACCCTATTCATCTCTTATGCCTCGGAAGAATCCCAAAGTTTTTATAAAACGAATTCTATGAATCTTTGCAATCCATCAGTGTAACGTCTAAAAGAGCTAGTTACTCGGCGGCAGCGGCAACATCGCGTCAGATTTATTGCACTCTTAATGTGCTCTTTACCTTATATATGGGCGCATCTGTCGCGGGCTTGTATTGAAAAAACGCACCTCATGCTTCAACTGGAGACGTACATCAAAGCTTGTGCTTGAGTAGTTCTATATGTATGTATTATGTAGAGCAATGATTTAGTACACACTATGTTATATGTGCATGTCATGTGTCAGTAGTTTGTTTCTATTGAATTTTATATTTTTATTTATATATCTTTTAAGTATACAATTCAAGTAATTGTAACAGGAGGCTTTTTTGGTACTGGTTTCTTGATGATTTGGGTATCTTATCGAAGGTGGATATAGATCTAAATAAATATACAGTATATGATATAATTTCGTTATTTTTGTTGTGTAAATACAGTGAATACACTCAATAGACTTGGTGCAGCCGGGACCGGGGCCGACTATGTATAGGATGCAATAAAGCCATACTTTGCAAAAGCAACGTTGCATGGAGATGAGACGCGACCCGGAAAACATTCGAACAGCGCCAATAAATCAGACGAGCTCCGAGATTCCATCGTTCCGAACTTCCAACACGAGTCGGAGGAAAAACGCGTGCGATGTATCATCTATCATATTTTTAAAATCGGGAGGAAATCTCAGCTTCGTTGTACGGGAGTTATTGAATTTCCAATTTTTCTGCAAAGCATTTTATTCTATTTGCAGTTTGGAACGGTGTCGGCGCCGCGGGGACGCCGCGCCCGCCCCACGCGCCCCACGCGCCCTACTCGTCCGTCCGGAGAGGTTTATTGCGAGCCGTTGTTTCTGTTTTCTAATATTTGTCGTTTAAATTTTTGATGTCTCACTACATACAGATTCAAATCAATTCCTCGATGTAAATACAATTTTTCAATATTAAATATTTTCTGAAATGAACCGTTTAGATCTATTAAAAACATTTTTTTCTTTTTCAGCTACACGTCTTTAGTCTAGCATTACTTATTACTATACTACACTAATATAGTTGGTGATTACAAAATATCTGTAAATAACTTGGTCGTGTGTACTTGTATATGTATACAACGACTCGCTAATACATATTATATGACGTCGTAAAGGTAAGTGATCTTTACGACATGCGGCCGGCACACAGCGGGATGCGGGACGCGCTGCAGTTCATCCAGGTCCTACTTAGCGACTTGTGACTCGTACAGTACACAAGGTAAGGGCACATTGCCAAATCTCACTAGTATGAAATGTTAATATAATGTTATTACGCCCTAGAGCAGAAACTGAATTAACGATTTGGACGTTTTCCTTGGTATTACTGAGGTATATTATTAACTTAACACATAATTTTATTTTTTAATTTCATTTTTGTGTAAAATAATTATTTGCGGCTTTTTTTTTGCGGGTAGACATAAAAGAAGATAGACGTGTTTTTTTAAGCTCTTTAATTGTTTTATTTAAAATATCTTAAAAGTATATATATGCTGTAAATACTTAATACCTGTGCTTAAGTTGATAACCACTAAACTCACTCACTTATTTTCAACACTGAGTTCACTATGAATACACCTGTGGAACAATTACTCAAGGGCATGGAAGAGCTCTCCTCTGTGTTCTCATCCAGGATGGGTGAATTTGAAAAAAACTTATCGCAGTCTGGATCCACCTCTACTCCCACAATAAAAAACTTAGCTGCAGAGTTCAACACATTTAAATCTTTTGTGTGGAAAACACTTGGTTTATTAAAGTCCCAGGTTGAACTTTTGGCTGCTGGTCTGGACCGCTTAGAAACACAGTCCAGAAGAAATCTTCTAGCATCCTTTAGTTCTGGCGTAGTTGACGACGTATTTGTATCTGAGACCTGGTTAAAACCCTCGCTTTCAACTGCTTGTTATTCTCTTCCAGGTTATAAGCTATTTCGCAACGACCGCACTGGGCGGGGTGGTGGAGGCGTGGGTATTTATCTCCGTGACAGCATTCCTGCCAGTGTAGTTATGTGCTCTCCTCAAGAATATAGTGGATCTCTTGAATACCTTTTCTTGGAGCTGACATTGCGTCATTCAAAAGTTCTTGCCGGAGTCTTATACTCCCCTAATGACCAAGTTAATTACTTCAGTGCTCTGGATGGTATTCTTGAGAACCTACGTCCCCAATATGAACATGTGATTTGCATGGGCGATTTAAACACGTGTCTTTTGAAAAATGATCGTAGAACTCTTCTTTTGCAACAATTACACGAGTCATATGACTTACATCTTTTACCCTTGTCCTACCCAACTCATTATTTTTCCAATAGTAGGCCCTCTCAAATTGATATAATCTCTGTCTCTAACCTTAATCTTGTTTATTCACATGGCCAAATGACGGCTCCTTTTTCCTTTCATGATCTTGTTTTCTTATCATATAAATTACGTCCTCCTAGGGTTAGAGGCAAAACATGTTTTCTACGCAATTTTAAGCATATGGATTTCGAACGCTTAAGGAAAGATGTGAGAAACATAGACTGGTCTCCTTTACTGTCATCAACTAACATTGACACTAAGGTAGAATCTTTAACTTCTGAACTGATTAGAATTTACAATATCCACGCTCCTGTAAGACCAGTTCGTATGAAGCATGCGCCTGCTCCCTGGTTAACACAAGTAATTAAAAATACTATGGCAAAACGTGACAGAGCTAAGGTTAAAAATAAAAAATGTCCCTCACCCGAAAACCTTGCTACATACAAAAAGCTGCGTAACATCTGCAACAGAATGTGTAGGGATGCCAAGCGTCGCTATTTCCACAATACCATTAAGAATCTCAGTCAAGCACAAGTTTGGAGATTCTTAGAGTCATTTGGTGTAGGCAAAACCACTGAGACTCGTCAAGTCTCAGTGGATCTTCACGTTCTCAATTCTTTTTTTACAACTCCTCCATTTTACATAAATCCCCAAATAAAGTCTAATACACTTTCTTTACTGTCTCAAATTTGCCTACCTGACTTCAGTTCATTTTCATTTAAAACTGTATCAGAGGATGATGTCAAGAAGTGCGTTCGTTCCATTTCCACAAAAGCTTTTGGAATTGACAACCTCAGCTTGGATATGATTCTACCTGTGTTGGAGAGCATTACACCAGTGGTCACCCACATCATCAACTTTTCACTGTCAAGTAATGTCTTTCCTTCACAATGGAAGAGTGCTTATGTCATTCCACTTCCCAAAATCCCCAACCCCTCCAACGTCACTGATTACCGCCCCATATCTATCCTGCCTGTTCTATCCAAGGTCCTAGAAACCCTAGTCAGTAACCAATTGTATTCTTTTCTCTCCTCCAATAATCTACTTTGTCCTTTACAATCCGGTTTCCGTCCCTTCCACAGCACTGTTGGGGCTTTGTTGAATATCACGGAGGACATTCGGAGCGCTATGGATAACACCAAGCTAACCGTTATGGTACTCTTAGATTTCAGCAGTGCTTTCAACTCTGTTGATTTCGATATACTTCTTGGCACTCTTCGAGCAGTTAATGTGTCTTCTGAAGCTATAAGCTGGTTCCGATCTTATCTTTTCGGGCGCCGGCAATGTGTAAAAGCAAACGATATAACTTCGTCCTGGCTTGATCTCACAGTTGGCGTCCCCCAAGGCGGCGTTCTATCTCCACTTCTTTTCTCTATTTTTATCAATAATATCTCAAGAGTCATTACTTCTCCTTTCCATCTGTATGCAGATGATCTGCAACTTTACCGCCATAGTAATTTGAATGAATTGCCTGAAGTCATCGAAATTTTAAATAAAGACCTCGCTGCCATCAAAAATTGGGCGGAATCTTTTGGCTTATTGGTAAACCCAAATAAATCTCAGGCTATAATTATCGGGAGCAATAGACTTAGACACAAAATCAAGTGGGATTCGGTGCCTGCAATACAATACTCAGGTGTGTCAATTCCTTACCGTAATGAAGTTAGGAATTTAGGTCTTATAATTGATTGTAACATGTCTTGGGCGTCTCATATTAATGCAATTAGCAAGCGCATGCATTTCTCCTTCCATTGCCTTAGGCGTCTCCAGTACTTTCTTCCTCATAAAACCAAAATTATGCTAGCGCAATGTCTTCTCCTTCCCATCCTCGACTACGCCGATGTCTGCTATTTGGATGTGACCGAGGAGCTACATAATAAATTAGAGCGACTTCAAAATCTGGCCATACGCTTTGTTTACGGTTTACGTAAGTATGACTATGTCTCTGAATTTCGTGCTCAACTTAATTGGCTCCCAATCCGACTTCGCCGTGATATGCACATCCTTGTATTTCTTTTTAAGATCCTTAATAACCATAATTTCCCCTCCTAACGTTCCCGTTTCAATATTCTTCCCCCTCCCTCACGCTCTAGGCGGTCTGGCGTTGTTCCGTCGCTTGACGTACCTATGAGCAACACAAAATTTTTGCAAAGATCCTTTTCGGTGCACGCTGCATCCCTCTGGAACAAACTTCCCAATCCTATCCAAAGAAGTCCATCTCTTATGTCCTTTAAAACCCGACTAAAAAAATATTTACTGGATTGTCAAAACAACTAAATTAGTTCCACAGACAGTTTCTAGCTTATTCACATTATGATTTTAGCATTATATAAATTGTTTTACATAGCATTATGTGTATATTTTTACTATGTATATATTAATGTATGTGTTTATTATGTATGTATGTATGTATGATTTAGTAGATAAGTATGTATGTATATATGTATATATGTGGATGTTTTAAAATATATTAATTATATATATAATTTAATATTTTTCTTATTTAAATTCATTGCAATATATATATTTTTTTTGGTAATTTGCACTATACATTCCAGCTGTTTGACACTTATCCACTTCCATTGGTTGGCTGGAAGAGATTTCTATCAGAAATAAGCCCACCTTTGTAAACCAAAATTTATTTTTTATGTATCTCCATTGTATTTTTTGTGTGCAATAAAGAATATATATTAAGAAGTTAATAGCAACATTGGTCTATTTAGATAATTTTGTATATTTTACAATACTACAAGTACCTTTTACTGAGAGTAACTACTCCGAAGTGAAAAATGTTATAAAGCCAATAATAAAGCCAAAGTTGAACTGAACTGTTGCCAGTTCTATTAGAAATTTAATACCAAAGTAATTGGCACAAATGTTGCTCAAATGTTAAGAAGTATTTACGACTTTTATGTGACATTATATAGTCTGAAGACATAACACATATTGGCATATGTACACTATTTTTAGAGCACGACAGTAATATGTGTTTAAAATTGACATTGCGCGAATTATTTGTTACGTGTATCTCTCTAAGATATGTGAGAAAAAAACGATTGTTACGTTATTCACTCCTAATCTCTTCTAAACTACAGAGAGTGATGAAGTTATCTCATTATTTACGACTCTACTGAACAAAAACTACATATTATTAATACAATCGAATCACAAACTACAACTAAGGTATACTATCTAAAGACGCATATCTAACTACATTTGCCTCGTGGTGCAGCGCTGGTCATACAACTCTGCTACATATTGCTCAGTCAGCAGTTAATCATTGTTAGTGAATACGAACGGCGTGACGCATTCTCGTGTGTGATGCACCTGATGTGTGCTTTACGACGATATTACCTACTCGGTGACCGATGCCTGCATCCTGAATACCTTGACTTGGTGATGTACGGCAGTAGACGTCAAGGTAAATTTATCTAAAATTACGGTTAATTTTGAATATAAGCCCCTATTAACTGATTATAACTTATTATAAAGTTTTGTAGCTCCGTCCTCCACAAGAGAGAGAGGTAAGAGAGGTAAGAGGAGACCTCTATTGACTTTTGAAAACACAGTATCGAAAATACTGGAGGAAGGTCACGTGAAAAGCATGAGGACCCCCCGGACAGCATATGTGAAGAGGCTAATGATATTAGACGAGACGAAAGAGGTATGCATGGACCGCATCTTTTGGCACTGCGTTCTCTCTGACTACCCCGCTTGAGATAGAGCGTGAAGACGATTACCTGAAGTTAAACTTTAATTTTAAGCAAAGTTTTTTGAATAATACAACCATTTCCGGATTCTGGACTATTTCAGTTCGTTATATTTGATGTTGGCAGTCCGTGCCAAGATAGTGTAGAGTAGAGATACGTAAACAAAAGCTTAAACATTTCTCGTGTAATAGTGTCGCAATAAATTCTAATAAACACACGCTTCAATAAGATCCTCGTCGAAAAGCTCGAGGATGCTTTTAGATAAATAATGCATGTTGAGAAACGGCGCGTGTCGTGAATCGCGTCCGTCCGTCCGTCCGTCGTTTGGTGTACTTTTGTATTGCTTTAACGATGGTCTTTACGTTACTGATTCACATTACACGTTAAATTAAGTGTTTATTATTTTTCTACTTGCAACTTAAGCTATTTTTCTAGTTTTTTAGAAAGTGTGATTGTAAAGTGAATTTATAGAAATGTGCTCTGTATTGTTTTAAATAAAATCTGCTTTCCGAAATAAAGCCTCAGAAATACGAAAGGACGTTGCTATCAATTTTTATATTGCATGCCGCAGCACTTTCCAGATCAAGAAAATTTCCTTTTCAGCTGTTTTCATTTTGTGATCAATTACATACATAGTCGATAAAAATAATGTTAAATATGTTAATATCGTCAGTCTTACTGGAAGCTTTTGAGAACATCTCAGGAGACAACGAGTCTCAACAGCAGGTAGCTCTTAAAAATTATTGGCTGGCCGGATATTATTGCATAGAACAATAAGGTAAAACTAATAATTTGTACTCAGTGTAGTTAAATACATTAAATGAAATAAAAAAATCTTTATATATTTATATATTGTTCACATTAATCACAGTCCCGTAAGCCACAGTGTTTGTCAGCACTTTTGATTTATATTATTATTATTATTATGTACTTAGCACTTTACACACACACACTAACTAACTTGATAACATAAAAATATATCAGCCACGAGTAATTCTCACACAGTAAGGGTTCTGCACACATTACATGGCTCTTCCTCAGAGGAAAATACTACTTATAAAAATTGACATACCTTAATTAGTGGCAGTATTTCTGTAATATTGGTATGTGTGTAATGGTATCTTTCTGTGTTAAACCACTATTATCTCATTTTGTATGATACGAACAAGTTTATAATAATTCTTTGGGGTATATCTATAAATATTTTCTTCGGACTTCGGACGGACCTTTTTATTTATGCAATAAGTTCTAACTACCGTCGTGGCGCAGAGGCGCAACGTCTGCCTGTAACGCGACTAACGCGACGGTTTCTGGGTTCGATCCCCAGTCGGGGAAGATGAATTTTTCTATTTCCATTTTCTTCGCTCTGGCAACTAAGGCAAAGAGCGGCGTTGAGTTCCGCCACTCAACACGCAATGCCTCGAAAACGGCGGAAAGTGGGGACGGAGAAAGCAGGTACTAGGCAACGGAGTGTCTTAACACTAGGTTACCGCGGTCCCTGCAGTTCCCTCTGCCTACCCTGCCTTGTGCGGGATAAAGCGTGAAGCTAAAAAAAAAAAAAAAAAAAAAAAAAAAAAAAAAAAAAAAAAAAAAAAAAAAAAAAAAAGTTCTAACTATATAATTAAGTACAGTATTATTACGACTTGTTAACCGTTTGATAAAATAACACTTGAACAACCCCGTGGGATACGGCACTGTTTCTCTTTATTACAGGTTACTCAGTAACCTATCTAAGAGGACAGTACCCCAACCAACTGTTGTAGTATTTTACTGTTGTAGTTTAGTCTAAATGTAATCTGATGTAATATATATTGTGCTACAGCTCTTTTTATGAAATAAATATTATTATTTTTATTATTATATAGAGTTATAAATTTTATAACTCTATATCAAGGAGAAGTAATCAAAATAAGAAAGAACAAGAAAAGTATTTACAGTTTTGATATACAAGTGGTGGTGGAGATTAAAATAATATTCCGATTAATTTTTAGATTTTCTATTTAAAATTTAAATAGCTCAATAAGAATAAATAACAATAACGAAACAGTGTATACATATGAAGTAGCAAACAGCCTGTCGGCGTACAAATTTAGAATGGCAAGCTTCACTGTGCGCGCTTCATACCGAGGGATCGTTCTCGCTCACTATTAGTTTGTAAAATCGCGTAAATGCGTAGATCAAAAGGGAACCAAGCATTGTTAGCCTTCATATTACTTCGAAGAACACGTTCTCGCTGAAATGAGCAACGTATTCTACGCTATATATGTATATATGTATGAATACATATATACATATCACCCTGTACGTCGAACACGCGCACTACGTATACCAATTTAGCTGTTTATTAAATCTTTGTTTGTATTTACGGAACATACGAGATAAATTGCTACATTTATGCTGAAAAACTTACATGTATACTATGTGCTTTACAAAATATAAACAATACGTTATTAGCGTTACAAGTACAGTAGGTTTAATGACATTAATAACAAGATGTAGTGGCCGGTTACATTGTTTAAAATGTAAAGTCTGAAAACAAGCTAAAGAATCGTGTATTAAAATATACTAGATGAAAGTGAATACCAATCAACACTGTTGTATTTGTTTGTACGTAATAAAACCACTAGTAGGAACAGGGACCACTAGAGGGCAGGACTCCACCGCAAGCTCTGTGCCCACAAAATACCAATCGATGTTAAGCGATCGAGAACTCGAAAGGTCAATGAAAGCTGACAATACCAGATACTAGGTCATTACATTGCTGGAATCCCACATTACAATGTCACTTCCTACTGATAAATATTTATGTATAGATTTGCTAAAAAATCTAAATACTTAAGAAAACCAATACCTTAAAGTATCTATTATAATATATGTTTTTCGCGGGTAGGCGCCAAAGTGTACAGACGTGTATTTTTGTGTCTCTATTTAATTTATTTATATAAAAGTAATTAAGTGCTTATATGTACTAAATACCTGTGCTAAGTTGATCAACACTAAACTTCCTTTCAAATTTTAAACACTAAATAATACATTTAAAATGGAAACGCCTACAAATCAGCTGCTTAAGAATATCGAAGAACTCTCTAACGGCCGAAATCCTAACGATCTTACTATTGATAACAACATGTCTTGGACATCACATATTAATTGTGTTTGCAAACGCATGCATTTCTCTTTGCACTCTCTCAAGCGTCTCCAATATTACCTCACTTTTAAGACCAAAATTATGCTTGCGCAATGTCTTCTTTTACCAATTTTGGACTACGCCGACGTTTGCTATTTGGATGTGTCTGAGGAGCTATTAAACAAGCTGGAGCGTCTTCAAAACCTCGCCATACGATTTATTTATGGTCTGCGAAAATATGACCACGTTTCCCAATTTAGAGCTCAGCTTAATTGGCTCCCGATTCGCCTTCGCCGAGATATGCATATCCTCACACTTCTCTTTAAAATCCTTAATTATCGTGATTTCCCTCCTTACCTATGCTCCCGCTTTAACATCCTACCTCCTCCTACACGCTCGAGGCAGTCTTGCGTCTTGCCGACGCTAGATATACCGATCAGTATATGCTGCATCCCTATGGAACCAACTTCCTAATCTATCCAAAAATGTCCATCCTTAAATTCCTTTAAATCTCAATTAAAAAAATATCTACTCACAAATTTAAATGCACAAGATTGACTTTAGATAGTGGTTTTAATTTAATCAACTGCATATATTTATAAATTTGTATATGTGTATGTATTTGAATATACATGTGTGTGTATTTATACGTGTAATTGTGTATGTATATTTATAGGTTCGTATGTATACGTATTTATATAAATGTATATATGTATGTATGTGTGTATATATAATTATACTTATTTGTATTTCCTTAAATTGTACTTGCTTCACCCGTTAGTTGCCACTCATCTACAACCACAGGTTGACTGGAAGAGATCTCTTGTAGAGATAAGTCCACCTTTGTGTACTAAATTTACTGTAATACTCTAACTTTACCCATGTATATTAGTGCAATAAAGAATATTATATATATATATATATATATATATATATATATATATATATATATATATATATATATATATATATATACATATATACATATATATACATATATACATATATATATATATATATATATATATATATATATATATATATATATATATATATATATATATATATATATATATATATATATATATATATATATATATATATATATATATATATATATATATAAACAAAATTAATAAACACCGTGGTAAATAAAAGGAACGTAGTGTCAAGACACTCATTTTTTTAAATGAAACAACCAACCCAAAAACACACGGGACAACAAACACAAAGGATGAATTATTTTAATATTTTTCGCTCCAGGAAGAAAAATATTATCGACGAAGAAGATGAAGTCGTAAGAAAATATTTATGAACAGACTTTACTAACAGAACTTTTCTAACATATAGGCACATCTATTAAGTATCATACAATCTTGTTGTCTTAATTATATTTGGCATTATTTTGCATAAAGGAGATCTATTCTTACCAAAGCTTTTTTTCGCTGTTTTAAAAATAATATTCGGGGATGCTGTAATAGGAGTGGTACCAAAAGGTTAACCTATGCCAGACATAGACAAACTAAAATTGATGATATTTATGTTGTTATTCAAAAAAAAAATGTTCAACACACTTTGTTTAAATGAAACCATCAAAAAGTATCACTTTATGGTTCAACTGTAACAAATTTCTGAGAAACAAAACAAATGACAAATAGATACACAAACATAATAAATGAAGGAGAGTCACAAGCTAGTTACAAAGGAGAATATTAAATACACTGTGAGCAGCCACAGACGACATAAACAAGGAAATAGAAAGAAACATAGTAAATAATTGGAAATGTTTCGAGGACCTGAAAACGGTGGTGACAGATTGTAATTTTTTATATAACAATAAAAGATAAACTAAATTCAAAAAGTAAATAAATAACAAACCACAATGGTCGATTGCCGACGATTGGAGTGAAGAGAGGGAACAGATTAAGAAAAACCAGGAAAAAGTGATGTCACGCACACATACGTACGTACACACACACACACACACACATGATGAGCGGAAAAGAGAAGTGGAGCAATATAGTTACAAAAGAAGGAAAAAGGAGTTAAAAATAGATGTAGCTAAAGACATATCAGAATATAGTGAGGTCGGAAGAGGTTAATAAACGATGTTAACGTAGAACCGTTTCGTAATTGTAATCAGTTAAAACAGTTGAAAGTTAACTATTCAATGCGATGTTAATTAATTCAACTCAATGTCAAGTTACTATATAGACGTGATATGTCGCTGGATATGAGTATGGTGTATATATTTATAGCAGTAAGGTAAAATTTCTATTCCGTATTTCTGATACGTTTGAAGACATATTTTAGTTAAGGGACAGTGAGATTGTTTGTATTATCTCAGTTCTTCTTATTATAAATGTTTGAAGAGACGGAAAAGAATGGTACAATCGGGGGACGTTGTAAATAAATTATTTTCGTGAACCTCCGACCCCCGCGTCGCCCCGCTCCTCCCCTGCCCTATGTCAGACAGCACCATAAGTAAGTACTTATGAAATAAAATGCACCGCATTATACATTTACATATCACCTAATGCGTTACAATAATAATAAAATCGTGCTTAATCATGAAATTAGTAGTAAAAATAAAAGACAAAACCGCCGTGGCGCAGTGTCGTAGCGTCTGCTTGTAAACGCGACAGTTTGTGGGTTCGATTCCAACTCGAGGAAGTCCAAGTCCAAGTCCAAGTGTATTTGGAAAGCCACTGTAGATAGCAGATAACAAAAAGATACATTAATTTGAGATTACATTTTGTTGCTTATTTCTAATTCATGTCAAATTTATTAACAAATAAGGACAAATTGACGTGATTAGCCCCAGAGGGGCGGAAGAGCGCGGGGTAGAGCGGGCCTGTGCGGACAGCGTTTACATCAAAGCTGTTACAAAGATGAAGTTTTTAATTGAAAGATGAGATGTTTGTGAAGCGTCAAATGTAAAATTCACTTTGAAGGATAATTGGGTGCCGGGACGGTTAGTCTGCAAGTTCACGTACGCGTCCTCCGGCCGTTACAATCCGTCATTACGGCCTCTACCCTCATTGAATCAAGAGCTACCATTTTATTAACCGTTAGAGCGGTATGCTTTCGCTCCCGCTCCCGCGCCCGCGCCCGCGCCTTTTACCTCCTCCGCCGCCGCCCTTTGACAACCGACCCGTGAAATGACCCTACTAATAATGTTACATTATTTCCTTTACATAAAATAACTAAACAGGATAAACTACAAAGTATAGATGGATGGAGATTTCAGAGAATGTTTCTTTATAGGACGAGATAAGCGATATGCTAAGTTAACGAAAATTGGGTAATTTCATCAAGAACTTCGTGCTCTTAATTATAATACTGTTTGTTATATTAATAGTAACAATATTCTTTATACTACTATGTTATATTAATAGCAATAATCAGTCAAAGATGTATCGGATATACTATTTTTAATGTGTCATTCATTACAATTCACATTTATCGTTTCTACGGGATCTCACTCGTATTGTGTTCTTATCACATGATTTCAGAGTAATATGATTCATTCTGAAAAAAATAATAAAATAAAATGCTATATAATACAGCCACTTCTCCCTTGTTCCATGCATACATGGGAAGGGGAAGGGGAAGGGGGGGGGGGGGCGCTAGCGACACCTTGAACATTTATTCAAGTATTCTTGACACGTATGTATTTTAATTTAAATATCTTGTTGCATTTATAAAATAACGTTGCTACGTGATCTTTTCGAGGCGGGCGTATTAAAAATACAGCGGCGGCGAAAAGCAGACACTCCTTACGGTGAAATTGTCGCGTATTTTAAAACGAGGGAATTTAGTCGCAGGCTGTAGGCGAGGTGCGGCGGCCGCGTGCATAATGTAGGGGCCGGCCGGTGGAGTTTTATTGCATTTGCGTCGGCGACACCTCGTCGCTCTGCAGCGCTTCGTTTAACTATCACCGTACATTATTCAAATTATTTAAAGGATCAGCTTCCGTTGTTACTTAATTGCTGTAGATTTGCTAAATTTATGACATACGTGTGTGTAACGTTTTAATATAATTTTTCTCATTGCAGTTAACAACTACATGTATGTGTCTTCATATTTCTAGGGTCAATAGTTCTTACCAAGACACATTTATTTGAAAATTGTATCGAAAAAGTTTCTTAAAGGCGATGTTTATTAGTTTTCGCAAAACCAAGCATTGAGTATCTCGATGCCGCCGTGTAGAGGTGAAGGAGGCTATTATAGAGTCGGGGTCGGCTCCGAGTGCCTGCAGTTGGCCGCCCGCCAGGTGACGACTGCTCTATACTGCGACTTCACTCCTTTCATGATGCTCTCTAATGTTCACAAATAATATACTTTTTAATATCGGCCGATAGCCAACCCCGATATGAGACAAAGTTAGCGGAAATAACGTTTTGAGTTTTGTGTCTGTACCAGTATTATTGTATATTCTTCGTTGCGTAAGTTTATTATTATTTTCAGTTTAGTTTTTATAAACATATCAAATGATTTTAATCCGATTTGAAATGAAAATTAAAATAGACTTCAGTTACAACCTTATAAGTAAAATGCTAAAATGCTATAATTACTTCTTGTACTAATAAAAATTTAATATTTTGAAGTATATTTGTCGATAAACATTCACACGGTACGGTATATTTAAGATTTCTAACAAATTTCAGCTGTATGCACATGTTTAATATTGGGCCACATTACATTGTTGTAGTGATTGCACTGGATCCTAAAGGTATTTAATTTAATTTCATTTTTTGAATCAAAATAATACTCTTATTCATTTAAATTTAGTAAAGATGAAAAAATGGAAACTATTTACACATTTTTTAATATTTTCTAATAATATAGTGTATTTAAGACAAAAAAATCATCATTGTCATAATATTTTCAATAACAGAGAATAATAATCGATATTACTAGATAAACAACAATGTGTTTCACGAATTATAAAACAAAATGGTTCTTCTAAATTTTCCTCTCATTCCCCCTTCCTCTCCCCCCTCACTCCTGCCGTCACATTGTCGTTACCAGAACTGATACCATATTCATAATAGAATCAATTTGTTCCGACACAAGCTTCCGTCAGATTGCAATCGCAGATACAACAAACAGAGAGACAGACAGGTAAATATACATATATTAAAATATTTAGCATCAGTTTTACTACGTAAAGGATAATATATAGTTTGATTCATGATTAATAACAATACTGACACAGACACCGCTGCGGGCGGCACAAAGGTACAATTGTCATTTGAGGTTTATCAAATGAATTTTATATAATTATTGAGTTACAGGATTTATTTAAATTATTATTTCACACATCTTACTCCACAAACAGTGAAACAGTGACATGTAAACATAATAAATAGGTTAAATACTCCTTTTAGTAACTCTATATTCAAACAAAGTCGACCCTCGAGTGGTTTAATCTATTTCCTCCGATGGTGATCTAAGCTAGATCACAAGCGTCGCTAACAAAGGTAACTGGGAGTAACAAAAGGGCAAAAACATTACGCCGTTAGAGGATCGCCCGTTCTTTTGTCTTCTCGCCGAATAAAGGTTTTAAAAGCATAGAAACTAAAAGTGAGATGCTTTGTGAGGGCAACATTGGCTGAGTCATTTGTTTTCTCAATAAGAGTTTTAAAAGTAATCACTAACGCGACCTCCGCGATCTCCGCGTACTTCGCTCCCAACGCGTAGTTCTTTACCTTCTCTTCGAAACTTGCAATACAGTTGTCTTTATAACTATAAAGAAAGACAAGATAGTAACTTTTGAAGAATTTCAAGAGAAATTCTAACAAAACAATTAACAAAGTTACAAGTCATCATATGATGGAATATTCTATGTAATTATATATATTTTTTAACTAAAACTTTGAAACGTCCATTATTTAATTGGCTTTATTAAATATCTATAGTAAATACTTTTCCACATGTATGTATGTTGTACAACGATGTTGCGTGACGTGGAGTACTACGACGTAGTATGCAGTTCTACAACACTTGCGAGTCACGACGTAGTCACGACACAGACACGACAGACACGACTCAATAGGCTCGGAATAGGTTCGGAATATGTTCATAAACGATCGCGACTGAGTATTAGCTGGATTGGAAAAAAACACGTAAATGTACGCGCCGTGAATGCGAAATGTTCCGTGACGAGAAACCACATTAGAGAGACACGCGAGGATTAGAAGCGATGTAACACACCTGCACGCACACACACATACACGCACACACACACACACACACACGCATGGTTGTACATCTACATACAATATTTCCTTTCTTTTCAGGGCAAGATGTCACTTCGTCAGACCATCATGTTACCCTTTTCCTTTTAATAAACGATTGTGCGTTCAAGACGATATATTTGTAAACTATGATATTGTGCACATACGTGTACGTTTTTTATTTTTACGTAACTTATAATATATTTACCAAAATTATATTAATACACAAATTTTGATTAAAATTGTAAAAGGCTACTTTTTCCTAACTTATAACTTCATTATGTATATACAGTATATATAGTTTAATTTCTTATTTAACTGGCTCTCTTTTAAGCTTGCATTTTTGTATTGTTATTTCTTTTCACCGAACTGTACATTTGTTATGTTTATAATTATTTTTTTTTTTAATTTGTAAATGCCAACAATAATAGTAGTTCAAATATAAGCCATTGCAATATTTTGCCTCCATCTAAAACGCCTCAAAGCTATCGCCGGAACCGAGATTTCGGGTATCTAATTGTTTGCTGCATGGCCTTAGTTTGGATACTCGTAAGACAGCTATATAATATTCTATGACTTTGGAACAAGCTGTAGAGTTCAGGCTCTATCTGTCCCGTTGGGATTTACATGTTGCTACTTTGCTTGTTGCCTTTAGTGTTAATTGCCTAGCTGGTACATACTTGTACTTGGGCGTTATTAGGCGAGTTAGTTAGTTTATCCTATTTTTATTGTTAATTTAATACACATTTCTTATTCTTCGTAATACTAGTAATACTAATGTACTTAACTTATAGAAGTTAACAATGTTTAATTTTCGGGAATTGTAATGAAAGGAACTTGTTTTTCTGTAATGCACCGATAAATTTTTAAATTGATGTTACAGTGGTTCTGTTGATTTCTTTTATTGAAACAAAATTGGAAATTTGGTTTACTTGTAAAGACTTCA
Source organism: Dione vanillae (assembly GCA_037178615.1). Classification (NCBI taxonomy): domain Eukaryota; kingdom Metazoa; phylum Arthropoda; class Insecta; order Lepidoptera; family Nymphalidae; genus Dione; species Dione vanillae. Next base: position 99,084 of record JAZFAU010000054.1, read on the forward strand.
GTAACATATCTGAAGTATCCTAATCTACCGGTATACCAAAAATTCAACACCTCAGCTTTCAGAACATACTCTACTACAGTTAAATTAAAAAGGTATCATACTAAAAAGGTATTTGAATTAAATGTCTATGCACGTAATTTATTTTTAGACAAAAGCTTGTATCAAAATACAATTATTTCGCGTTAAAAGGCGTTTAAAGCTTTCCTTTAGCAATTAGCCGTAAATTAAAACTGTCTCTCTCAGCCAGTACTCCAGCAGTAGTCCAGTAGTCGGTAAACAATGGAGGGAACAGATATACATAATTAAACTTTCCCCGAACTCTATCTACCTCTTAAAAGATTGCATTTGCATATTTCTCATTTCGATGCGAAGTTTTTGGTTAAAGATGAATAAATGAAGCAAAACGATACGTGTCGTTTTATTTGGAGTCTTGTGAGGAACTTTATATGTGTATAACGGCATCGCCTTATATGCATTTATGACAGTATCAGTTTAATCGCTACGATTTGTGGGTTCGATTCCCACTGGGGCAAATGGATTTTTTAATTTCCATCGTTCTGGTACCTAGGCAAAAGCGCGGCGTTGAGTTCCACCACTCAATACGCAATGCCTCAAAAAGGCGCAGTGTCAAAGTGCACATTTAAAATATTTCAGATGAGAAAAATCTATCAAATTCTTAATATATCATAGCAAGGAATTTGACTAAACGAGTGGAAAGAAAGATATGAAACTGTCGGCGTCAAGTGTATATGTAGGTATTAATAAATAAAGTGCCCGAAACAACACAAGAGTAAAGCGCCGTGACCGTGTGAGTGGTTCGTAGGGGAGTCCCGACTCCCGGCCGGCGTCTTTGACTTCCCGGCAACTTGATTACGCGTTGTTGCTCCATTGAGTGACGTATCGAAACAGAAGCTTACTTATTACTTACGAGCTTCGGTAAATAACATTAAATACAGGAAGTAGCGGTTCTGTATCTAAAAATATACGAACATTATTTTTATATTTACTTATTGGTTTCTACCGTTCTAAATTATCACGGGACCGTCGTGGCGCAGAGGCGAAGCGTCTCCCTGTAACCGCACCGGTTTTTGAGTTCGATTCCCACTCAGGGAGAATTTTTCTATTTCTATTTTCTTCGCTCTGGAAACTAGGCGTAGCGCGGCGTTGAGTTTTGCCATTTAACACGAAATGCTTCAAATAAGAAGGAAAGCAGGTATTAAGCAACGTAGTGTCTTAACACTAGGTTTCCTATTGTTCCTGTAGTTCCCTATCCTGCCGTGTGCGGGATTGAGGGTGAAGATATGAAACGTGAAGATCAATCTAAAATAAGTTATATTATATATTGATAGATTTTCCTTTATTTTTAATCTTTATGTTTACTGTAATAAGCTAGTAAATAAACAATTATCGCTTAGTTTAAAATTTAATTTAGTAAAACAAATCAAAATTGTAGGTCAACATTCCCAATAACACCATTAGTACGTGCATGTATTCCTCCACCACTATACGAGTATACGCTAAGTGAATTTGAAGCCCGACGAGAGCGTACGCAATCAAACACCTCGCAATGAATTTATACACGCTGTAAGCGGGAGGTGGCTGCTGTCGGTACACTGTACACTGTGTGCGCGACAGGCTACTGAGTATTTTATTTGTTTTTAATTTTTTTTCTAGCTTCACGCTTTATCCCGCATATTGCAGGGTAGGCAGAGGGAACTGCAGGAACTATTTGAACCTAGTGTTAAGACACTTCGTTGCTTAGTTCCTGCTTTCTCCGTCCCCATTTTCCGCCTTTTGTTGTTCCGCCACTCAACACGCAATGCCTCGCATTGCGTGTTGAGTGGCGGAACTCAACTCTTGCCTAGTTGCCAGAGCGAAGAAAATGGAAATAGAAAAATACATCTTCCCCGAGAGGGAATCGAAACTTCAAACCGTTGCGTTTACAGGAAGACGCTTACGCCTCTGCGCCACGACGGTCCTCATTTATTCCTTTTATTTATTTTTATATATACTTAAGCAAAATTCACAGTCCCCGCTAAAATTAGAATTGATTGTTTTTTAACTTGCCAGCTTAAATATGAAAAAAGAATCATATTATAACCAAGACGATATGAAGCTGATTTTCATGAATGAATTATTTATTTATATACACAGTTTATAATAACGTAATAGTTTCCAATATAAAATTGGACATTTCAATCATCTCCACACGCAACTCGCAGCTTTTGAATTCAAAGACCAATATCTACCAAATATTAGTTAAAATAGAGCAGAGATGTAAACAAGAACATGTAAATACGATACAGGTGCTCCAGCTCGCGTCAGTAAACACCACACACTATACTGTCGCGGCCGCGGGCGGTGACGTCACCTCAATCCCTATTGCCCTATTTCACATGACGAGGCATCAGGAGACCGCGCTCGTACAAGATTGCCAGATCTTGGTCGTTTTGCCTCTTATGTAAGTAATATGTGCGCGTCTTCCGCTAACTGCCGAAAAGGTGGGCCGTATTTCGGCTTTGTGTAGCTTCTTTCATTTTTGTGCCTGTTTGAAAGGGAACCGATGGATTGGAAATTTTCATTTAAGTATACAAATACATATATATATATATATATATATATATATATATATATATATATATATATATATATATATATATATATATATATATATATATATATATATATATATATATATATATATATATATATATATATATATATATATATATATATATATATATATATATGCTATGGGGGTAGATGGCGCTATCGCCAAGTAAACAACAGCTCCAGTGAATAAAATTTTAAAATATAATGAAAGTTTAAGTTAACTGTCTAAATTGATAACGAAACTGTGCAAAAAGGTGCAAATACTAGGTGGAAGTGTTATTGCTTAGATTGGCGGGTTATAATATCAGCAAAAAACGATTTGTCCTCTCGTCATAATAGTGCTTAATTAGAAACTATCCCGCTAAATTTAGTGCCTAAAAGTGAACGTTTCTTCTGTTCTACGAAAGACAGTACATAATCCAACAGTGAAATTATTTGACAACAAAGTGAAAAATAAATTCTAACCAAAAATATTAATGATTTTGCAATAACATTAGAATGACACATCAATATCGATCGAGATAATAACGCCATCTAGAGGATATACTGAAAACTATCACAGCTATAGGCAGCCAGTCGTTAGCAATCTCCAATTCAACGTCTGCGTACTAGTACCTAACCATACCAATAGAGGGCAGCACAATTACCAAAACAAAATATCTTCTTACTAATCGAATACATAATAACGTGCAAATCATGGAAGAAGTAATGAATATGCTCAAAAGAATACAAAGCGAACTTAATGAACAAAAACTAACCATTGTGCAATCAGCAGACAACGTTACGCAACAAGTTACGCATAACATAAATCTCAAACTAGAAGAAAAATTCAAAATAATGGAAGAAAAATACAATAACCTAGAAGAAAAGCTAGAAAACCAGGAGAAAAGATTATACTTCCTAGAGAAGCAGTCAAGACAAAGAAACATCGTTATATTCGGTCTAGCGGAGACGGAAACATCCTATGAAAACTCAGAGGAAAATATCATTAATTTTATAAAACGCTACTTTTCTATAGAGCTAGAGAGCAGGGATATACAAGAATTTAGGAGAATAGGGAGGAAAGGAGAAAAACCTCGACCGATTACTGTGACGTTCACTACATTAGGCACAAAAATAAAAATTTATAAACAGAGAAAAACACTGAAAAACACTGATTATTATATAAATGAAGACTTTCCACAACACGTTTTAGAGAAAAGAAGGAAATTAATAGAACAAATGAAAATGGAAAGAGAGAATGGAAACTATGCTTCTATCAGGTATGACAAATTAATAATACGCAGTAATAAAGTAGATGCACCAGGCAATAAGAAAAGAAACCTACCAACATCGCCGGGTGAAAAGGATCCTACAGGCACTACACAAGTCACACAAGTAAACAAAAAGAACAAAATTCAGACAAAACAAGGACTACATAGACCGTCAAATTCATCAGAAGGAGTTCTTAAACCAGGAATACTTAATTATTTAACCAATAAAAACCCTGGAAACCCATCAAGCGAACAAATAAATAAAAACACAAAACAATAGCAATTACCGCCCCCCTCTCACATGAACAGCACGACAAGTACACAAATAATGAATAAAAAACATCTTCCAAGCCGGTTGGTCACCGAGGAAGATCACGACCAAAACCCTCCAGAGATAACAAAAACAAACAGCACAAAAAACGGTCATCACATTATAACATACAATGTTAAAACTATGTCGACATACTCTCGACTTTTGGAACTATCAGAGAGCTTGAAAAATATAAAGTTTGACATTATTGGTCTATCAGAAATTAGAAAACTTGGAAATACAATTGAAGAACACGACGAGTTTATTTTATATTACATTGGAGAAACGCCAGGATTGTACGGAGTAGGATTCATTGTCAAAAAATATCTAAAACGATACATCATAAGCTTCACAGGACTATCAGAAAGAGTAGCGTTGTTAAGGATGAATATCAATAACTTAGAATTAAGCATTATTCAAGTTTACGCTCCAACGGAGGCATCGAGCGACGAGGAGCTGGAATCTTTCTACAGTACTGTCGACAAAGCTATAAAACTCTCAGATAACAATATTATAGTCATGGGAGATTTTAATGCCAAAATAGGACAAACCAATCCTAACGAAGCCGCTACCGGCAACCATGGATACGGAGACAGAAACTGTAGAGGAGGTAGACTCATTGATTTTGCGCACGAGAATAATCTGTATATCATGAACACCTTTTTCAAGAAAAATAGCAAACAAAGATGGACCTGGAGATCTCCTAATGGCATAATAAAAAACGAAATAGATTACATCTTGACAACTCTACATAAAAACATATGCAATATACAAATTTTAAATACCACTTACCCCTCGGATCACAGACCTGTGAGAGCAACTCTAAACATTCTTCCCATAGCAAAAAGTCGGTGTAAGTTTGGCCAATGCCCCAGATCCCAATTAAAAAACGAAGAAGAAATACAAACCTACAAACAAGCGTTGAATAGTTGCATTACAAACCTACTCAAGAACTGGAGGAACGAAGACACTGTTCAAATTCACTACGACAATATTATATACGCAATAGACAGCAGCCTAAAAAAAGCTTACAAGATTTCACCCAGTCTAAATCCAGTGAAAAACCAGGCACTATCAGCACGCACAAAAAGCTAATCTACAGAAGACAGGAATTACAAAATACAAAACCAAAATCAAGAGCCATGAAAAACGAACTAAAGGCACTCTACAAACTCATTAGTAAATATATCTACTTAGACTACAAGGCATACCGCACAAGAATCTTCGAAAAACATCTTAATACTACAAACAGCGTCAAAAAGGCATACAAAGAACTAAGAACGCACAAACTATGGATTGAAGAGTTGAAAAACGAAACAAAAAATACCCAAAATAGAAAAGAAATACTGCACATAGCAACAAAATTCTATAAGAAACTATACACAGCACCGAGTCAATACGCATATGATTTACCAGACACAAACAGAGGAGAGCCAAGAGCAAACATAGAAGATTCTGAAGTAATTAAAGGGATTAAAGCACTAAAAATGGAAAAAAGCCCAGGCCCTGACGGAATCGCTAATGAAATCATAACAACTGGATGTGAATATCTAGCAAAACCACTAACTCTACTGTTTAATCAAATACTAAACAGCTCAAGCACACCTCGTCAATGGTCAGAGTCAAACATTATATTGCTATACAAAAAAGGAGACCCCAACAACATAAATAATTATAGACCGATAAGCCTTTTACCTTCACTATATAAATTGTTCTCCTCAATAATCGAAAAAAGAATAAAAGAAATAACAGATAAGTACCAACCTATAGAACAGGCCGGCTTTAGACGAAGTTTTTCAACAGTGGATCACATACACTCGCTAGAAATGCTGATAGAAAAATACCAAGAATTCAAAAGACCACTTTATTTTGCCTTTATTGACTACAAAAAGGCATTTGACTCTCTGTCCCATTCATCAATATGGGACACTCTACTCTCACAAGAAGTACCACTAGACTACATAAAGGTAATAAAAAATATCTACAATATCAGTACTAGTAGAGTGAAGCTAGAGACTATAGGACCACCCATACAAATAAGAAGAGGCGTAAGGCAGGGAGACCCACTCTCGCCTACTATCTTCATAGCGGTGCTACAGGCCATCTTTGGTAAACTCAATTGGGAAAAGGTAGGCATAAATATAAAAGGACGTTACTTGAGTCATTTGAGATTTGCCGACGACATAGTCCTAGTCTCAGAAAATGCAAACCAACTACAAGTAATGTTAAACGCTTTATACGAAGAAAGTCGTAAAGTTGGCTTGGAAATTAACCTTACAAAAACTAATGTCATGACGAACCATATAGAAATACCAATACACCTTGAAAACTCACCCCTAACATATGTAAGCGCTTACATCTACCTGGGAAAGCAAATTTCATTTAATCAAGAAAATAACGAACAAGAAATAGAGAGAAGAGTCAACATCACATGGAAAAAGTTTTGGAGCCTCAAAGAAATACTCAAAAGTAATATGACTATACGAATGAAAACGAAAGTCATGAATACCTGCCTACTACCCTCTTTAACATACGCCTGCCAAACATGGAAATTTACCAGGAAAGTGAAAAATAAAATTATATCCAGCCAAAGGAGTATGGAGAGGAGCATTCTGAAAATAAAGAAAATTCAAAAAATCCGCCACACTTATATAAGACAGAAAACTCAAGCCATCGACGCTCTTAATTACTCACAAAAGCTCAAATGGCGCTGGGCTGGACACGTAGCGAGGCTAAGCGATAATCGATGGACAAGAGAGACAACTCAATGGACAGGCCCACTAGGACAGAGAAGGAGAGGAAGACCAACCGCACGTTGGGCAGACGACATAATAAAAGTAACCGGTACCAATTGGCTTCGAGTGGCCGAAAATAGAGAGCACTGGTCTTCTCTGGAGGAGGCCTTTACCTCTCATGGAGAGGGTTCTTGCAAATAAAAAAAAAAAAAAAAAAAACCTATTATATATTATACCAATTAAATTATATATTATGTTATGTCAATTGCAATATAATATCAAATCAATAACTAATTAATGGTATTTATAATCTAATGAACAAAATTACAAAAACTGTTATGAATTTGAATATATTTATATTATAATCTAATTTAATTATTTGTTCATATCATCATAATCATATTATTTTTGTTTTACTTAATTTTAATTTAATTTAATTCAATATTAATCTAATTTATTTGATTGTTTATTTATTATGCATGTACACTGTAAATGAACTATGGAATGCAAGAAATATAAGGCTTTTTTATTTTTATTTTTATTTATTTTATTATATATATATATATATATATATATATATATATATATATATATATATATATATATATATATATATATATATATATATATATATATATATATATATATATATATATATATATATATATATATATATATACATATATATATATATATATATATATATATATATATATATATATATATATATATATATATATATATATATATATATATATATATATATATATATATATATATATATATATATATATATATATATATATATATATATATATACACACATATATATATACATACACACACGTTTATTGAGTATATATAATTTCACATTGTGTACTTTCAATTTCCATAGTATATTTACTTTTGTATACATTACACATAAATAAAGTTTAATTCATTTGTATTATTATACTTATTTAACGTTGTATGTGAAGACCGTTCTGATGCAGAGGCGTAGCGTTTGTCTGTAACCGCGACTGTTTATGGGTTTGATTCCTACTTGGGGAAGTTTGACTTTTCTAATTTCATTTTCTTCGCTCTGGAAACTAGGCACAGCGCGGCGTTGAGTTCAGCTATTGCCTCGAAAAAAGGCGGAAAGCAGAGAACGGAGTGTCTTTGTATTAAGGAGAGAAGACATTCATGAAACCATATATTAGAGTATTACTTTCAACTTAATAAACTAATGTATTCTGATATTTTATAAAAGAAGAAGGAAGGAAACGTCTTCTTCTAAACGTTTAAAAAAACAAAACTTTTTAATGCGAATGTAAAAATGTTATCTTTCCTTTAGCAAAAGGGTCTTTTTCCTATTAAAGTGTTGAACTTCGTTTTAAAGTCAATATTTTATTTAAAGTTTTTGATAAAACTTTCCAATTTGTTTAAGTATCTACGTCGTATTTAAATGAGACTCGGTATTCTAAGTTTATTTTAGTTAAAGTCAATGATAATTGAAACTTTGTCTCTTGTACTCCTACTTGTATAACATTTACAAATTTTTAAATTAAATTTTCGTACATATCTCATTGAATTTATTTAAATTATAATTTCTATGTTTTCATTGCTGCAGTATTTCTTAAAAACAAATAAAATATATAATGTAAAATGTCCAAAAATAATCTGATCCAACAACGAGAACCTAAGTATACATAAGATGCTTCTGACAATTTAACATTGTCCAATGAATTACTGACAGCGAAAATCAATATCACCAGTAGTGTAGTGTAGTGCTTAGCGACAGATTATGTTGCGTGGAGCGAGGCCGTCCCTTCTCTACATCACGCCGGCATTAACCTGTCGGCGTGACGAATGTAAGGATTTTATGGATGGCCCCAAATCCCAGTACATTACTCTCGGCCGCGTCTTGCCTCCTCGCCTCCTCTCCACCCCCATCCTGCCTCCAGCCTGCCTCCCAAGATGATGATAATCGAATTAATTCTCACATCTTTTCTATTATTTAGGCGTTTTTTCTTATTAGTTATTAATATATTCGCTACGGACGAGCACACACTTGCGTAATTATAATGATGTTATATTAATATTATTTACTAATTTTGATTATAGATTCTTCGTTCCACAACTGAGGCCAGTTGACAAAATAGTTCCTGATACTGCGTTGTCTTTTTTCTTTATATAAAATCATTCTCTAGGAGCAGGATCTAACCTCAATGACAAGTTTGCTAGTCAAACGATCTTTTTTTTTTTTTTTTAAAAAAAACTACTACTGTACAATGTTATTAAGTCATGCTCCATTTGAAGAATCTGGCATAAGTCGTTACAAGTTTCCAGTCTTATATTTAAGTATGGAATAATTGATTTCGCGAAAATTTATTTAAAATCTACCAGTAATAACAATAATCATGACAAAATTTCAATAGCCTCTAGTTATAGGAAAGGTAAGCAAAAATTGATGTATGTGATTTCTTTGTTATTTGTTTTGTATTATATATTATAGTACAATATATTTTTATTGGACTATATCTGGAATCTACTTGAGAGTCCAATTCCAAATCGTATCATTAAAAGTCTGCCTCATAGATTATAAAATACTGTAAGTAACATACTACGTCACAATTGTCTTCCCAAAATATTCTGTTTTCAATGTAAAGTGGCATATTTGTTAACGCTCGGAATACCAAAAGTGACTTCAGTGATATCAGACGAGAGCTCTCGAGATAGCGCAGTGGTTGCGGACTGCCTCTACGCGCGGAATGTTCGGGAAGCTTTACGTTATATATACATATACGAATAGAGATGTCTTGGTAATCATTAAAATTTAGATTAAATGTTTATTTAACATTAACAAATTAATTTTTTACGTACAAAACATAAAAAATTGGAAATAAATTTATAGTTGTACAAGCGAATTCAATTCAATTTAAATATTTTATTCAAAATAGGAATACATAATTCATTTTTGAATGTCAAAAACGCCACAAAGACGGCTCAAAAGCCTCAGACCTGAGAAAAATCAGCGCAAGAAACATTCGGGACATTCTTTTAAACATGGCCATAATTTTACAGTTATTAATACAGCATTTCATCCCCAAGATATGTTATCATTTAAAAAATCATTAACTGGTAACCTTTAACACACAAACGTCTTTTCACAATTATTTTAAATTGTGACAAGGAACATTGCTGGACTTTTTTGAGATGCTATTGAAAGAGTGCACATAATTTTGCAATCTAGTTACAGGCGCTGAAACTTTAAATCTGTATCCAGTATATATATATATATATATATATATATATATATATATATATATATATATATATATATATATATATATATATATATATATATATATATATATATATATATATATATATATATATATATATATATATATATATATATATATATATATATATATATATATATATATATATATATATATATATATATATATATATATATATATATATATATATATATATATATATATATATATATATATATATATATATATATATATATATATATATATATATATATATATGTATATTACGTGAATCACCGATTTTGGTAAAATCATTAATATTCTTTTTGACATACATTACATTTACAAGAATATATTGAGATGTAATTGTCAACGTGTAATAATATTAATAATTTTAAACATAAACTTTGTTGTTGAAAATACAACTCAACAGGTCTATATAAATACACACAACCGTAAAAATTACTACAACCACGTTACATTACAACCCCTTCTCCTTAGCAGTAAAGGAAACCAGATGCAGGTAAAAGTGCATTACCGCAACATGCTGTTGAGTGTCGAGTGCTCGTTCGCACTTCTAAACTATAATTGACCAAAACAACGGTACACGATTATACTTTGAATAGCCCGAAAGAGCTGCAATTAAATACTCCAAAGTACTTTAGGTCGGTTTCGCTAAAATATAATATTTAATTAAACGAGTGCAGCCACTGTAAATGTTATCAACGATATTATCATAACGCTAAGCCACTTGCCATTAGCACTGTGCACTGTACTCTGCACACTGCTCACTGCACGCGGCGGCCGCACGCAGTACTGTATGCGCTTTATAACTATTGATATATTCAAATGGTCGCAAATAGCATACTAGAATTATATTTTATTAAAAATTACATTTGGAATTCATGATCATATTATAATATAGTTTCTAAACAATTGTAGTCAATTATTCAAATTATTAGTTTTGTATACACAATATGTATGTCAAGCTTCGTGTAATAAGCGAGGGGCGGTACAGCTTTTTTATACTAGAATGCAAGGTGTTTTAGTTAAGATTGAATAAATTAAATATTTTAAAACGCAATATCTCAAAAAGCGGAAAGCAGGGATCGGAATGTCTCAGAAATAGGTTCTCTCTTCCTACAGAAGAGGAAGCAGCACGTTATACATCAAATAAGAAAAATATTAGCATTTGCAATGTGGAACTTTAAGGCAGAGAGAAAACACCAACGCCTGAGTAAATCTACTGCCTCACGTAGCATGCACCGAGCATTGTATGTTTGATTTTTCGGCAATTTTAATCCTTTTTTATCTCTTGATGCTCATTTATTACTAAATCTGATGTTATTTATTTTTTTATTTCTATTAGGACAGTGTGAATGAGATGAAATCAATTAAAAGTACATATTTAGAAAATATATATTTTTTTATTTTAACTTTATATAGAGTGGGACTAGTGTTGTCGGTTAAAGTTCCATCTGTCTAAATGTCTTTTTATACATCAAGCTCAAAAGTTGAAGTTCTAGGTCCTTCAGCTTGGCTTAGTCGTTAAGATTACAAAAACTATTATTCGAAACGTAAATAGGTAGTTGATTAACACGTAACAACAGTTGTATAAGAAATAAATATGCTATAATTACTATTGATCAATTCTATTTAACTAACTAGGAAGTCTAGGTTTAGAATTAAACTGTATATGCGGTGGAAGTGAGCACGAGAAACGTACCAGTGAAACCTCTCTTTACTTTGCTAAATGATCTTAGTCTGTTTAGAAACTATCATAAGGTAATTCCTAGAATATTCTTTTCCACGAGTAGAATCATTTTGAACTATGGAGAGGAGGTCGTGCAGTTCTGGTGAGCTTTAACACAAGTTTTAAACGTTATATTATAATTTTGTCAATAATCAATATTTAGAAAACAGAAATGGTCAAAAATACTTTAAAAAAAATCTCGAAACACACGTAAACTACATGTTTCAAGTGTTTTCAAAGATTCTGTGTAGTTGCATTAAATGCCATAAATCGCTTAAGGACAAGATCAGATCTTATCAGAGAACTGCAGCCCCCATCGACATGACTTCATTGCTTTTATGGTCTCAATCATATGAGACTACTCTCTTTTTGAAAGAAATACCCAATTCAGTATTAATCGAGTCGAGGTATTTCCCCATCTCGACTAAAGGCAAATTTCTCAAGAATTTTCACGTCGGGAATTCTCGAACATAAATACAAATCTAGCATCTACGTTTGTTAGTAATATCGGCAACATTTCGTTTTAATTTAATTTACGGCTCTATTCGCGCCAATATTAAATGAAATTAGTTCGTAATATCACAATGGCGTATTCGGCTAATGGAGGGCGCAGTTTGTAGCGTTGTTATTGAATTATCCATATTGTAGCCTCTTAATTACGTCTCCAAGTATATTGTGTGTGTGTATGTATGTATGTATGTATGTGTGTGTGTGTATGTGTTAGGGAATTAAATATTATAGTATGTAGGTAGTAGATTAATAACGTACATAAGAGTAGCTTGGATACCTTCATAAATAAGTGATTACTTTGATTTTGATTTTAATCACAATAGCATTTTTTACAAATACTTTATTTATAAATACGCATGTAAGTCATTTTTATATATATAGAAATTATTTGTTTCTACATTTAAAAGAAATAAAATAGTCGTTATACTATCTTCAGACCATATGAACGCCGACATGGAAGTCGCACACAATCGCTTACGCAACCTAGCTAGCCGTTGCGAGTTAGGGATACATCCTGACGATGACCACTTGCAACGAATGAAGTCAAACTACTTATAACATCCATTCTATTATTTAAAAAATATGTGCGTGCGTTTCACTTACCTGGCGATAATTTTCTCAAGAAACGAAATACGTCTCCCGTGGCCTGTTACTGTCTAAATTATTCTACTTCTACTTTGCGCGCCACGAGCACGAGTACTAGCCCGCTGGAGGCCATTTAGGTTTTTTCGTTGTGTTTAATGGAGCAATATTTACACGTGTTTTATATTTTCGTTACTTAAAGTATGAAAAAATACAAACTTATGAACAGTATTTGATTCCCCATGACTCACGAGGCACTCAATCGCCCTCGCCCGTGTGTCGCGAGGCAGTCATGAAGGCAGTCTCGTCACGCGCCCGTCTAGGGCTCGTATTTCAAGTACAAATATTATACGGAGCTATCTTGTACTTATTATGATTTGCCTGAAAATACGAGAAAACCTGAGATAACCTGATAGACTCTTTGGAGGTAAAGCGTTGAATATTTTTAAGCATATCGTGAGAGAAATTTATTTCATTATTTATATTTACAACGAGCTCGAATATCGTCGATGTATAGATATTAATTTTATTATTCGCAACATTGCAACTCGATGTTTATTGTAGCTATATATAATGTAGCTATATTTTCTTATGTCACTCCACAATTTTCATTATTTTTTAGCAAAAGTAGTAGCATTTCAACCTCTTTAACTGTTTAGGAGATTTGCCCGGACGGTAAGAAAGACATACAGACACAAAGTTAAAAAAGGTACTAATACAGTATATTTAAGCACAAACATATAATATTTCAGTAATAAGTATTACAATATACACTTGTGTACGATCTTGTTGAGACGTGTTTCCGGTTCGTCAAGTCAGAAGGCAGTGAGGCCTGCGACGATGTCGTCTCGACGTTGCGGCCGCCCCAGAGACGTCACTCACTTGGCTGATGGGTGGGAACTTTGTAAGTGACATGCCGAAAGCCATAGTGTATGTAATGTAATGTGCATTTCCGTCGTTTTTGATAACACAAGAATTATGATGTATATATGTCTATTTACTATTATGTATATGAAGGAGCATATGTTCTATATATGTTATTAGTTCATAGTGATTTCAATAATATATAACTTTATATCTTAGAGACTTAAAACGACTATAGAAGAATATTTCTAAATCTTTACAATATTTTTCCTAATATATTTCTTATATAAGAGGTAAGCTTTAAAATGTTTAGTTTCAAGTTCATCTCGCCGCTACACGGCCGTGGAAAAATTCTAAAACTTTTACATTCTCGTAATGTAATTTAAACTTTAAAAGTAGGTACTTTATTGAAGTCGACCTTTTTAACTTGCCTAACCACCTAAGCATGCTGAGCTTTCAAGTTGTTCTGAATGTACGTAAGTAATGTACATGTACATGTATGTACAGGTGAGACGTCTCGTCTGACATAGCTTACTTCCACCAGCGATACTGACAGAGTACCAGATGAAGTCTTCAATGATTTAGAATGACAATAAATTATGATTCTGTGTTCATTTAAAACAAGAAGATAGAATAAGACGTATGCTTAACGAATACTTATCTCTTATACCTCTGAGTCGGTCAAATATAATATAGAATATTCCCAGTCCGTATCCAACAAAGGCCTATTACATATGATATATAGTATGTATAGAGATCAAACACTCTCTGCTGCACGCTTTAGAGAACCTACAATGATGGCTCCCTGATTTTTAGTTTAAGTAAAATTAATGAAACGTCACGTATTGGCAGATCCTATATACGGTATGTCTTGCTATTGAGAGGATCAAATGAAAATAATTTAAATAATCATACCCCCGAGTTGTAGAGCACCGACCCAACTATGCATTGTCCACAAAATAATAAGGTTAATATCATCTAACATAAATAATATAATAAAATCACAAGTATATATAAATAGTGATAAGATAAATGAGCGTGCGGGCAGATAGAGAAAGTAGTATCAAGAGCCTTATTAGTTTATTGAAATTAGCATTCAGATACTAAAGGCGGCGCGCGGCGGCGTTCAAGTGAAACTGATTTAGACGCCGACAGTATGAGAGCTCCATACGTTTATTATAAATTATAATAACGAACGCTTAGAGCAACTTCACTAATATTATAAAATGAATAACACATTTGTATAAAACAACAGTTGTTCGCAATCGACGGAGCGTTGTATGCGAACAAAGAGATTTAATTCATTCTATTTATATGGAGAATAAAAAATATGAATTATAAATAGAGAGGCTGTGGTAGTGGATGTGGGGTAGTCTAATTAACTCACAAAACATTTCTGAAAGAATTCAATAGGATTCAGATGTGCCTTGTTTCAATATCATCAAAAACATCCGTTACTAAGGTTGTAGAGTATGTTTAACAGCATGCTGTTTCGGCTTCGAATGATATACAAAGCAAACGGCTTTGCTAGGTTAACCAATATACGTTAATTTTAATAATTGCATTTGATTTTAAAACGGATTCTTCACATTTAAAATATTCATATGATAAAAATATATATATACATATATTATGTTTTTTTTCATTCAAATTTCTGGCCATATCAACCAGTCAAATTCAGCGGTGTTTCTAAAAACTAATATACTAACTCTAGAGGTAAGATGTATACTAGTTACTGTAGTAATTAAAACATGGAACAACCTATATCTACACTCCCCGAGCGCTATTCTAGTGTTATTTCATGGAAATGTACCATGAAGCTGTATTTCCTATTACAGTGAAATCTTACCTTAAGCGTTGAGTCTCGTTTACAGAGCACTGAAGCTATTTGTCGATACCCTGCATGTGCCTCGCATGGACGCGTCCATTCACGAACTCTACTCGAGGCTAATATTACTGTACGTTGCACAAAATGCTCTTATTCGACGTCAATTACTTCATCTCTACGATCTCTAGATACTAACAGTACTACCAGTATGTGCAACGTGTTCAGGGAGTAATTGAGCTCACTGAATTAGAAATCGTAAATCTATAGAGATCAAATAGTAATTATGTCAATAATATGATATGGAGGTTGTTATTAAGATGCTTAAAATTAAGAAACCTGATAAATTTCTAAAAATGTGAAGTTTTATTAGGTATATTTTAATATAGTTGTACTATATTTTAATATAGTTTTATATTTTTTAATCAGCATTAACTAAGAATTGCTTTGCGATTACTGTCCTTTATAATTTGTTGAAAAGAAAACACCTTCGTGTAGCTTGATTTAGTTACATGAATTGTTACTGTAACGACTACACTGTGACCCAGTCTCAGTCACATTTGACCTACGATGTATTTATGTATGAATGCATGAGGCTCCGTTTTAGACTATTGCAAATTGGCGAGAGAGACAGTATAGTACGTTCTGTATACAGAAATGTAGAGATACAATTGGTATATATATATATATATATATATATATATATATATATATATATATATATATATATATATATATATATATATATATATATATATATATATATATATATATATATATATATATATATATATATATATATATATATATATATATATATATATATATATATATAATTTATTTATGTCTATATATATATCAAGCAATTTTTTGAGGTTTTCACATGCCAAAAATTTGTAAAATCATACTTGTGAGACGAGAGAAACATTTAAGAAATAAAAGATACAGGTAAAGAAAGTTTATTAGAAACTTTTTGTATAGCTTCACGCTTGTATCCCGCATATAGCAGTGTAGGCAGAGGAAACCTCAGGAACTACGGAAATATAGTGTTAAGATAATTTGTTTCTTGCTTAGCGCTTTTGTCGAGCCATTGCGTGTTGTGTGGCGAAACCCAACGCCACGCTTTGCCAGTTACCAGAGCGAAGAAAATGAAAACAGAAAAATCCATCTTCCCTGAGTTAGAATCGATCCCACAAGCCGTCACGTTTGCAGGCAGACGCTACGCTTCTGTGCCACGATAGTTCTCAAGGGTAACATATGTATACAATATAGTGTATGTTTTAGAAAGTAGGTACGCTACAAATATAATAAACATAATGTATCGAGTATCGGGTATCGGGTAAGAGGTAAGAACTAGCAAGTTTACTGCTGCGGGCTGTTGTATTGTTATTGTAAAATTTTAGTTTATAGACCAAACTTTGACTCTCTCCTTACTAATCAGAGTACGGCGTAAAATAACATTCATTAATAATTCATGGCATGGGTCTTTAAGATCTATGAAATAGGTCTTAAGTAAATATTAAGAAAAACATCATAATTTCATATGCGCAATTTACTATGCACGCTCGTATATAATTATTGTTTTTTAAACTAACTGCATATATAAATTTTTAATTTAACTCTTTATAATATATATGTGAATTGTTCGTTTGAACTTATTGAATTTCATAATTGTTTATTAAGAGGATCCCTAAGTTTTGATTAAATGGTGCAATTCAAAAAAAGTAAGATATAAGATGGTACGATGTCGTCTAAGTGATCTCGGGAAACATGATCACAAGAGAAAGAAAAATAAATGGACAAGCAGCTGGATGATAAATTCAAACATAAATAAATATATGGAAGGCCTAATGGTTAGTCTATAGGTGAATTTGAAACCATAAAAATATAAATAACGAATACAGTGTCATAGTAAATTTGTCAATATACCTATACGTACATGTGTACATTTCGTTTTAACAACTGCGACTTCAATGTGGAGGAAATTAACGATGTATTAACTATCCTTATATAAAATGTTTTCATTGTTAATAAATATATAGCTTCAAAATCTTTTACGAACGTATACTATATAATGGAGTAAAGTAGAACGCAGAAATGATACAGCAAGTTAATTTCGTAATAAAAAGCTCTTTCATTAATCAGCGATGGCTTCAGCTCTCGTTACATTTAAGTATGTACAAGAGAGTATGAAATATAATGACAGGGGACGCTGGTATGACTCACTTGTACTGATAGTAACCAGCTTGCTCTATGGTCAAGCGTGATGTTTTAATATAATATATCTAGTGATTTCATAATATTAATTCGATAAGGTGCATCTTATCGAATTCTGTTAGCAAATTTTAAATGGATCTAAATACATAAAGTAAATGAACTTCAATTCTTCATTAAACCAAACATTAGCACAGAAATAAAAGCAAAGCGTGAAAGTACCGAAACGAAACAAAGAATACATTCTGAAGCTGAAAATGAAAGAATTGACTTGTTTTAATGAATACTGTGAAATTGTGTTTTTACAAATGTTTTCAGTAAGTTTGTCTGACAAATAATGGCCAGAGTTTCGCACCTGTCGACACTACCCGCCCCTTCCCGCCCCGCACCGTCCCGCGCCGTCCCGCCCGCCCTGCACCGCCTCGCCCGCCCCGCACTGGCGTATTGTCATATTGAAATGGACGGATTCAATTAAAAAGATTCACTTTAAACGGAAATCCCGGCGACGAATTATGCAAATATGTACCGTGAGGGAAGCTCGGACACTTGTCGATCAATCGTTGAGCCGTTATTGTTTCTCGACATCGCGTCGATGTTAATTGATTTATGTTATAATTTGCTGGGTTCCTTACTAAGTTAACTGAGTAATACTCCACTAGTATAGAGACAATACTGTTCATATACCTTCTTGAACGGGAACTGAATCCACACATAAATCCACTGTCAGTACTTTACTGACATTATTACATTCAACGATCTTTTGAACTCGTCAGTATGACGCAATTCTAATAAATAGAGCGAAGTTCTTTGTATTTCCAATGTTGTTTATTTTCTCGATCTATCCTTTTCCCTAATGTCATTGGATCCGCTCTTAGTTCGCGCTAAATTGGCTGAATCCAGGTATTTTCAAAGAGCAAATGCTTTCTAGTTTGACCTCCTTTCATATTCATTAGATCCATTTGGTTCAATTTTATAGAATATTATGTTTTCTTCTTCTCAGTTCCTCTATACAAGCTCAAAATATCTTATTAAGGATTTAAGTTTACAAACCTACCTACATAAATAGGAAATATTGTACAATGACAATACAATACAATTTTATAGCATAAAATTTCTATGAAGAGTCATAATAGGGCTTTTTATAATTATAATGGAACAGATGTTTGTCTTCCACCTCACCTAATGGAAAGTGTAGATGAAGACGAAGGCGGTACACGCCCGTCACTCTACTCTTAAAGGCTCCAGGGCTTAAATAAACAATTTTTTCAGCTTAACGTGTTTTTTAACAGTTGAGTAGGCATATGCTAGGCCGCATCATGGCGATCCTCATTTCATCCAGTATTAAATTATTGAAACAGGTGATGTTAAGCGATATCAAAGTGTTCGTCGTGCCACGTGCGTCCCTTATCTATAATATCTTGTACTAATTTTCCTTCCAAAATATGAATTGAAGAAATGAATAAGTTGGTTTATATTTTTATATTTTTATATTTTTAATTGTTAATCCACTCCGAGGAGAGAAAAATACTTAAAGAAATACATATAAAAACGTACGCAGTAAGATTGAAATCCGCGTCCCCTTGCGAACCGTGCAAGCTCTCACCACTGAGATCAGTGGTTTACATTTTTATATATTTTCTTTCAGTAAGTTAATGTATCTTAGCACCTGTCATTCCAGCAGTAGTATCAAGTACTTTGCACCTCATGTTAGGATGAGTTATCTGAACTACGTGTGAACTAGTAGCAAATGTTCACAGAGACGCTTATTATATTATATTTTTAGTCGAATATGAAAATTATAATACGGAAAAGAATAAATTATATTCAATAGAAGAGGGTTAAAAACTGCTACTTATCTTCTAGTGTCTTGAATTCAAACAAAACGTGGAAAACGAAGTGACTTGTCACTAGCAAATTTCAAAAGAAAGTCAATTTCAAAACATAAATTTTTAAAGATATTTCACCAAAATAAATCTAACATAAGTGTTGAGGCATTAACAGATTGCACGGAGCTCTGAAAAGTAATTCGATCAGAAATAACAACATAACCCTGCGTAATTAATTACCGCCTAAGTAGAGCCTAGCGTGTTGTTCTATTAGCAAATATTATAATATTATTTCTTTACTTTAGTGTTATCGTGCAGCTTTACTCGTACACTTTACTTTTGTTACTATGTGCATTAATTATTGTGTTCAATTTAAATAGCTTGTATTTTTTTAAATCAATTCGTTAAGACCTCCATTAGAGACAGCCAAATACATCTAATTGAAATTATAATGAACAGCGAACGATACTCTTTGAAATACGAGATTCCCTCCACAGCTTTATAATGAAATCAATTTGAAAATTGCCTAATTGTTTTAAATTTACAAAAATACTTTAAATAAGTTTCCATAGATCACAGCTCAAAACATTTGCACCGAATGAAAAATAATGTCACTTTTTTAATTTTACATTAGACGTTCATTTGTTTTTCTTCGTATCCAAAAAACACATCCTTACCTTTGATGATTTTGTGAAGATATTTCCAAAATTTTCTTGCTTCATTACAACGCAGATCTAAATATATTTTAAAATAAGAAAAATGTCGTATCGTAGTCGTAATTTATGAATAAGATTCCATTAGAAAATTAAAGCAGTCGTGTAACAATCGCGTATAAATCAGAGCGGCTCTTTATCGTTTTGTTAATGAATACAAATCGTATTCAGGTTATACACACACACACACACACACACACACACATACACACAGACTCAGTTAGTAGTTAGTTCACACACAAACGGTATGTTACGTTAGAGTTTTTATAGGAAAATTATTCCCATTTATTTATTTTCCACTATTTTTTATGACTGTACTACCTTGCATTGCACTGCCTCCTGTGTTTAATGAAATAAGCTTTATCCTTCTATAAATACAAATGTGATTTAATTAAAGCCAAGATTAGAACCCGTAACCACTGTACGAACATGTCACGGTGACACTCTAAAACATTTTTATTGTTAATTAAAATTGTTTATTAAGTTAATTAATTAAGTAAAATTTTAACTCTTCTATTCATATACAAAAAAAGTTTAATTAGTTATCAAAATTTAATATTATTAATTATAGCATGACACACACACATATACACAAACACACACACAGACCTCCATCTGAAAACATCCTCTGGTAGATCTCGTCACAATCTGTAGAAATGGAACACATTAACTATATGCGTATACGTATACTTAGAATATCTAAGTAACTTGGGTATAAAATAACTCCGCAATGTGGTCTTTGAAAAGGCGTGGTCATTTTTACCCAGTTCTTTGGAAATGTAGAAAACTTGGAGAAATATACCTAAATTTTAAGCAAAAGCTATGTTTAAAATGTTATAAATTAGTATTCTGTATAAAAATACCAATCAAGTGTTATAAAGTAAACACGAAATTCTGCAATTCTATTTGTTTTTTAACAATTCTGAAGCTTCTTTTAAAATTATCTCTCTATTTTATACTTTCTGCCGCAATAGACACCTACTCCTACTATAGACTACCAGTGTTTAAGTGACGTAATTTAATCAGACCAAAGAAACGAAATATAAATAAAAAAACTCTAAATGAGATTCGTACCAAGCTATCGTGGAACATTATATATCTAGGCAATGTTCATATTCATATATTTACTATATACATTAATTATAGATAGACTTGTATCTATACTTGCTATAAAAGAATCAGTGACTATGAAGTAATTAGCAATATAAAATGCATCGACCCAGTTAACTGTCCAGAGTAAACGTTCTTGGCACAAGTCCAACTGACCCACGTGTGCTTACTACGGGGTCGTCCTGCACTCACTATACAGTATGCACTGTACTGTGTGCAGTGTAGAGCGCTATGCAACCCGTACAGCGGTACTACGCGTGACCGCTAAGTACGTAGAGTGTTGATAGAATAGATGTTTTACTTTGAAAATTGTTTGTAATACGTTCTTGATATTGAAAATTTTAGAATATTGCGAGTTATGATTAAAAAATGTTTATTTTGAAACATAAACCTAAATCGTATATAGAAAAAGTCTACGAAAATTGCAAATACCCACTAACGAACCGATGTATGTATATAGGATTTACTTCTGATACTTTATTTATTATTATTATTATGTAAAGCTATTAAATAGAAAAACCCAACTGAATGGATAAGTGAAGTTATTTAAAAATATGTTTCTATGGAAAAGCTAGAGACTAGAACAAAAATAATAAAACTAAATATAAAACAGCCAGCATGTTCAAATT
Source organism: Dione vanillae (assembly GCA_037178615.1). Classification (NCBI taxonomy): domain Eukaryota; kingdom Metazoa; phylum Arthropoda; class Insecta; order Lepidoptera; family Nymphalidae; genus Dione; species Dione vanillae. The sequence goes on from JAZFAU010000054.1 coordinate 121,284, forward strand.
TAAATCCCCCAATAACCAGTAAATAGTAAAATAAAAAGTAAACGAGCACAAAAGCGCCGCCACTCTAGTATTTAATGGCATCGCTAAACTCGCGCGGATTTTTCATTTATTTAGACAATGTAGAGTTCTACAGTCATAGCGGGCTTATTGGTATTACAAATTACCGTTTCGAAGCGCTAATCATTTGAAGCACGCTCAGTCGGTTCAATAAATATGTTCAAATATTTCCTGACTATAGTACGAGGACGAGGGGAAAACGAGGGGGGGGGGGGTGAGGATTTGGATTTGAGTATGACCTGCCCGTAATCCAATTGTTCCTAGAACATTGTAAGGTGCTTAAAAGGTAGCAGTATACTTATATACTATGGAGTAATTTTATTATTATGTATAGTATGTAAAAGTCGTTCCGCTTGTTTATTTCCTTCAGTAAGTTGGTTGTAGTGAATACTTAGTTGCGTTGAGAACGCCTGTGGTGCATTTATGTTTATATATTACGTGCATAAGGCAAGAAATAAATAACACAGAAATAACACAGAAACGAGAAATCTGGGAAGAGGTCTTTGATAAGAAATGCTAACAGATATGGGAAAGGAATTGAATTTTTATCTTTTTTACCTACACAAAATAAACCGTAAATCGTAAAACTTCAGTTTGTCCTTTATAATATAATGTTATTAAATTTATTTTAATTTGAGAACTATATATCTGTCTGTTATGTTAAAAAATATCTGTCTAAAACCTCATAGAGACTATCTTGACTTACTAAAGTAATGTAATCCAAATATAACATTTTACATTAACTGCCATAAAATAAGCTCTGGAATAATATCCCTATCATAATATTCAATTATATTTTCTGTTATTTCAAAATATTAGTTTTACTCCAAACTATGATGTGCTGGAACCGTGGTCACATTTGAAGTTGAAGGCTTGTTTTATGAAACAATTTATTGTTTTGATATACTTATTAAAACTTTTTAAGTATATTATCTTTATTAAAATGTATAAAATGTAGTAAATAACTCACACGTGATATTGGACTACATTGAATTTTTGCCAAAACAAATAAGCGTAGGTAATGTAGGGTAAGGGAAGGTAAACGGGATATGAGGCGGCAGACACGCACGCCTCGCCAATAGTTTACGTGCTAACATCTCACGAATTTGCTATTTAACCAATTTCTAAAAGCTTTCGAAGCATCCCTTGAAATAATAAAACGACTACGCTCGTGTCTTAAATTCAATAAAATTTAAATTAGGTAAGTTATCAGTAAAGACGTGTATGTTTCTATAAAAGTGTTACAATTTTACTTTTATCGGATATTACGTCGGGTTGCTTTTACAATATCATTAAAATGAACGTAAAATGTAGAATAGAGGAGTGTCTCAATACTCCGTACTCGCCGTTGATATTGTTTAATAGAAAATCCGTGAACGTATGAAACAAGAGATAATTGAGATATTATAATAAGTTAAAATTTAAACGTAAGACAAGTGTGTATTTAATATTAATATATTCATAACATTTCGTTGGTCTGATCAGTTAAAGCGCGGCGTTTTTGTATGAAACTATATCTTAGTGTTTGAGAATTTTCAATTACTTTAGTTAACGTTTCAACAAATATTCATTTAAAGTTGTTTAAAGACATCACTTACCAACAACATGTAGAGTGACGAAGAACGACCTGACGGGCTGCGTGGACACCTGGCACTCGTACACGCCCGCGTCTCTCTGCTGCACCCACTTTATCTGCAGCGTCCAGTCGTCCGTCTGCGCTGAGTGCGTCGCCTGCAAGAACCACTGCACTTATATACCATGTGATTTTTTGTTATGTATTAACGCTTTATCCCGCACATAGCAGGATAGGCAGAGGGAACCGTAGGAACCTAGTGTTAAGACATTCTGTTCTCCGCTGTACACGTTTCGAGGCATTGCACGTTGAGTACAAGGCAAAGCGCGGAACTCAGCTATAGAAATATATACAAAATATTCATCTTCCTCGAGTGGGAATCGAATCCACAAACCGTCCCGTTTACAAGCAGACGCTACGCCTCTGCTCCACAACGGTCCTCGGTTCAATTGCAAGACGTTTACCACGTGAATATACATACATATGTAAGCAAAAGCACGTGTCTAAATACATACATTTAAAATTCCCAGTTCATAATTCGATCTTGCTCCATTTTCCTAAACAACAATATCTAACCTTCAGCAATAAAACACTTGAATGAATTACATTTATTTTATTACATGTACGTCTCTCTTTGCGAGACGTTTACGGAATACATCGTACGACGTGAGAAAGACAACTTTTGTTCCACAAAGGCTGAGGCGATAGCTTGTATTAAGGATGACATATAATCTTGTAAATCGTGACTAGGCTCTCTAGTTTGTTCTTTGAGCGATATTTGTTACAATATTCATACATTCAAAGCGCTTGCCCCATGTCGCTGTGAGGGGGCACGATAAAAGGCACTTTTGTGAGATAAAAGAAAATTTTGCTTAGTAATACATGTGTGCGAGTTGTCGTTTACTGTTTTGTTGTTTCGTATCTCCGTACAACTTAGACGTTCTAATCTATTATACGATGTTAGTATGTTATTGGAGTAAATCAGTTAGAAAGCTCTATTAAGATAAGAGTTCTCGTCAATACGCGGCCGCGGCTATTGTTAAAATTTCCTGGTTTGTTGAAGGAACTCTATCATCGATTTTTTGTTCAAATAATAAAGTGACAAAATTCTATGCTGCAATATACCTTAATAGGGCGAGAAAATGAAAATATTTTATTCTTTCTCGAGAGTATTTAACTTAACCATGCCCCTGCCTCACTGTTCAACGATGCCCTCTACATACATATATTTGTACGATATTTTGAACTTCGATATTCACGATTAAGTATTAACATATCAGTTAAAACATTATCTTAATGTCATTAATATTATAAAATGTATTTTAACTAATTCTGATTTGGTAATTTGGTAATAGTATCGAGGTAGAGTCGTAACATTTACCTGAAAGCGCTGGTCCGACGTATACGTGTAGCCGCCGACAGTCAGGATGTGCAGGTCGCGGTGTCGGATCCATGACACCTGCCGATTAAATATAGCTATGTTAATATAAATTATCATTAATATTTTATTACAAACAATATAATTTAGATGAGACATTTGGTCTGTATACTTATTATACTATGGAAGTATTTATTTATCTAGTAGTTTTATTATAATATATTTTTAAAGTGTAGCACTCTCAATAAGTATTACCAAAAAAAGTTAATCACATCGTCATCATTATACTTAAGTTGTGTTTTGTATTATTTTTCTAAAATTATGACGCTGGATGTGCCGACGAGTGACTGTGGTTGTTTTGTGATGTTATGTGTTCGGATACTTGAGAAGCACACATAAAACGCGGTGTTGAGTTACGGTACCTATAGAGCTTCTACTAACAGCTTTAAAGGAGTATGTGTGTATATGTATAGATATAGGTCCAAACTGAAGGCAATATAAAAAAACGGGCACAATTTGGAGGAGGCTTTTACTCGCTGTAATACACAAACTAATTTTACTATCTAAAATTTACTTTATAAGACTACTACTTCCAAATATTTTGAATACATCGTTTATAGTCTAAATAAATAAATAAATATTTTCCGTTATGCTGTTATATAACTTTTTATAAATTGATTTTATAAAATTCATTGGAAGAGCTCTAAAATACTATTGAAACTTTTTAATATACTCTGTTAAAGGTTCAATCATGAAAAACATTTTGTAATCTATTTTTGTTCGACTGGCTTGAACTACCAGCTACTGTATACTGACATACAATCGTACCTCTAATACATTAATATATATACATACATATTTCAATTATTTTTATATTCAAGCTGTATCGTGTCACATTATGTAAGAATTACTTTGAAATGTTCAAAGTGTTTGAGAATATATGGGATGTACTGCGTCCTACTTCCACTTCACAACTCCAAATGGATGTGTTACTTGGAGTTAAACTAATCAAAATAATAATAATTTGTCATATTACATTTAATATGATAGAAAATCGATCTAGTAAACAAAACACTTAATCTCTTAATAATATATACTCCCTGTCATCATCAGAATGTAGTCTAAGCGTAAAAAAAGAATAAATTCTATGAAAATGTCAAACAAAATTTTTCTATTTAAGTAATTTAAAAATGATCTGTAAAACAATACATTTATTTTAGCTTCACGCTTTATCCCGCACATGGCAGGGAACCTAGAACCGGGAACCTAGTGTTAGTGTTAAGACACTCCGTTGCTTAGTCCCTGCTTTCTCCGTCCCTGCTTTCAACGCCGCGCTTTGCCTAGTTTGCCAGAGCGAAGAAAATGGAAATAGAAAAATCCATCTTCTCCGACTGGGGATCGAATCCAGAAACCGTCGCGTTACAGGCAGACGTTGCGCCTCTGCGCCACGACGGTCCTACACATGACACTATTATATCTACGAAATCTATAAATTCTAGTAAAATACTACCAATTTCGATTATTTCCGATATCTCGATACCGTCGAATACGCACAATGGTATAATAATTGTTATATTCTGTATACGTCTCTACGTACAAGTATATCAAGCGGAGGCATCAGCGTATACACATCAAATATTTATTTTCGATATTTGCTTTCATTAGCCTTTCCCGGGGCCGCTTAATATATCGTGTTCAATTCGTTCTGGGAACGAGCTTACGTATTGTGTTCTCTTTGTTTGTAGATGAAGTACTGACTTTTATGTAAAATAATATTTTTTTTCTATTACATTATAGCATACGTGGTAGCTTTTAGAGTAGAATTATCACTAGAGACTCCGTTCCTTGTTTTTCGCTTTTTCGAGACATTTATAGTGTTAGGTGGCGGAACTCAACACCGCCATTGATAAAATCCATCTACCACAAGTGAGAGTCGAACTCACAGACCGTCGCCTTTACAGAAAGGCGCTACGCCTCTGCGCCACAACGATTAAATAACCGTGTACATTCTTAGCACCGTAAATATGGTACTAAGAATGTACACGATACAAACAAGACCTTTTGAGAGCAATCATTAAAATTCTTGATTATAATATACTGATAAGTATATGTTTTTTTCAATGTATATAGAATTATTTATATTTTTTATATATTTAACTTATATATTTAATTCATAAACGATATTTATAAAGTTGTGCTGAACGTAATATTCATAAATCGTGTTAAAACCGGAGTATGTTGATATAGAGCTATGTTACTACTAGCATATATTGCCCTTTTTGCCCTAAATTTTTAAAACTATATGTAATTGATATAAAATATGTGCAAATTAAAGTTAATCTTTCACCTGTTTCAAAAGTAAAGTATGAAAAAAACATTATAAATAAAAGTAAAAAAAAAATCGGTAAGTGTGATCGTAAAGGGAGTAGCCTCACGACCACCTCCAACGTCAATTAACGTTGTTTTATGTCGAAGTTTTATTAAACAAGTATTGCTAGAGCTAATTTCATTCGCCTCATATTGCCTGCTATGATTGGACTGCAATTTTTTTTATTATGACTCTGTTTATATGCAAATTACGAACAAAATCAGTGTACGAGTCGTAATATATAATAATAAAATAATATATATATATATATATATATATATATATATATATATATATATATATATATATATATATATATATATATATATATATATATATATATATATATATATATATATATATATATATATATATATATATATATATATATATATATATATATATATATATATATATATATATATATATATATATATATATATATATATATATATATATATATAATAAAATACACTCATTTTACTTATTTCACTTACAGTGTATAGGTAGTAGTAGTACAGTGAGACTGCGTCATACGAAAAATTTTTTAAGGATCAAATAACATTAAAATTATATTAACATTTGTTTCATATCAGTTCAGTTGTGAAATTAGTTAACCAGTATTATAATATGCCTAAGCATATTATATTTCTGGTTTATATACTAATAACAATAACAATTTTTCAGTACACAAAACTAATAAAATCGATAATAACTGCACTAGCTTGAAATTGTGTCGCAGTTAATAACGCCCGCCTCACTAGCGTCGTCATCGTCGCTTATACTGTACTAATATTAAGCATAACTAATTATAATTAACTAGAAATTTAATAAAAATACCATAAATAATGTAATACAGAACATGAGAAAAATTATTTTACAACAAAAAACATCTTAAAAGTGACATTAATATGTATCTGTGTAATTAAAGCGCGTGGGTGTAAAGTAAATACTTATAATAAAAAATACCGTCCATCCGAGGACCGTCGTGGCGCAGAGGCGCAACGTCTGCCTGTAACGCGACGGTTTCTGGGTTCGATCGCCAGTCGGAGAAGATGAATTTTTCTAATTCCATTTTCTTCGCTCTGGCAAACTAGGCGAAGCGCAGAGTTGAGTTCCGCCACTCAACACGCAATGCCTCGAAAAAAGGCGGAAAGCGGGGACGGAGAAAGCAGGGACTAAGCAACGGAGTGTCTTAACACTAGATTCCCACGGTCCCTGCAGTTCCCTCTGCCTACCCTGCCATGTGCGGGATAAAGCGTGAAGCTAAAAATAAAATAAATACAATAATAATAAATTTATTTAAAAAACAAAACTAGTGTCGTAGCAAAATCAACAGCGGGTACTTTGTATTATGAAATACTAGCTGACGTATAAACTGTAAGTTCTCACTTCTCGCCAAATGTCCTACCAGGTCAACAGGAAGTAGAAATGCGAAAAAATGAAGCGGAAACTCATATGTTGTTGGGTTTATTTTTCCTGTGCTCTAAAAGCACTCATACTCGTTCAGCTGCGTCGTTCAGCTTGACACATCATGAGTTTGACAGACGAATAGATGGACAATAAGGATTCTGTTTATTTTTTCATTTTGAAGTACGGAACCCTAAAAAAGTAACTCAATATCAAAAAACACTACAGTACACTACAGTTGTACAGTAATATAATTTTTCATGACCTTTGGGTAACGAACTAAGATTACGCTTTGCTCTTAATATTATCATTTTAAAAGTACACATTAGACAATATCCGCCCTCCACCGCTATCTAGTTGAACTTACTACAAGAAAGCTTCTAAACGCAGAGATCATTAAAACTTTTTAACTTTGCTTGAGAATCCATAGCACACGGACTGTAAGTGCACGAGCATGGAACTACAGTATAAATATAAGTAAGTTTGTTAATTGTCTTGTTATTTAATGGAGAAGGTATCCGGCGGGAGAAAGTATTTTTGAAGTTGGTAATACGATATTTGTAGCTGCAGAAAACTATGTTATTTCACAAACTCTTCACTTATTGTACTATAATTTGAATGAAATGACGAAAATTCTCGTGATATGAAATATCTACAATAAAAATAATTGTAATATTTAATTTTCACAAGAATTGTAATTGATATTGATCATTACAAATAGCTGTAATCGCGAAATTTAAATAAAAAACCAGAGAAGAATGAAGAAGAAGAAGAAGTGTTATAAAACATAAACAATCTAAAATAAGCAATTCAAGATACAAACAAAGTAATCGCTTATTAGTGTATAATTAGAACCTACATCTATCTACATGGTTTATAGATTTTTTTCATTTAACGCGCTGTATGATATCTCTACGTCTAGTAATGTATAAACAGAATCTACGACGTAGCTAGAATACCGGCGCGTCGACCGTGAGCGGCGCACACGGCGGCGGCGGCGCGTCTGTAGCGCGTCTGTAGCGCGTCTGTAGAGAGCTCGCCTTACAATAACATTCCACCACCTGCCTGTTATTGCATTATTCAGTTATAGCAGAAATATCTGCTGCACTTCTTTAATATTACTTGTTGTATATCAAATATGTTTGTGTATTGTGATGCTTACGAAAAGGAAATGGAAATCTTGAAATTTACTAATCGAGGTACTAGTGATGCAATAACAGAGTTTGAACAAATTGGTTTGGTTTCCCAGCTCTGAAGAATAAAGAATGGCTTTGTGTTCTGCGAAGAACGGAATGTAACTAGATTTTTTTATCTCACCGGAAGTATGCAATTTAAAGCTTAAAGAAATCTCTCAACTATAGAGTTTATTCTTATTACATTTAATATATTAGACCAAATTTTTAACTTTTTGTCACTAAAGTGACATTTTCTATTTAACTAAAATTAATTTATAAAGAATTTTCAAACTCCTGCAATTTTAGTGGGCTTTACACCATTTTCAGGTAATACAAAGCAATTTGCATATCTATTGGAAATTCATATTTTTAAAATCATTTAGAAATTTCTATGTTATATTTTCTTTATAATACACCAATTAATAATTTAACACAGCGTCTATCTTCCATCAGGGCGCGGTAAGGGCGAACAAGGGCGGAAGAACTTGGGCGGGCGGGCAAATGCGTGCGGCTGTCGGTATGTCGGGTACAAAGGTAAACAAATAATATTTTCACAAAGTTTACTTGCTCGGAATGAAATGTTTATCAGAGGGCCGGTGGCTCTTTACGACCAGTTTTGCTTTTACTAAGTTTATTAATATTAAACGCCTAACAATGGTGAGTATAATTATTAAATTTTACTTCATGTAAATAGACATTTATATAAATTTTGCCTTCAGTATAGTTATCATATTTTTCACTAATTTACACTTTGTTCGATAGACAAGTTACATAAAAACTCAGTATTCCATATTCTTCTTATTTAAAAAAACCTACCGACATACATTTATCATGGTATCAAGAAACTTCAATAAATAATGTACATTATTTTTTTCTTATTAGGAATCTAGTGTTAAGACATTCTGTTCTCAAATAGTCGTGAGTCAGACGCTATGCTTTTTTGCTACGAAGCTTATTTATGATATTTGTAAATACATACAAAATAGTAACTACTAGCAACTCATCCCAGCTTCGCACAGGTCGAATTCTGAAGTACTATAGAATGTCTTTAAGTAAAAAAATCACTGCATTTTGGTTTTGGTACTCTTAACTTTTCTTTTAAATCGTTATCTAGTAAACAAATACATCAAAACTTCGTTGCGAAGTTGAAATGATCTTAGCCCACATTTTTGGTTGAAATATATATTTAAAACGAAACTATCTCAAAGTGTTACCACTTTTTAGTGTGCCTAGAGCTATGTAAATACATGTGTACATACGCTGTCATAATATGTAACCATTATGAAGAAATCAAAGAGAATTTTCTGTGCTTGTAACATACAAGTTTTTATATATAAGAAATTTTTACTTGTCGGGAGTCGGGCGTCATCAATCAAACAGCTCTCCCGCGGGGAGCAAAAACTATAACATCTTACTATACGTCTCTTGCAATAACAATCGAAAACGTTAAGGCTTGAATTTCCACATCGATTATTTATTTAATGTGAACTTACTTTGTGATATTACAGTCTTTGACTTTAGGAATTATTTAGAAATTCTTTTAGTACTGTTGCGTTCAAGCTTCTTCATCATTTTTCTTTTCTAGACAAATTTTAAATATTCACTTCTCTAAAAATATAGTTAAATGTTCATTAAATAATTAAATTTGGCCAAATGATAAAATAAATGCTATAAATATATTATTAACTTGACATTTATTAAAGCTTTCACAAACACTTCTCAATTTACATAAAAAGGCCCGTATTGTCTGTCAGCTCGCCGGAAACAGTTTCGTAATGTATATATATTATTAATGATTCATACATTCTGATAACAATATGCAGTACAGGAAACATAATGTAAAAAACATAAAAAGCACATATATAACAGAAACATATTGAAAGCTATATCTGGTGGTTTATTCAGATGTATATTAAATATTTTCTTTTTTCTTACATAGATAAACTTGCTTGCTTCATTCACACATTTTAATTGTTTTATATTATAAAGATGAATCCACAACCGTTATGAAATTTTGATAAGAATAAATGACTGTTCGTCAATAATGACGTTTAAAAATATTGACCTTAAATATATTTTTTGAGTTGATCTGATCTTATTTTTTTAACTATCTTTCTAAATGGTGAATAGTGAATAAGAATTCCTAAAGATTCCAGAATCTTGAATAATGCAATAAGCACTACATCATCTTCCTATAGCAAGCAATAAGTTGTTTGAGTCACCCACTTTCACTCTTATGTCACTTTCTTTCCTTGGAGAGAGCTATCTCAATATAAATTAAACAAATAAAGTGATATGGAGCAACTCTCCCTGTCACACTATTGAATGCCAAACGACGTTTGTGTGTTAAAGGTTATTACCATATTAATGATTTCGTAAATGATAACACACCTTGGGAATGAAATTCTCGCTCCAGTCTAGTTCAAGAGTATCGTTGTTAATAATAGGAATTGTGAAATTGTAAACATCTGGAAAATAAAAAAAAAAAAATAAAGCAGATCAAGTCCCGCTGAGTTTCTTACGCCGGTTCTTCTCAGGTCTGAGGCATTAACTTTAGCGAACCGGTGGTAAATTAAATTAATTATTTGACGTTCAAAAAATGAAGCTTGTACTTCTTATTTTGAATAAAATTGTTTTGACTTTGACTTTGACTTTGACTCGCACACAGTCTGAGTGACAGCCTGCAGCACACACTATACCGGAGCAGTATTTTTTCTTTCGTACAAATTCTTTCTTATAACTCCGTCAAACTCTAATCCAAGTCCACAAAAGCGCAGAAAACCTTTTGGTTTACAGCCCAAAACTTCTTTGTCTAATCTGGTCTACGCATTCTCTTCCAAGTTTAAAGTCTTCTTGGACCTCCTATAGCAGCCTTTCGGATCTCTCTTGCATCATTCTCGCTAAAATACAATATAACCTAATCAAACTGGTAGCCCTGTAGCTTGAGCAGACTATCTGTGAAGTTTAGCCTTTATACAAAGACACAGTGAATGCACCTTTTGATCTTCTCCGATTTCCAGCATAAATAATACAAAAATGAAAACAAGTCCAAGATGAAACATCAATGTTATACCCATATATTTATCTACCAGCATTCACCCATCACATAATTACCTAAAGCATTTTCTTTTGAACAAAGAGACGTTTGTATTTGTAACACCAAATACATTAGCTATACATTAAAGTCTATGTACATAATGGCTTAGCTCAGTAGTCGATACTAGAAAGCTATTACTTACAATAACATTGACGCAGCAGCTGTGGGCTAATCTGTATCAAAATATAATACTATTGTGTTGTTGTGCACCTGATTAATTAGAGATGGCTATCGTTGATATGGCGACATCTTGAATATATATGTAGGTTATATATGAATTAGTAATATATTATGTTGATTATTGTTATTTTAACTTAAGGTATAAATTAAATAAGTAATAACTTATACAAATCTCGTCAATTGCTGTAAAACATAGAGAAATGTAATATTGTGAATAAGAGGTAGTTAAAATTTATTTCAATATGTATGTATAAATAGAGGCCGTAGTGCAGCAGCATATCATCTCTCAACTCTAAACGCGACGGTTGCAAGTTCAATTCCTGTGATCTTATCTTGTAAATTGTCTATACTTTATCACTTTAATTTAAATAATGCTGTCAATATATATACAACACGATAAGCAGACGTGTTGTATATACATATATTGCGTGGCTTCGGTATCGTTAGTACAATATTGTAACATGTGGAGCTGTGTACAATGACAATATAATTTATACATTACTTTTTGAAGTAACGCGATAATATCAAATAGTACTTCTTACCGTCTAATATCACGTCTCAACTACTATGAAACAAACGGAAAGTAGAAACTATAAAAAGAATATTAAACTATAAAGCCATTTGACAGGATAACGTGTGTTTGGATACTCGGAGTAATGACATTTTAATTTCAATTGGTTTCTCTCGTGTATAAGTTAACAAAGAATTTTAATAAATTGAACAGTTAAGAACAACTTTTAAAGACAACTCTGAAGACCAACTCTAGCTTTTATATATTGTTTTTTTTAGCTTCACGCTTTTGTAACCGCACATGGCAGGGTAGGAACCATGGAACCTAGTGTTAAGACACTCAGTTGCTTAGTCCCTGCTTTCTCCGCCCCCCGCTTTCCGCCTCTTTCGAGGCATTGCATGTTGAGTGGCGGAACTCAACGCCGCGCTTTGCCTAGTTTTCCAGAGCGAAGAAAATGGAAATAGAAAAATCCATCTTCCCCGAGTGGGGATCGAACCCACAAACCGTCGCGGTTACAGGTAGACGCTTACCCCTCTGCGCCGCGACGGCGCATTTATATATAACCTACGTATATATTTCTTTAATATATATTTTATATATTCATTTTTATATGGTTAAAAACTTTGTAGTCACTCACATTTACGTATATTATTCGAAATTTACGTCACAAAGAACATTACATTGAAAATACCTTTCTCTTATATGAACAAATATTTCAATATTCAATACATTTAATACAATAAAATCATTAAATAATATTATTTGCGCCCATAACTATAGTACATAGCATTCTATCTTATGAACTGATCATTTGTAGTAAACTTCGTGTAGAGATAGAGAAAGCTAACAACAAAAGTTGTAACAAACTAATAAAAATATCGTCGAAGCTCTATAATAAACGTGTTTAAAAGATTCGATCTTGCTTCGGGTTATTTTTTAGTATCTTATGTTGTAAAAATAATATATTATTTTACTTCATACGTTTTTACGTAAAAAGAGAGTAGAGAGTTAAAACATTCCGTTTTCTCCTACCAGTCAAACATAGAGACATAACGCCGTGGTAAGGTATAAATGGGTAATAAATGGGTATAATAGGTATAAAGTTCGTGTGAGGGTAGATGGTTCCAACCATCACGCTTACAGCCAAATGCTGTACTTTTAGATAATTAAGTTAATATTTTTTAAGTTAGTCATTTCATAGTTTAATTTTAAATACAATTAAATTTTCGCTCTGAAATAATTGTGATTCCCTAACTAGCTTAAAATATAATAAAATGAATTCGATTATAACTTGTTAGATACTAAAAATTCACAACACGTCGTTAGCGTTTAAAATGTATGCAAAAACATTGCATACTAAATAATTAAGTTAACATTTTTAAAACTACCACCTGTCGGGGATTTCATTTAAATTTTCATGAAAATTGCTATAATTTTTGACTCGGGCGCTGAAAGTGCTATTTTTGTATACTAAGCCAACTCCTCGATTTGTCTGCCACAGCCTACAAATATGAATTTTATTACATACACACGTTAAAGAAATTATTTATTAGGATTCTACTTCATATATTTCTTAAAAATAAACATTAACCTTATACGAATATATTTATATATATACATACATACATATATGTGTGTTATCAAAGTATATATATATTTTTTAAACTTTTTTATAAAGAAAAACCACATCTACGTGTACTCGCATCATAAGTAACATATCCTTAGTCGTAAATGTTGTATGCAAGTGCAGACCACAACAGTGCCATAGGCTCCTAACATAAAAAGTCATGTTTATTCGACTTTTAGTGCTTTTAGTTATTTTATTTATATTTATTTACTCTCACATGTTGACTTAAACAAGTTAAGGAACTTGGCAGCCAACGTAACGTTGGATCTTTTAAAATATATTAAAGAAGTTGTTGCCGCAGTAAATTATGTCTGCTGCGAACGCACAACTTTATACAAATGAAAATATATGGATGGAAATTTATTTGTGTCTAATGAACGGTATTTTGGTAGATTTGGCAATGAATTTTACCCTCATATTTTTTGAAGGCTGTATTATTTTACTGTGGGACAGACTGTGAGATGTTAGAATATTATTAAGGTTATTCCCTAGGATTTGTTAGTTTTTAACAGAAATATTTTTAGTTGTTTGACTACTTAAGATATATGCAATTTAAAACTAAAATCTTGTAACAAATTATGTTACAACTGTAAAATCCAATGGCGGCTCCAATTATATTAGTATTCGTAAAATTGCAAATTGTAAATCGTGAATTGTTGAGGTGCTTAGTGTACCTCAACAATTCACGATTTACAATTTGTTTGTAGTAGTGTAAAATTTTAAAACTCTTTTTTAGCTTCACACTGCGCTGTTGCGCATGTAGCACAGTCGATTCAGAGAATTTATTGTCAAGACATGCCGGTTGTGTGACGTAGCTCTACGCCGTAATCTGTCTATCCATCGAATTATAGCAAAATATATATTATGTAGATATTGTCACTATATGTAACATTTTAAAATTTAATTCACAATAACACAGACACACACTTCAAAACTAAAAAATAAAAGCTTATAAATAATTTAGTTTTCTTTAAATTCTTTTCATTTATTATTTAAAAATAGATAATTTTAATAATGTATTGTTATATTTTTAAAGAGATTGTTGATAAGGACATATTGTTTATTAAAGGAATAATTCAGCATTGCACACCATTTAGCTGCAATTCGCCCGCGTCGACCCGTGTCGGGCCGCGACTGGACGTGACCGGCCTACACTGTACGTAGCAAAACGGACAAATGTCATTTTCTATATATTGAGAACTTTTTAGATTAATATTTATAGGAATATGTTATAGCACCTAAATATTTATGTTAATTAAATATATTAATTTAATATATCATTTAACTGAGTAAAATCTTGTTTGTACTTTGTTAAGAACAAGAATTGTTAAAAAAAGCTGCTGAATTGTGTAATATCTTAGCTCCTTGAGGTGTTGAATTTACACATACATACATACATATCTTCACGCTCTATCCCTAACGGGATAGAGAGAACTGAGCGCCAAACGCTGCGATCCCTGCATACCTCTTTCGCCTCGTCCACTGTCATTAACCTCTTCATGCATGCTCTTCAGGGAGTCCTCATGCTTTTTACGTGACCGTCCTCCAGTATCTTCGATACTGTGTTTTCGAAAGTCAACCGAGGTCTCCCCTTACCTCTCTTACCCCTCACTTTTCCATCGTATATCTTTTTTACCATTCTTTCGTCACTCATTCTTTCGACGTGCATAAACACATTTGTTAGAAACAAAAAGCTATATACAAATTTCAACGTAGTCCGAAAGAGACGTATGATTTATGCAAGAGCGCTTGGATGATACCTAGGGGTCTAAGTCCAGCTACTTTCACATTTTATATGTTTCTATATAATAATTCACTCCTTTCAACTTCACAATACTAAGCGTCTGGAGAGCAAAGAGTGAAATATTTTAACAGTAGATTCAAGAAGAGAGTATTTGAATATTGTCCGGACTCTACATGTTCAGTACAATGATACGTTCCATATAATGCTATGCGACATTGTTATCGTTAAAGGAGGCAGCTACTTGTAAGTATGCACAATATTCCGTAGTGTAATACATTATTACAAAGTGGGAGCTCCGTACTAAACCAGTAACTTTATTGAAATAATTCTGCAAACTTTGTTGGCTCGTAATATTTCAAACGGAAGATTTATGTGACGTCGAATATCGACATTGAGTGAACAAATTAATGTATTATGTTATACAAGAAGTTTAAAAAAGATTTTTTATTGCTTTTCATAATACAAATAGAAAAATGACAAATGTTGTAGTAGTTATATAGTTCGAGAATTTCATTTTAAAACGTAAATATTTTGCATTTTTCTCTCAAAGGATGCTTAAATAAGTCAGTTAGTCAGCCGTGAGTTACATAGTAGCTCAGTCACTAATAATGGGAGTTTTTTTATGTTAGTCTAACATAATAACTTATAAAATACTTTTGAGGACCGTCGTGGCGCAAAGGCGCAACGTGTGCCTGTAACGCGGCTAACGCGACGGTTTCTGGGTTCGATCCCCAGTCGGGGAAGATGGATTTTTCTATTTCCATTTTCTTCGCTCTGGCAACTAAGGCAAAGCGCGGCGTTAAGTTCCGCCACTCAACACGCAATGCCTCGAAAACGGCGGAAAGTGGGGACGGAGTAAGCAGGGACTAAGTAACGGAGTGTCTTAACACTAGGTTCATCTGGTTCCTGCAGTTCCCTCTGCCTACCCTGCCATGTGCGGGATAAAGCGTGAAGCTAAAAAAAAAAAAAAAAAAAAAAATTAAAAAAAAAAAAAAATACTTTTGATCAGTGTTAGATGTAGATATGTAACAATTTTGACGGTAAAAATAATATAATTACAAGTGCATAGCACTAGCACGTGTGACATCACAGTATTTAATTTTTTTTATTATTAATATGAAAGATACAAGGCAGGAGACAGAGGGATCTATAGGAACCAAAGGAACCTAATGTTAAGATACTCCGTTCCAAGCTTTCCACAAAAATACAATATACAGCTTATTTTACATACGTGAGTCTTAACTTAAAATTTTTAATAAGCAATAACATTAGAATAAAGAGTACAGAGTGTTCCAGCGGGAGTGCATCGCCGCGTTATCGCACACAGGGGTGTAGTGGTTGGCTGGGAACTAGTATTACTTTTTATTTATGAACTCTACTTTAGTTGTTGAGTTTACAAAAATGCCAGTGCTTGCTTGTTGGTCGGTCGAATACGTTAATTGTAGTTTCAAATCTTATTTGGGGTTTGAATTTAAAATATTTTCTTTCTGTTTCTGTGAGAACAAAGGCACTGTGGGTGTCATATTGTATGCAATACGTATATTTATTTTACTAACCAGTGGCTAGGTAAAAATATCAAAATGTTTAAAAGAAATTTATAAGAAACTATTATATACGTCTAAAATGTAAAATTGTAATGATACGAGAGAAATAATTAAAGTGAGTTATTAAATATATTATGTTTTAATAAGTAAATTCAATCTACAATAAAATGTAGACAATACTAGTTTATCAAAAAAATATGGTCAAAAATTAAGATTTTGTAAGACGCTTTAGTCCATAATAAAAAAAATTACTAAGTATCTCTTTATTAATACTTAAATAAATAGTAAAAAATAAAACCTGTTGATGGAGAACTATTTCTATTTTTATATTATTAAATTCACAATAGGTGATGAAGATAAAGTTACTTAAGAGGTAAATTAAGAAATTGACTAAATATACAATATTTGTGTCTACTGTAGAAGTAAAATTATAGATCTACAAACAGATTTTAATACATACCTAATTACAAGCAGCTTGAATACAGTACAATAGAATTCACATATTTGTATATAACAAACAAACCAAAATAGACATAGTCATAGAGAAGTTAAGTAACAAACTAGTAAAATAAAACCAAGAACGAACTCTGTTCGAGCAAATATAGATTTTTTAATATTTTTTTTAGTCTGCATTCAACCTTTTGACTCTACATTTTGTCTATTGTTTGCAATCGCTCATGTTTCTTTTGAAGTTCCAGTTTTATATCTATTTGGTCTTTCTGTGAACTTCACGAACAAAACTACATATATATATATTATATAGTGTATGTAGTAGCAATATAGTATTGTGGTGTTGCATTGCAATATTACAGATACAGTGGAAAATTGTCCATCCAATATCATCCAGTACAAGCGACACATCTAGGTTTCAAGCCAATATGAGAGTGTTTGTATTAAAATATGTAACATGTATGTTGTGTATGTAAATATTTACAATCACAAGTGATCTGATGCCCAGTTCTCAATGTTTATTTCATAAATTTTTAGTAAACATATACTAATGCATAACTAAAGCAGGTACACTGACATATATTCAAAGCTATGTATAGTTATAACTTTAAAAAATTTATTTTTAAAGGAAAAAAAAAACATTTCAATGAAATACAGGCAGGCAGGCTATTGATACAGGCGCTGAATGCGGGGCTCGTTCAAGAAATGCAAACAGAATGAATAAGTTTATATGTAGAGCGAGTTGCTACGGACGGAACGATCTACTTGTTACATCGGTAATGGTAACTAACTTGTAAGAATTTTGTGTATACACTTGTTTCAATTAATTTCTTAAGGTAAGGGTGACGTTTTATGTTTGAATGTAAATTAGAAAAAATATTAAATATTTATACGTAAAGAAGTCGCCTTTGCTAGTTAATAAAAGCATAACAACAGGGAAGCTTTAAATAAAATTTTTAACTAAAAGTATTATGACTTATACAAAATAGTTAATATTAAACAAAATTTCAAAGTAAATTTATTTAATAATAATTATATACAGACGTAAACCAAGGTCACGCGCATCATTAACCGATTTAATGTTTGTCATCAAATATTGCACAAACTAATCTGAAGCAGGGATCTAAGTGTCACTGAAGTACTCCAGAATCATGTAAATAGTTTGGAAGGGTCTGCTCTATGACGGCAAGAATTACAAGCGTTGCGAGTAAATCTTAGGAAATTTACTGCAATGCTCGTTGGTTTATGACTCTATTGTTTCCGCCGAATTGATTGTGTAGAGCTTACTTTGGAACTATTTTGATATCTATTGTGATATCTTACATTGGATTGTGAGACGTTCTGGCATCTGCATTGTTTTGTCCTTACTGTGACGGTGTTAGAATAACATAGGCTATTAATTATTAATTAATATTTAGTAGTAAATAAACGTTTGTTTGTATGACGACGAAAAAGAGTGTTGCTCTATTTCATCAGAATACTTTTAGAATTTGATAAAATTATACTTATTTTTTAATTAAGTCATAGAGGGATACGTACGTATATCCATTATCCACGAGTATTCAATGAATTCAAAGAACTAAAAAGTAGCTTCTGTGCTTATGGCAACTGAATAAAAATCTATCACACATGTACGTATGTATGTGCCACAAATTAATTTATTAAGGCTTATCATGTTTAAAATATTTTATATTGTTATTATTTGTTGAAGTTGAACCAATTTTTTAATAATTTTATTTTGTAATCAAACCTATGATATAATTTCTGAATATGAACATAAGTGTCAATTGTTAATCAAATAAAAAGGACTGAATTGTGTATAGTTCTTTGCCACTGTACTATCGGTTGCATGAGAATAAACTAATTGATATAACTCAGTTATTTTATTATGAATAATTGACTTCAAACCGCGAAGTACTGACCTAGCGCAGACATATACATGGATACATTGTATTACGAACGTGTTAATTACTTACGGCCTCATTCATAAAAAAGTCTTATAGAACGTTTTAAGTATACTTTAGTTAACACGCTCTTTAGGTTTATAGAACGTTCGATAAATGTTTGTATTCATAAACGCTCTATAAGCCTTCTACAACTAAAGTGTCACTAATTTGACTTAAACGTTCACAATGCTGCCACTATACTGAAGTCGGTCGACTTGTTGCCGAAAATACCAGTAAATCCACAGATGATAAGTGACAAACGCATTGACATAGTATGACCACAGATAATATTACGTACAAAAATATATTGTTGGATCTGGCTTGACATTTACCGGCTTCATATACGTCGTTGTTATCACAAAAATAAGAATGTTTATTTTATTTTAGTTTATAAACTTACTTAATTTTTAAAAAATTAAGTCAAAAGAAGGAAAACGACAAAGAATTGAAAATTGTTTAGACGTGGACAAGTATTACCTATGTTCTGTGCACCTTTCTTATGTAGAATTTATTATTAATAAACTTGTTAATAACTAAATATAGTTAATAAATATCGAACAAAATGTCAATTGTTATGTTGTTTTGTTTACGAAACTGAAATTGACACTTTTGATGACAAGCGACTCGACGACGTCATATCAATGCTCATATTAGTATGAGCTATAATCAGCTGTTATATGAATCGGCCATCTTTGGACGTTAAAACACTCTTATAGTAGGGTTCTCGGTTCTATAACTTTATGATAGGTTTATAGAACTGATTGGCACTAAAATGCTGTTATGAATAACGTTTTTTGACAACTGTACTATATCGAGTCTTTAAGCGTGTTATAACTTTTTATGAATAAGGCCCTTAGTATATATTATAATGAGATCAGTAGATATATATATTTTTTATTCATCTTCACGCTTTATCCCTATGCCTGCACTGCTTGGTGCGGGACATAGCAGTGCAGGCATAGGGAACCGCAGGAATCATGAGAACCTAGTGTTAAGACACTTCGTTCTCCGCTTTCTAGCTATTTTCGTGTTGTGTTGAGTGGCGGTACACAACGCCACGCTTTGCCTAGTTGCCAGAGCGAAGAAAATGGAAATGAAAAATCCAACTTCGTTCGTTCGTTCTTGAAGAAATAATATCTGCATCATTACGATGAAATTTGTCAATATTTTTGAAGAGTGTATGAAATAATATTAAAATAGTTCCGAGCTAAACGTAAAAGTTTTCATCTTGATGTATTTCTTGTTAACATGCAACGAAGTTTATACTCAAAAGTGTAAAAGTTAATTTGATTGTTTTAAACTTTAAACCGGCATTGCTCTTTGAACGTTGTTCTTAGTACTTTACAAGTTCGTTAAAATGTTAGAAATACTCGTGCTTAAGAAATACAAGTATATATATATATATATATATATATATATATATATATATATATATATATATATATATATATATATATATATATATATATATATATATATATATATATATATATATATATATATATATATATATATATATATATATAATATTCATCCAACAATAATCAAGGATAACTAAGAAGGTAATTTTCAATAGTTAAATTTTATTATTCTTCACAAAGAAGACTTTTTTTTTTTTTTTTTACCTTCACGCTTTATCCCGCACATAGCAGGGTAGGCAGAGGGAACTGCAGGAACCATAAGAACCTAGTGTTAAGACACTCCGTTACTTAGTCCCTGCTTACTCCGTCCCCACTTTCCGCCGTTTTCGAGGCATTGCGTGTTGAGTGGCGGAACTCAACGCCGCGCTTTGCCTTAGATGCCAGAGCGAAGAAAATGGAAATAGAAAAATCCATACTTAATTATAAAATAAGTAAATATCTGTTCTGAAAACTCTACAAAAATCGAGTTCAATTTCGACATATCTTCAGTTCGGTTAAAGTTTTCTATCGAAGAGCATTATAGTGTACGTTTTCACGATCGCCTCTCAGACTACGCCACTGTTTGTAATGCTAATTGAGTTTTTAATTGGATTCCCAGCAGGTCGCTGGACTGCGGCATCGACGTTTGGTCGAATAATTTGCTACGTTAGAAAAAAATGTTTTTTTTTATTGGTTTAGACAAGCGACGTTACAATATGATACTAGACTAGTCGTATGTTTTTTATTTAATTTTACAATTTCATTATTCAATATTTGTTGATATTTACAGTAGTATAGTATATATTTTATTACATTTAAAAGTTTTTATTCTTTAAAAACTTTTAAATATTATAAAATGTTAACTCATAGCAAAAACTAACTAAAATAAGTTCTTTTTGTATACTATAACAGTTTGAGCATTTTTAAAGTATTTTGAAGGAATATCCAGACTTTATATACGATTTAATTTCAATTCCTTTCGAAAGCAAATTCATCTTTATTTAATTTTAAACAAATTACTAATGCATATTATCCACCAAAATAAGACAACATATTAAAAAAAATTATGAAGGTGATACTTCAGACTTTCAAGTCCTTTCGTTTGACTTAAATGTCGGTTAAGTCAAACGTGAAGACAAGCGGTAGGCCTAAGCAGTGCATTTGTATGCTCACGCACGCCGCCGCCCGTTGTCACCCGCCGCCGCCCAGCCTCGCCCGCCGGCTTCCCCCAGCTCTCATAATACTGTTAACAGTGACTTTAAAACGCTACTATGAAGTTAATAAAGAAAAAGATTTAATAGAAATAAAAAGCTTTGAAATTGGTAGATTTTGAGATGCATCGGGAAACGCTGTATAACGATAATAAATAAATATTTTTATCTTTAACACTAGCTAGCCGTTATTTAATAAATGTCGTATAGATAATGCTATGTATTTCCTATCTCGTAGAAATTCTAACACGTGAAGCGCGTAACTTTGTTCACGCGGTTACGTAAAACTTTGTTGAAAGTGGGCTGCACCGGCCGCATCGGTGGCAACGCGCCTCCTCTACCGCAATTACCCTACTAAAATATAGCAGAGAGAATATCTGGCTAGATTAAATAGATATCTCACAATGGACATTGTAACCTAAAACTATTATTTATTTTACTTCATTTCAAATAAACTATAGAAACGTATTAAATACATAATAAATATTAACATCCTAACATGCATTTTAAAGGGGCCCCTTTAAACCTACACTTGGGTCGCAAGTCCCAAGCGCTGCTCGGAGCTCCTCTTCCTACAACACGATGGGCCCGGCACCCGCACGGTGAATCCATGGAACGCTAAGTTGTTTCTTCTCATTTAAATTGACAGCCCGGAGAGACGGGATGACGCTGGAAAGACAGTTGACTGCTGGAAAGACAGCTGGCAGCTGGGAAGACAGCTGACTGTTGGAAAGACAGCCGAGGGCAATGGCCTAGCAAGCCAAGCCCAGGAAATTAGTAGCTAAAAGTCCGAAAAAGAAAAATACCCCTGGGACAGTCCGAGAGGGGGGGCGGAAGATCTGTCCACCGGTGGAAATAAATAACGAAAGCGGCGCGAATACGGACTTGAAATGCCCCACGTGCGGGAAAAATTACAAGAGAAGAGCCTGGTATATAAAACATCTAAAAACACATGATGGTGTTGAAGCACGACGGTCGTCGGTAAGCTCTTCGACTATCACTGCGGATAGAGTTGACCCTCATATGTCCCATGGTGAGCCATTAAGTGAAAAATATCAGGAGTCCATAGTCACCCGGACACGTCTTAGCATTCCTAATATTAAACAAACGACATGGAAAGTACACGACGATCAATTAGCGGTCCTGTTAGAGCATCGGGGCTCGAAACAGGACTTAGACTTGCAAGTAGAAACTTTCCAAAAAACTATTTACGACTATTTTAATGATATATATCCACCTCCAAATTATTACGCTCATAAAAACAAAGAAAACGTGTTTAAGTCGAAAATGAGGAGGAAAAAAAGAGAACTGAAAAAGAATCTTCGTGCGGCCAAAGCTTTAGGCGATAATCATCTTAGTCATCAATTGTCTAGGGCGCTTCGGTCAACCCTGAAATTAATTCAGGGAATATCGTTACAGATCGCGGAAAATCATAATAATTTCGATCGGGCTAAACACGAGGTTGCTTTCGATAAAAATCCTTTTGAGTACTCAAAAAACATTTTTAAGGAAGATAGGGGTAGGCTTCTCTTGACCAATGAGGCAACTTATGAGCATTATAGAAGCACATACGAAGTGCCTAATATAGAAAGACTATATAAGGAGCCAAATAAACAACGAACTGAGATTCCTCACATTGACTTTCAAGGTGACCCACCAACTTTAGAGGAAATAAATAAACAGATTAAAAAGAAACCATCTAAATCAGCTCCAGGTCCTGATGGTATCCCCTATATAGTGTACAAAAAATGTTCATCAGTTCGTAAATACCTCCATAACTTATATGATAAAATCTGGTCAAGAAAGCAAATACCTACGTCTTTCGGAGAAGCAGTTTTTGTCCTCATTCCCAAAAAAGACCGGGTAACAGATCCAAAGGATACTAGACCGATTGCTCTCACCAATACTTTATCTAAAATCTTTTTCTCAATACTTCAGACGAAAATGACTCATTTCATGATTAGCAATAGGTACTTCAGGCCGAATTACCAGAAAGGGTTTCTACCCGGAATTTCTGGATGCCTGGAACATAATAGTTTGTTAACTGCTTAGCTTAAAAGACGCCAGAACGTGTGAGAGACAAGTTACGGTATGTTGGATAGATTTAGAAAACGCGTTTGGATCAGTACAACACGATCTATTGATGTTCGCTTTAAAATGGTATAATTTTCCTACGATAGTAAGCAACATAATCGCGTCATACTATTCAAAATTAAAATTCGTTATTACA
Organism: Dione vanillae; assembly: GCA_037178615.1. Classification (NCBI taxonomy): domain Eukaryota; kingdom Metazoa; phylum Arthropoda; class Insecta; order Lepidoptera; family Nymphalidae; genus Dione; species Dione vanillae. The sequence goes on from JAZFAU010000054.1 coordinate 145,185, forward strand.
TCAAAAGACGGCCATTCAAAACCTTTAGGCTATAATGTAGGTCTTTTTCAGGGTTGTTGTTTATCCCCAATAGTATTTAATATCGTTATTAATATTTTACTAGATATTCTAATTAAACACGAGAAAAAATGGGGTTATCGGTTTAAGTTCAATAACAAGTACACGGAATCTATTCTTGCTTTTGCGGACGATCTTGCGATACTCACTAGAAATCCAAAGCAATGCCAGCTGCTATTGGATGAAGTAGACGTATTTTGCACGTGGACAAAAGGAATGAGGACAAAACCTAGTAAGTGTCACTGTCTTTGTCTGGGAAGGCGAGACACAAAATATACCTCCTACGATCCGGGACTAAAAATTGCCGGTGAAAGCATTGCTGTAGTTTCCGAGGCGGCACCTTTTAAATTTCTCGGTAAGATAATAGATTACAAAGGCCGAACTCCATCTTTAGATGTACTTGTCGACAGCTTTATGACGGATCTTGAAAAGGTAGACCATCAACCTATAAGTAATGTCAAGAAAGCTTGGATTTACGACAATTTTCTAACATCACGTCTGAATTGGCCTTTCCTCGTATATGATTTTAATAAAACTCTCTTGGCAAAGTTAGATGCAAGCGTCATAAAGATGCTGAAGTTTTGGCTTGGGCTAGCGCATTCGGCGGACACCTCAACCTTATTTAGAGACAAAAATAATTTTGGGTTGAGATTAAAGAAACCATCAGAGCTCTATAAACATCTAAGAGTCGCCAAAACACATATTCTGGGAAAATCACGGGATGAGATTGTTACCTCACTTCCAAGAGACAGAAGTGTCCCAGAGCTCGAGTCAAGACTTAAATTCCATAAGCAATTTATGATAGGAGCACAATTTAGTAAAGTAGGGTTAGGATCAAAGAGGAAAGTCCAAGACACAGACATAATAAAATCTTTTATTCGGCAAGACGAGAACGATAAGTATAAGGTGCACGCAATGGGCTTAGAAATGCAAAATGAGTGGCTAACTATAGGAGAATTCTGTATCCCTTTAGCTTTAAAATGGCGCACCCTAATTCACGACTGGTCTCCAGCACTGTTAAAATTCTACCTAAATGCGTTCCAAATGACTCTTCCAGATCAAAGTAATTTAGTGAGATGGGGTAAAGCTACCGATAAATCTTGCTACATCTGTAAAGAGGCAGTGGGGACAGCTAAACATATGCTGGTGGGGTGTAGGGTACTCTTGGATAGTGGTCATTACTCGCGGCGTCATGACAAAGTACTGGAAATCATACGTGAAGCCGTTAGTCTTTCAGTAGCAAGAGCACAGAGAAACATAACAACCAGCAAACGCTCAATAGAGTTTGTGAAAGAAGGTTCTCATAAAAAACCTATACAAAAGCCTTTCTCCATATTAGATCCAGCTCCTGATTGGATACTTGTGATGGACACGTATGAGAAACAGTATAAAATCCCTGAGGATATTTGTGTTTCGTCATCCAGACCGGATATTTTTCTATATTCTCGAAGCCTAAAACGCGTAGTACTGGTAGAACTTACAGTTCCGTGGGAAACAAATATCCCGAAAAGTCACCACCTTAAACTCAACAAGTATTTGGATCTTACAAACGAACTGACCAGGAATAGGTTTAGAGCGAGCTTATATGCGGTTGAAGTAGGAGCGAGAGGTATAACAGCGAAATCTCTCTATAGTTTATTAAAAGATCTCGGCCTGTCTAGAACTATCACAAATTCATTTCTAGAACGCACTTCGAAGGCGGCTTTGGTAGAATCATTTAAAATTTGGTTAGGTAGTGGGAGGAGCTCGGACAGTGAAGGTGAGCGTTAATGCATTTTAAAGGGGCCCCTTTAAACCTACACTTGGGTCGCAAGTCCCAAGCGCTGCTCGGAGCTCCTCTTCCTACAACACGATGGGCCCGGCACCCGCACGGTGAATCCATGGAACGCTAAGTTGTTTCCTATATGTTATGAAAAAGATAACTCTAGTGTGTCAATACACTATACTATTTTTTATAATTGCACTACTAGCGTTCTGTCATCCATCTGTCACCGCCATCTTTATGTCGTGTCGTCTATAGCTTTGCCGTGTTTTCTACCTTAGGTTTGCTTAAGCATGGTCTCCAATCTTCAACCTTCGTCTGTACGTCTAGAGACAAGGCCTGAAGTGCGTGAGCTATCAGTTATTCATTGGAAATTATCACTGCTATCAAACTTCAAGTATTGCGTACCCCACTATGCACGTAGCTCTACGCGTTTCTGCTTGAAATTACTCTACGCGCACAGTAATAGTGTATAGTATCGTAATATTTCTCAATATAGAAACATAAAAGATCTTTATAAATCACCAGAGATGTATTTAAAAAACGTTGAAAGTGGAAAAATGTTTATGGCAGCGTTATCTCATTTTATCGGACGCGAAGTAGGTGTTTTATAAAAGAAAGGCTAAATACAGTATTTATATTCGCGCTCACGTCCCTACTACGATAGGCCTCGAATACACAGTCGGGTGAAAAATACGCTTAATGCCTCCTATATATCTTTACTGGTTTCTTTGTTCAAACTAATAGGGAATGTTTGTTGGAATGCGGTTACGGATATCCATTATTTTTTATTCTGCGACGACTATTTTTTAACATATTGCGTAGTAAATAGAGTTCTACTGGACTAGTCGAGTCTAACTACTTCCACTCTTAATGTAACTAGCGTTTGTTTTAACTGCTTTTATTTGATTATTTTTGTTAAATATTTACGCATTGTATCAATCATTCTGTATTTTCTATCGATTTTTGCTTTCTTGCCGAGTCAGATAGTATTTTTCCCCTTTTAGTTCAATTATGCAGAAATATTTTACAGTTCATATTGAAACGTAGGTATGTCAGTAGCACATGCCACAGTAAGTAACTGTTCGTAGGGGGTTCTGTAAGTGGCCTATAAACATATTAAGGAGTCGCGACGCTTCCTGAGTGTCAAACGTTTACTCTCACATCATTTTATATGTGCACTTCACTTGTAGTATATTTATAGCGTTCAGTACTATGCTTGAAGATGAATGCTCTTTTTTAATTTTATATTGATATCTATTTTAATATAAATATATCTATACAAAGAAAAGCCATGATTCACTTACTTTTACTCAATTTAGTAATGGTATATATTTTTTTATGCAAGATGTGCTATTTAGAAAATAGAACTAGTGGATTAAGGCAGGGTCGGATTTGAAGCCATCTACGCAAAATCATAGCGTGTACTCATCCACGTATAAATAATTGCAGAGCGACTATACCTACAAGTATTTATGTACGGTAAGCTCTATAATTGCGTATCGCATTCAATGTACGTGTGTTACAAATTCAACAATTCGTTCCAAGTTTACGACGACAATAAAACCTTATCCAGAATATTTCATTTAATACGCTAAATCGAGTAAAGAAATGACCAGTCGTAAAGAGAGCTTAAATAAGCTTTTGTTCTTTGTACGCCAGAAAAATAGGTCTTGAACGATAACTGTGTGGAAACTATTTGTATAAACTGGATCCAATATAGAGACTTATATTTTCATGTAAATGTAAGTGCTATTTAATCTGTAAAGCTTTTGCTGCTTAAGTCTCTGAAGAAAAGTACAAAAAGAAACATAAGAGGAATTTACCACACATGTAGAAAGTCGAAAGTAATAAAATTTGTTTCAACGTATAGGTTTTCTAATTAAAGTAGTTAGTTAACAATTCACGTATCATATAACGCCAGGACAAAGTGCCGGCGGTCAGCGGACATTTGTCTCCCACGTTAGCAGTTTGTTTAAATGCTACTCCAATAAACTTTACTTTGTTGAACGTCAGCTATTTTCATTAAAACTTTCGGTTTCGCAAACAGTCATTGCCGAAATTTGATATAAACTGGAATTATTACTGTTTGTAAAATTTAATGACTAAATATCCTCCAAATAATTTATAAGTCTTAAAGCATCTTTCTAGGAATATTTATGAAGTTTAAATTGGATTTAAAAATATTTTAAGCTCTGAAAATATAAAGAAAATTTTGTTTTAAATTTCATAGGTATCGTATTTTTAAGAAACATTAGACTAGAAGCATTCAGTTACACATCACTCAAGTATCCCTAGTAACGGCACAAGTATAGATATTAGTGTATATTTATATATTTGTTTTACTCGTTTTCTAAAACTTAAATAATAAAATGATTTTGATTGAAATATAAATATTTCTCAAAAAAGAATAGCACTTCTTACTGTCGCGTTTAGATATTTTTAAGTTAGTTTCATGATGGCTGACGTAATCCAACCATTAAAAGTCATAATTCTGATTTATCAAATGTAAAAGATAAGGTTTTAAGACAAGTCTTTAAAGCTATCACAAATGTAGATAAGGACAATAATGGTAAAAGTTTAATTTTAAGAAGATTGTTAGACGTTCGATGGTCGTTATATGCTACGAAATAGCTACGAAAGTGCTACGCCTAGCTGCTGGGTGTATAGAACCTGCCGTTTAACGGCGCCACGTTGAACGTTCGCTGTGGTTTACAGGCATGTGGAGGTCATAGAATTTAAATCGAAAATTTATTTATATGACATGAAACTTGATTAAATGGTGACCATTAAAGACGAACTCTACATCAACATTACCGTACACATAAAATATATATAAATAAAATACATTATATAATGAAAATGTATCAAATAAATAAACAAATAGGTTTTTAGTATGGTATAGCAACAGTAAATAATCAATGTTACGTACTAGAACGTAGCTATTTCACATGATTTTTGTTAGTCAGAGCTTGCAAAAGTATTAAAAAGTAAATTTAATAAAAGATGAAGTCGTGATTCCATAATTTTTTTTAAAATAATTTAATAAATTAATAAATATATTATTATATTAAAATATATATATATTTATATTAAAAAAGCTTCAAAATATTTAAACTAGAATAATTTAGTTTAACTCTTTCGATTTTTTAAGCTATTTATTATATTATTACTTACATTCTAAAATTTAAAAAAAGTTTCGTCCACCGTTTATTTAATACTCTTATATAATGGAAATCTATTATTTTATATTATACGTACTAAGACGTAAAAATATGTCATATATGATTATTATAGATTATGTACATAAATTCACGCATTATTTCTAGCGGGGTATTCAGAGCCTCTTAAAATATGCTCTCTGAGGAGTCCTTATGTTTTTTCTTCATTCTCACTACGACATCGTCGCTGGTACCTACCATCATGTATATCTCTTCGTTGCGGATTCGATCAGCTAAGCTGACTTCGCACGTCCTTCAAAGAAATTGAATCTCCATTGATCTTTCTTTCGTTCTTCTTTTGCAATATTTACGTTTCACTGCCATATGTTATACATATGCCATACACATATATTATAAACTGTTTTTTAATTAAATTAAATAGAAAATACAATTTGAGTAAACTTGACGCGGCAGCAAAATATTATGTTACAAGTTTATATATATTTTAAAAATTACCGCAATAATTATTTTAAGACTGTTATCGTCGTAGATGCTTATAAGCGTGTTATTTCTAAGTTAGACTTCCGTAGGGGACCCACAGTTAAATATTTTTATATTATCCATTTTATCGAAATGGTAACAGTAGCTTTCATTTACCTAATCTACTTGGATTAAAGAGGCGAAGAAAAGAAATGGCCATATTTTCTTAACTATTATTATAATTATGGAGTGTTTAAGTATTCAATTAATTACCATTCGAAAAAATGTTAATATTTATGCCGTGTCATATTGTCTAAGAGGTTGAAAAAATGCGGCTCTGAGTTTCATCACTCTATGTATACATACATATTTTCATAAAATCATTGAGGGAAGCTCTATCTAACTGCGCCAAGATGGCGTATCTTTTGTAGTAGGTTGATCGGTAGATAATCTGGTTAGGTTAATTGGTACCTCCTAGCCAGGATGTCGTTAAGCGTTATTGGAAAACGGAAATAATAGTTAGTTTGTTGTACATATCGAGCGATATGTGCGTAGATATGTGGTACTGCGTACTTTCGAAAACACAGTATCGAAGATACTGGAGGAAGGTCACGTAAAAAGCATGAGAACTCCCTGGAGAGCATGCATGAAGAGGTTAATGACAGTGGACGAGGCGAAAGAGGTATGCAGGGACCGCAGCGTTTGGCGCTCCGTTCTCTCTGACTACCCCGCTAGGGATAGAGCGTGAAGATATGTATTTATGTATATGTGGAGACGAAGAGAAAAATCATTACCTATAAAGCATACATACTCCTTAAAAATTTAAACACAAAAGCTCGTCTTAAGCCATAAGTTCAGTTATGTCATGATTATATACAAATGAGATACGTTAAAACACGAACATGTTTCACTGTTAAGTTTTACGGAGTAGAGAACGGGCTCTATCACATAATAATGAAATTTTACGTTAAATTTAGTTTCATTTTAATTTAGCATATAATAAGAGCATGAATAGTTTAATGTTCCAGATGTCACAGTTAGAATGCGGCGTCAGCTTAAAACAGTCATAATAAAGTCGTTGTGTAGTTTCATTTAGATTTCAGCCGCTACTTGCGGGGAAGTTCATATCGCGGAAATGTTCTCAAATGTTACTTACCTACATATTATGTGACTTAAGTGTACTTTCATTACAGTAATAGCTATATACTGACACGTCAGTGTCTTGAAAACTAGACACTGCGTGGGGAACTGGAGTGTCTTAACACTATGTTCACTTTATATGGTATACTATGAATTATATACTAATCATAGGTCGTAAACAAGCCTTGAATAGGGTATTTAACTAGTCTTTCAAAGACTTTCAATATTCTCTATATATTGATAAAATTATTTTTAAAATACATTTATTCTTTACTTGCTTATATAATAAAAATGAAATTTGACTCTCACTTAACGTAAATTTCAGCCTTTTGATTATAATAACTTTGAAATTTATTCACAATAACCTTTTGTAAAAAGTTATAACAAAATAAACTCTATCCTTGATAAAATATTAAATACAAAATAAAACATAAAAACATTGAGTATTAATTTGTAAATTGATGTTAACGAGGCGTAGTTTGGACATACACGGAGCAAATAACACGATACATTCATTTAAATATATTTGTATATCTGTAAAAAAGCTTTTTACTGTTCACTTATCACCTAGGAAAGTAAAATGAATTTAAATGAAAAACTACCTCTATCGGAAATCAAGTTTGCCACAACTACCCCATTTTTAGGTGGAATACAAAAAAACCCATCTATAATAAAATCTATAGATTTTAATATAGTGCTAGTTACTTGGAAGGAAAAGTTTATGGTGGTCATAAACATAATAAGCAAAATAGTAACAAAGTAAAGTAAAAAACAAAATAAAATACATAATTTTTAATAACAAGAAAGAGGTAATTTTAAACAAAACACTAACGAGCGTGTGATGCGGAGTGAGTGCGAAGCAAATATGTATACACATGAGTTAATCAAGGAATAACAATGTGCAATTTGTGCATCGACAGAATTCAATTAACAAAATATGTATACATGTGTGTAAGTATGTATGTGTATACGTATGTGTATATGTATGTATATATGTACGTATGTGGGTATGTTTGTATATATGTGAGGGTGTATTCAAGGAGGTGTAAGGTACGTGTCGCTTTACAATGTTACGGATTTTCATATTTTGTGATACAAATCCCTCTAACTCAATAATGATAAGCTAGTATTACGTGACAGTGAAATGTTCAATGAGTTCCACCAACTAAAATATATTATTTTCAAAATGAGCTATCTACACCTAATGGATATTAATATTGCGATATGATAAACAAAATAATCAAAATATTGAGGAAGCTTTATTAGGAACGTATTTTTACTGTAATGTCGGAGTAAATAACCAGCGAAGATGACCTGCGTCTCTATGTCACCTTCAAATACCTGCTTTTGACATCTTAAATTTATATCAGTATATAAAAAGAGAAGGATAATAGACCTAACGTTCAACCTGTTAGAGATGAGATTCATAAGAAAGCTTGTTAATAAAGATGTGTCTTGTTGATTTTTGTATAACTACTTTACGACACATATTTACCACTTCGTGATAAGTTATATATTAATGTATACTGAATCTGGTACCTTTTTGCTACTAGTTTTTTTTCATAAAAATAAATTTCATCCTATATTTTGCATATAACAGGGAAAGGTAGTGCTAAGACACTCCGTTACCTACTTTCCAATTTTCGAGGAGTTAGGTATTGAGTAGGGAAAGTCAACGCCGCGTTTTATCTTGTTACCAACGAAAGCAATTATTATTATACTAATTATTTAATTATAATAACACACTAATAATAGTCAATATTTATTGCAATGAAATCTCATGACAGCGAGAGATGACAGCGAGATACGATTTATTCTACTAATATATATCCAAAAAGGTGACAAAATGTGAACTTATAAAGAAATGTACGGATCTTCACTGTATTAAGAATAATTTGCTACGTTTTTGATATTAGTGGAGGATCATTTGAGGGTCATCGTGGCGCAGAGGCGTAGCGTCTGTCTGTAAAAACGAAGGTATATGAGTTCAATTCCCACCCATATGGGAAGATAGATATTTTTTCATTTCCATTTTCTTCGTTCATTTAACACGCAATGCCTTTCGAAAAGCCGGAAACAGGTGATCGAAATGTCTCAAAACTGGGTTTCTACAGTTTCTGCGGTTCCGTATAATTGACTGCTACTGAGCAGTATAAAGCGTAAAGCTAAAAAAAATTACTCACTTAGTACTGGTAAAGCACTGATTGTCTTGATATATGTGACCTATTTATACTGAGGGATTACTAAGCGAATCGCAAAGAAATTCACTAATAAAATTACACATTTATTATTCAGTACTTCCTTAATAATTTTGTCAGTATTTTTAAGCAAAATATAATAAATAAGGAATGAGCGTGAGACCAAGGAAAGATGAAGCTCATTAGTGCTTGGCAGAGTTTTTACAAGAAACACAAATTTTGTAATTATAATTTGAAGCTCGTCGTCTAACGTGCGGTGTATTTGTCACGGAGGACGGACGCGTGGAGCTTTTACAAAAAAACTCTTAAAAATACCCAACGGGATAAATTTCTTCTTGGAAGTTTTTTCTCGAAATGGGGAAATGAGCTTTCTATTAAAATTAGCAAAATTTTGCACAAGTATGTTCATTGTTTATACCAGACTTCAAGTTTTGATAAATATTATAATATGTATTTTCTCTCTGTGTTTTTGAAAACTCAAGCAGGTTATATGACTCATGTGTTGAAAGATTTACCCACCTCCATTTTAATTATACTTACTAAAACTTCACGGTGTTTCTCTTCGAATACAACTGTTCAAGGCTATTTTCATAATAAACAAAAAAACCTAGGTGGCTGGAGCACGTGTCCGAGTAGTGAATAGCACTGTGTGGGAAGATATTCTATGATAGAAAACACCCTACGTGTGCTCTATTTCATATGAAATATCCGTCTGGTACAATAGTTAAGAAAAACCGTTTCATTAAGACCAAGAAACAACTTAATTATTCTCCCTTAAATTCGTATACACATGAATAATACAAGTAAAACGGCATTTCAGATGTAACGTAAGCGAATAAGTCACAGCTGAACGTATCCGGCACAGTTTTCACGTGAGGCGTAATTGCTCAGTGTCGCAAAAACCCGCCGAGATTGGAATCACAGTGAGAAACGAGAATTAATGACCTTCGCTGACGAGGGGAAATGGCTAAATGTATATATATTATACACGTAGAGTCGTACGTCCATACATGTAGAGTCATATCAATATCACTCTACTTTTTATGGCTTTTTCTGTTGACGCAACACAAATGTATTTCCTTTGTATGTAAAGATGGCTGGGACAAAACTGATGCGGTATCAATATAGAGAGGAAGTAATAGGAAATCGAACGAAGCACCATCTGTACTCTATGTATGTATATAACATAAAACTAAAGTGTCTGTTTGTAGATTGAAAATAGGTAACTCTTCATATTCTCATATATTTTGTAGTGTTGTGAGTTTACGATTAGAATATATGTAATACTGACAACTGTTGGAAGAAGCTTTAGGTGCGGATCAGTTCATAAAATGTTTTTTTGTGATTATGTTAATAAAATGCTAACAGAAGTATAGGAGTATAGTATAATATGAATTTTAGGATCAGTTCGGTTTTATTAAACTAAATTTAGTTTTGTTTATGATCCTTATTTTACCTTTAAAATATAAATTAACATATGTATGTCTTTAACATATGTCTTTATTAGTCTATTATTAAAATGTTTTTTTTAGTAAGAATATTTATTTTTAGAGAAAACATTTTAAATTAACAATCATATAAATATGAATCTACTCAAATATTTTCAGACTTAGCAACATCGTCAATTGTTTTCAAACGTAGGTTTCTTTCCAGAAAGCTTTCTAAAACCACATGTCATGTTATAATGTAAAAATAATGTTTTATCTTGTTCCAAATTGAGATAGGTCTGAAACTAAGGACTACGAGGGTGTGACATTTTCAAAAGACAACTTCAAGCGCTTAAAATATTGGTTTGTTATGTATTAAATGTAAATTTTTATATTGTAAATATATATTTTTTTTCTAGCTTCACGCTTTATCCCGCATATTGCAGGGTAGGCAGAGGGAACTGCAGAAACCGTATGAACCTAGTGTTAAAATACTCAGTTGCTTAGTTCCTGCTTTCTCCGTCCCCACTTTCCGCCTTTTTCGAGGCATTGCGTGTTGAGAGGCGGAACTCAACGCCGCGCTTTGCCTAGTTTCCAGAGCAAAGAAAATGGAAATAGAAAAATTCATCTTCCCCGAGTGGGAATCGAACCCTCAAACTGTCGCGTTTACAGGCAGATGCTTACACCTCTGCGCCACGACAGCCCTCTAAATAAATTGTAGAATAAGTATTTGATAAAATATTATTCACACTGGTACACGTGTAAGATTTGCGCAGCCACAGTATCTATTTAGACTTTTCTTTTTTTAATAATTTGTTTTGATTTCTTTACCAAATTCAGTCCTTATAGGTCTTGGATATTAAGACTAAAAATAATTATAACTAATGTAAAAAAAAAAAAAATAATGCAGGAAATCACAGCTTATGTCAATATATTAAAAGTTTCCAAAAACTTTAGTAATACTTGCACATCACGAATATTATAAAAGAGCAGCGCCAGTGACGCCGCGCCTCGTATATTTCCCAGTTTTTGCTCTGACAAATGGCTCGGGCGGTAAATAATTACCATGTTAATCGCGACCCGCCCCGACGCCGCTATACTTTACGACGACGATTGTTTTTGTTACGTAATGAGGTGGAGACAGAAAATATTAGAACGATTTGACTTAGTGCTTTATTTAAACTGAGTTTTATTAAAGTCATATACTTATCAAGATAAAAACCTACAAAATTAAAATAAGTAAATTATTTGACGTTCAAAAATAAAGCATACAATTTCTTATTCTGTACAAAATTATTTGACTTTGACATAAAAGCGATGAGATAGTTGCAAATATCTGATAGTATAAAGTTAATAAGCTTTGTTAAACAAAAAATTGTACCAATTTCGTGAAATTCCACAGTCAGACCCCTTTTTGATGTGAAGCAAAAAATACCTTTAAAAGAGATATTTTTGTAAATAGCTCGCGTCCCACATATTTTTTGACAAAAATCTTGTTGTAAGTATTTTTATGATGGTACCGAGCTTTCATAATTTAAATTTGTGGAGTTATACGCGACTGGACTGTAGGTACAGTACACTTTTTACGACAGCACGCACAGTTAAAGTCTCTGCCCCGAGGTCAGATGGCAAGTCAACATGATTAATTTGACTATCGCGGGGCAGATCGAGGCATCGGCACGTTTTAAACTCGCCTTTTAATAATGCCGACCGTTAATCCTTTATTTGCCATTTTGCCCCAAGACTGGAGAGCTGTCGTAAATTCTAAAAGCTTTTGTTCACTTTGTTCGTGTAATTATTTATGTCAGCACATTTTTTTGCATGAATTTTGAGATTTTTCTTGTTTTTCGTCTTAATTAGAATAGTTACGATCTTTCTTCTGTTAAAGTGGTAAATGTTAGGTTTGCTTTCGTTCATTTAAGTAAATGCTTATACATATTTATTGTACTGTAGAAGGTTGAAGTAGAAAGATATTAAAGCACTACCATTCTATTTATTGTTAGCACTACCATTCTATCGTTCATATCAATTGTCTGAAACAATAAATTAAGAAAATATACTTCATAACTCTTTTGACTAAATACTTGATATAATTTCGGTTATATACAAATGATGCAAATATGCGTAAACTCTTGATTTAATAAACATTACATTAATGCATACTAAGATTATTACAATCTTTAGCTTAAGTCTACCAAAATTAATAATAAGATTTAACTAAAGTGCAGTGCTGTTTACAAATATAATTGAATTTCATAGAGATTATGATAATAGAGTTCTGCGTGACGCGATGCCACGTAAGTGCTCTACTGTGCCTTGGAATGAGCTTTAACTCTACATACATATATACTAGTGAGTGTTAACGTTGAAAGCTTAATAAAGCTCAGTTAAGATTGTTATATTATATTTAACTTAACACTTTGATTAAGTAGAGTTAGCTAAATAAATAAGAAAAATAAAAAAGTAAGTAGTAAAGACGTGCCTTCTTTAACTTAAATTCGTTTATAAAATAATTCATTCCATCAGTTCATAAAAAAATTTAAACAAAGATGTTGTGGATTCAAACCTCGTAGTCTCAAAGATGTTATACAATCACAATATTTGTAATTCTAAACAAAGTGTATAAAAGTTTACAAGAAGTAACATTGAGCAACATTTAAAATACATGCGTACATACGTTATTACCTAAACAAAATTCAAAAATTAGCAACAAAGTTACTTTTGTACTGAACGTAACTCGTTGTCACGTCAATTCTGTAAGCACAAGCCAACTTTTACTTCCCAAACACAGCGGATAAAGCGAATTTTCAGTTTCGCAGATAAAATGCCGCGTATATGTAAAGTTAGAGCGACCACTTTGCCACCCCACTTCTACCCTGTCGTAAAGCTTCGCGCGCACACGAGAGCTTATAGCAAAAATACGTAATTCCGGATGAAAAAACAACTTTCGCTGTGAGTTATTATATTGTTATTAGATAAGGATAAGTTTTATATTGCAGTGGTCATGAGAAAGGATCATTTTTTTTTATTTTAACCTACAAAATCAAAACAATTTAAAGAAAAAGATCTTTTACGAGTATATATAGTTTTTAGTTTCATTATATCTTTTACTATTTATAATATATCAAAAATACATATACGCACTAAGGTATATTTAGTTTTGAATAAGATATTAAGTAGAAAAACGATGCCATTAGACATATTAAAAATAATAAAAAACAGAGTTTACGTAACAAAACTCCTTAGAGCGGTGTGCGCGGACCTTACAAGAGATAGGCCTGCCACCGAAAAATTTCGTCCTTTCATCTCACCCGGCAACCGCGACGATCATTGTAAATCCTACATAACTCAGAATGGTTATTTTTATTTGATACAGCGATTAAATGGCTGACGCGTAAAGCGGGTTCGGGAATAACGACGAGGTTTTATTTATTGTTGCATTAGAATCTATGAGGTCCGTGTTGAATGAGGTTATAATGTTAAAAAATATATTTATAATAAAATGCTAAATATATTTAAAATATAAAAAAGAGGACCGTCGTGGCGCAGAAGCTGAGCGTCTACCTGCAAACGCGACGGTTTGTGAGTTCGATTCTCACTCGGGAAAGATGGATTTTTCTTCGTTCTGGAAACTAGGTAAAGCGCGGCGTTGTGTTCCGCCACTTAATACTCAATGCCTCGAAAAAGGCGGAAAGAGGGGACGGAGAAAGCAGGCACTAAGCAACGGAGTGTCTTAACGCTAGGTTCCTATGGTTCCTGCATCCTCTGCCTATCCTGCCATGCGCAGAATAAAAGCGTGAAGCTAAAAAAAGAGTTCCACTTTATTATTTTGAGCTACAAAACCTCACAAAAGTATAAAGTATGTATAATGTAGGTATATATATAGGTTACTTTGCGACAAAAGGGATAGCTAACGACATGTCCTCTAAGTATTTAACTGTGGTGAAATGAAAAAACTCTGACGCTGTCACGAGCGAGGACTTCGCTTGGAAATTTAATGGAAGTTCGGGACTCGCCATGTTGTCTTACTGAGGTATTGTTAACTAAAATTAGGTTACTTTATACCGAAAATTTGCTTATTTTTACATAAAATTAATGTTATTTACTTATTTAAAAGCGATTAGATATAGTGTGTTTATACTTCTATTTGCTGTTTCCGGTGACATCGCCCCCCTAGTAAAATTGAACATAACTAAGTTCAATATGACAGTGACACATGTTAATTATTCCTCAAGAAAAAGAACAAGAAATGTTTTAGATAGTAATTTAAATTACAAGTGTGGAACAACTAAATAGCTTTACTAAAGCTTTTAAGTTTTATATCGGTATTTATTTTTCTGATAGTAAAATAGTAGAAAATATAGGATATTCCAGTAAACTTAATTGTCACAGGTAAACGCTGACTTGTTTCATATAAGGAAACTTTTATGTGCAAATATAACAACGAATTTGTTACAAATTATATCAACCATATAGTGTATATAATCATAGCATCCCCTATTATTGTAAGGATATTTTCCTTTCATTTATCTCAATATAAACTCAAAAAGGGGTAAGTATAGTTGCGATGGGGCGCCCCTACTAATGGCAGGTGTTAGTTATCACCCGAGTACACACGTATACGAGTGTTATTACTTCTACCACAATGGTATTGTTTTTTAAGTCATTAATGAAGGAAGAGAAATGTTTTTTGATACTACCTGATGACTGATTTGCTATGTGACAAAGAAGTGAGAAGAGCTTTTACAACGTATAGTAACTTAAATATATTCTGTAAGTACTGTGTTGTAGCTGTAAAAACCTTAATATTGTAATAATCACATACATGGCACGAATTTCTATAATATACATAATCTTATTTTAAATGTTTTGTAGGCTTTTACCTACGAAGACTTAAATTTTAACCTAAGTTCTCTTATTCTATTCGTAAGAAATTAAATTACTGTGAAATTTAAGCACTGTACTGAAACAAACATACTTGCACATATACATACATACATACATACATACATACATACACATAAGATGTACCTACTCGTAATATAAAACATGTTCGGCAGTTTCTGTTTCATAAATGTCACACTCAAGAATTATGATAATGACGAAGTGGAACGAGATTCCGCGTGAAGCACATTAAGTAAACACCGGCGGACTCTGAGACCGAGTCTTTCAAATTTCAGTCCTGCGCCGAAATTGACTTGACTTTGTAAACTTTGGCCATTTTTACGGTTAATGGCGTTCGTGTGTTACCTGACTGACGTCTGGTTCTGCTTACCTGTAAACGTATATTATACCATTTTATTATTACGTTTTCTATATAAAAAAGTATAAACTCTTTTGAAACTTCCACCGGTTTTCCCATAGGTTCTGTGGCGTTTACGGAATTCAATTCCACTGGATGAGAATGAATCTCTATCATTTCTCATTGATAAAAGCACAAAGTGTTGTTGTGTTGATTTAAAATGTAACAAAAAGTAAATAAATTGGAATAGAAGTTTTTAAAGATATATTAAAAATTTTATAAAAAAATCATTTAATTTTTTAAGAAGCTTGTTTTTCTTTATATCTATTTCTTAAGTTGTCTTTATATCTATTTCTTAATAACATAAGTTATCCTTATTTATTCTCAAATGATATAGCAATTATATTTATCAAAATTGCTACCATTCTTTCAAAAAAAGCACGAAAAGTAGCATCCGACAGTCGTCTACTAAGTTAATTTTAACTGTCATATTAGCTTCAATATCACGCAACAATTTTACGAAGTATTTCACTTTGAGTTAAAAATGTGAAATTTTACGATGTTCCCATAAGTCTTCGTGTGTCGGCACCTGTTCTACAGTTCTCGGCGCCAACTCAAAGACCAGTGATTTATGAGAGGCGCCTTAACACAGTGGAGTTGTCAGTTTGGCGCCGAACTATTTTAGTTTAAATAATAATTCGCTCTAAATATATTTTTAGAACACTTGCATAATTTGTCCAACATTAGTGTTTGTCGATTGCTGTAAGTATACGAATTGTGTGATGATAGTGGGTTCAAATCCCATAAAAGAATTTTTAGTAAGATATTTGAACTTATTTAATGTACACTGAAAAATAACAATACAAGCTGATGAACTAAGAATTTCCTCAATTACTTTTTATTATCTTATAGCATAAAGTTTTAAAAATATTTCCTAAAGAAAAACAAATCAAACTCTTTTCAAAAACACATCATATTCTTTACATTTGTTTCGGAATCATCGACGAGGCATTACCAAAGTGTAGGTGTAGGCAACGCCAACTGCCTCACACTCGTAGAAGCCCGTAGAGCTGGCGCAATGCCAGTAGTTCCACTTTGATGCACATCAAGTAAATAAAAGAACATAGATTTACCTGCTCCCACTTTTGTTGCTGTTAGGAAACGAAATTGTTTTAGCGGGACATTCGTTACTAACACCTACTCGGAGCACATTTGTCTTTGAACTTATTGATCCTACTGTAGGCAGCTCCGGCAATGGAAAAAACTAACGCAATTGATAGTCGTGATATAGACAGCTTGTACAGTGTTGTTACGGTTGTACAGTTTGACTGGTCCATACTCTATTTTTAGGTGGTCAGAAAATATTTGCATTTCATGGTAGAGACATGAAAATGCTAATAAATTGGAAAAGTCAGATCAAATTTTGTTAAAAAGGAAACTGCCTGTAAACGTTACGCTTTGCGGGTTCGGTCCCCACTCGTGGAACATGGTTTTTTCTTTTTTTGTTTTCTTCGCTCTGATAACCAGCCAAAAGAGCAGCGTTAAGTTCCGCCACTCAACAAGCTATGCGTCTTAATACTAGGTTTACACGGTACCTGCGATTCCCTCTGTCTATCTTGTTTATCTATCTTATATATATATATATATATATATATATATATATATATATATATATATATATATATATATATATATATATATATATATATATATATATATATATATATATATATATATATATATATATATATATATATATATATATATATATATATATATATATATATATATATATATATATATATATATATATATATATATATATATATATATATGTAAACCGATAATATTATTTTTTAAAATATATCGTTTTATATTTTTAAGATTTTTAATGACTAACCCTGAAAGTTTCTATATAATATAATAAAACTGTATTCCAAATTTATAAACTTCTTACTACTGCACGCAATCATCATACAAAAAATATTAATACAACTAATTAAATTACAATATTCTTTATACTAACTAAAAACATACAGAAACCACTACATACCAATATATTCAAGCTATACAATAATACAGCAATATACCATATTAATAATTTATACACACAACAATAGTATTTATCGCGTACAATTCGAAAGGCTGAGTCGGTAAGAAACGGCCGGAAGTGCACCGTTGGCGGCGCGCCAGCCCTGCTTGCTGCCTGACGCCCGCCCGCCCAACCAGCCGCCCGCCCGAGCGCGTCGCTCGCTTTGACACTAGTCACGTCGTTTTAATGTATAATGTGAATATTTATTCATTTTCCATATGGTTTTTTGTATTTTTGGTAATTGTAGTGATATTTTATGAAGATTTGTAACTTCTTAATTATTTTGTAATTTTAGGACTCTTAAATGTAAGCATCCTAAGGATGTAAGCATCCTTATTTTCAATAAATTTTAGGTTTTGTTTTACTTTAAAGAGGTTCAAATATCATATTCAGTTTTCTAACAAGGTTGAAAAATAAAATGCCTTTCTAAATGTACTCTTATTAGTTAGACTTTTTAGCTTGACGCTTTATTCTACATAAGATAAGCTGAGAAAATTTAATATTAAGACGTATCGCTTTCTGTATTTCGAGATGTTGACCGAACTGACAACGTATTAATAGAGCGGCATAATAGTTTAGGAAATTTCTCCAAATTACGTGGAGGAGTCATGCTGAAGTTAAAGAAAGCAATCAAGCTACGAAAGTCATTAACTCAAAGCTATAAAAATGTATGAGCGCTTATGCTTAAAAATTTTCAATTTTATATGAAAATCGCCTGCTCATCAAAAGAGTTATAAAAGTTGCTTTATCAAGAAAATTGGAAATTTATAAAGACATCACTGAAAAATCTATTACAAACCTATACTGTTTTATATACATTTAATACAAAACGAATGTATACTATCGCAAAATTAAGATGGTCGACTCACTCTGAGTCGATAATCTTAATTTAATCATATATTATTAAGATTTTATTATCCTCAGTGTAACCGGACTTAGCTCATATATTTTTAATTTAACACAACCAAGTGGTAGATTTAATCAAATTTATAAAATGCACGCTTTATTTCGTCATAGTAACTGTTCAACAATGTTTTATATGTAAATCAGTTACAAAAACAAAACCCAATTATGAACGTACCCTTTAATTTCCACTGTAAAAAAGTTTATGACGAAGTCTATGAATAGTCGAAAAAAACCTTTATTAGCACAATATGGTGTATAAATCAGATTATGGTAATATATTCATAGCGGCTAGGGTCGCTATCGGTGATCGGAGGAAGTGCCTTTAAAGGTGGGAAGTAACCCCGCTATACAAATACAGTGTGGAAGATAAACGAGGCTATAGCCTACACTGTGTAACACTATGTAACATAACAACTGGTTTACGCCATTTCTTCTAAGATTGTGTGATCCATCATCAGAATATCAGGGTTTGCAAAGGTCTTGAAGGATGACAGCACCTGTGTACTGCTTTTAGAGATACATACGTAAACCAAATAATATATAAAATATTGATATTTATACTAATATTTTTACATATAAATATCAATTGGTTGTAATTTAGTCATTGATGGAGAAATATATTATTGAAAAATACGTCTATATAGACAGTGTCAACACGGAATGTAGTGTCGCCATACCACACGCCGTAAAAGAATAGAATAGGATTTGCAATTCTCTCACTATTTTGTCTCTGATAAATACCAAAGTTATAAAGATACATTTCCGCTTATACTCATACGATTTCACAAATCACTAGTCAATACACAAACAGCATCATAACGTAACATGTACCTACTACGTAACACGTAAAGCAAGCAAAACGTTTTCTAAACACACAACAACCTTAGCTTTGGTAAGTTCCCTGAATCTTGTTCATAGTTGTATAGTTGTGTGCTTGTTGTCATGTTTACAGTCTTTCACGTTAAAGACGCCCTCCGCCCTCCGCTCGCCGCTCGCCGCTCACCGCCCGCCCTTGGGCACAGCGAGTTAGTTTAAAACTAAACAAAATATGATTCTTGGAATACTTTTGTTTAGGGTAAAGTTGTTGAAACTTGTTTGTTTTTATAATCCTTAACTGCTTGTTAAAAGCTGTGTTTACACTATCTTACTCTAATTAATAGTGAAGTTCATTAAGCCATTTACGAAGAATGGATATTAGCGAGTAGTATTAAGGAGCGTTAAAAAATAATATATAAAAATTGAATTTCTTGGTATTTATAATAATAAACGATTCTTTTCACAATCCTGTGAAAGTTTTAAAAATATAATATTAGAATTTTCGTTTAATATTTGATACGTTTATTTAGTTGTTACTGTTTATTATATGTTAGAATAAAGAAATCATATCTTTAACACAAAAAACCCTCATTTCATTTAATATGAAGAGTTAAGTATTATTTCGCTCACTTTACTTTACAATTTTTTTCTTTCACAGTATCTTTCAAAAAACGTTAAAATGGTGTTTCCTTCAATAAAATTCTTGATGAGGTTAAATGTCTTTAAATAATTTGTAAATCTCTCTCTCAAATAAGACGCCTCTGAGAGCTGTACGTATTTGGTTTAATACATTTTACATTTTACTCATTATATAGAGAGTATAGAGTGTTGTTGTTGAGGGATGCTGGAGAGCGCAGCGTTAATCTTTATTATATGAAGATAAATGAAACTTTGTTTTATAACGTGTTTTAGTAATACAGTGTATTTTAATTTTATGTTCGGAGTTCAGTAAATATTAATAAGCGTCTTGTTAGTCTAGGAGCTAGAGTATAAGGCAGATAGTAAACTCTTGTGTAAAATGTTAGTAAAATATATGTTGGATATTTTTGTACTATAATTTTAAAGTTATCGTTTTTTTGGTGTGGTGTGGTAATTTCTATACTAAATTATAAGTGTTTTTGCTCTACCTAGACATATGCAGGGGCTTGGTAAATTAGGGGAATGGTTGAAAGAGGAAAATTAATTCATATATCAGTATTAGTAAATAGATAAAATGAGGACCGATATGACGCGTAGGCACAAAGTCTGCCTAAAAGCTTGGCGGGTTCTCACTCGGGGAAACTGAATGTTTTCCATTCCATTTTTCGCTACACGCAAAGCCTCAAAAAAAGGAGGAAATCGGGAAACAGAGTGCCTTCACACTAGATTCTCACGGTTCCTGTGGTTCCTTATATTTACACAACTATATGCAGGATAAAGCTTGAAGCTGTAAAAGAAATATATAGATAAAATTTCTTATTTAAATCATCCATCTCTGCCATCCTGCGGCATACAGCGTGACACAGCACAGCCGCCATTAAGTGTTACCGTGTCACGCTGTCACTAATGGCGACGGGCTTTACGTCACGGCAGTTTATGAGTAAATGGTTTCACGTTGACAATTTACAAATATACTTATAAAAAACGCATCGTCTTATTTTGTTGTCGGTACAAAATGAGCATTGGGATAGCTTTCTTTAACATGTTAAAATTTCCAGAAAGGTTTTCACTAAGTTACTTAAAAACACATAGTTTTGTTTTAAAAATATAGCTTTAGGCCTTATCCCCCTTTTAGCGATATAGGCATTGCAGGAACCGTAGGAACCTAGTGTGAAGACACTCCATTACTTGCTTTCCGCCTATTGAGACATTGCGTAAGTGGCGTAACTCAACGCCGCGCTTTGCCTAGTTGCCAAAATGAAGAAAATGGAAATGAAGTAATCTATACTCCCCAAGTAGGAAGTGAACCTACAAACCGTCGCGTTTACATGGCATGCGTTACGGCGTACAACATTTAAAGTACAAGTTATTTTATGTATCTTCATCATCATCGCAGCAGCGTGTCACATCGCAGCCGCCATTAGGTGTTACCGTGTCACGCTGAAGTCGCTAATGGAGGAAGGCTTATGTCACGGGAGTATATGAGTAAATGACTTCACGCTGAGAGACAGTTCACGTGTAGATTTAAACACGTCGCTTTTATGCTTATACGATGTGTACTTAAAACACTAGATAGACTAGATTTTAACATTAATACTAACATTATAAGTATTTTTAATGTACTAATATCAAGAACTAGTGGTTTTATTCGATAGTCCATTGAACAGGTCTATATAATAATAATAATAATAAAAATTCTTTATTGTACACCCAAAAATATATACAGAAATTACAAAATAAGAACATACGTTGGTACAAAAAGCGGATATTTATATATATATATATATATATATATATATATATATATATATATATATATATATATATATATATATATATATATATATATATATATATATATATATATATATATATATATATATATATATATATATATATATATATATATATATATATATATATATATATATTGTTTGCTGATGATACTTCATTGATTTTTAAAATGAAAAGACAACTAAACGTCTATGACGATGTAAACAATGCTCTCTCAAAAATAGTACATTGGTTTAGTGTTAATAACTTACTACTGAATAGTAAAAAAACTAAATGTGTATTATTCAGAACGCCAAACACAAAAACTGTTAAAGCCGATGTACTTTTGAGTGGTGAAACTGTGGAACCCGTCGATTCTACGGTATTTTAGGTATCACCATTGACTCTAAATTACAGTGGGGACCTCATATTGATGGATTGGCGAATAGGCTCAGCTCAGCAGCGTTTGCTGTCAAAAAAATTAGATTGTTAACTGATGTGGATACGGCTCGCCTTGTTTACTTTAGTTACTTTCATAGCATTATGTCATATGGCATTTTGCTTTGGGGTAATGCAGCCTCTATTAATTCCATCTTTGTTCTGCAGAAGCAGGCTATTCGCGTAATCTATAACCTAAATCCAAAAGATTCCTTAAGACAAAAATTTAAGGAAATAAATATAATGACCGTTGCATCACAGTATATCTTTGATAATTTAATGTATGTAAAAAAAAATATTAACGATTTTACTAAAATTGGTGATGTACACAATATTCATACAAGAAACAGGCATAAACTTACCGCGCCTGTAACTAGACTAAATCGCATCCGCAATTCTTTTATGGGACAGTCTGTATGCTTTTACAATAGGATCCCAGAAAACGTCCGAGATTGTTCTATATCACAATTTAAAAAAGTTGTGTAACGACGTTTGTGTGTTAAAGGTTATTACCATATTAATGATTTCGTAAATGATAACACACCTTGGGAATGAAATGCTCGCTCCAGTCTAGTTCAAGAGTATCGTTGTCAATAATAGGAATTGTGAAATTGTAAACATCTGGAAAATTAAAAAAAAAGAAATAATGCAGATTAAGTCCCGCTGAGTTTCTTGCGCCGGTTCTTCTCAGGTCTGAGGCATTAACTTTAGCGAACCGGTGGTAAATTAAATAAATTATTTGACGTTCAAAAAATGAAGCTTGTACTTCTTATTTTGAATAAAATTGTTTTGACTTTGACTTGACTTATATATATATATATATATATATATATATATATATATATATATATATATATATATATATATATATATATATATATATATATATATATATATATATATATATATATATATATATATATATATATATATATATATATATATATATATATATATATATATATATATATATATATATATATATATATATATATATATATATATATATATATATATATATATATATATATATATATATATATATATATATATATATATATATATATATATATATATATATATATATATATATAGTTTTTTTGGTGTGGTGTGGTAATTTCTATACTAAATTATAAGTGTTTTTGCTCTACCTAGACAGATGCAGGGGCTTGGTAAATTAGGGGAATGGTTGAAAGAGGAAAATTAATTCATATATCAGTATTAGTAAATAGATAAAATGAGGACCGATATGACGCGTAGGCACAAAGTCTGCCTAAAAGCTTGGCGGCTTCTCACTCGGGGAAACTGAATGTTTTCCATTCCATTTTTCGCTACACGCAAAGCCTCAAAAAAAGGAGGAAATCGGGAAACAGAGTGCCTTCACACTAGATTCTCACGGTTCCTGTGGTTCCTTATATTTACACAACTATATGCAGGATAAAGCTTGAAGCTGTAAAAGAAATATATAGATAAAATTTCTTATTTAAATCATCCATCTCTGCCATCCTGCGGCATACAGCGTGACACAGCACAGCCGCCATTAAGTGTTACCGTGTCACGCTGTCACTAATGGCGACGGGCTTTACGTCACGGCAGTTTATGAGTAAATGGTTTCACGTTGACAATTTACAAATATACTTATAAAAAACGCATCGTCTTATTTTGTTGTCGGTACAAAATGAGCATTGGGATAGCTTTCTTTAACATGTTAAAATTTCCAGAAAGGTTTTCACTAAGTTACCTAAAAACACATAGTTTTGTTTTAAAAATATAGCTTTAGGCCTTATCCCCCTTTTAGCGATATAGGCATTGCAGGAACCGTAGGAACCTAGTGTGAAGACACTCCATTACTTGCTTTCCGCCTATTGAGACATTGCGTAAGTGGCGTAACTCAACGCCGCGCTTTGCCTAGTTGCCAAAATGAAGAAAATGGAAATGAAGTAATCTATACTCCCCAAGTAGGAAGTGAACCTACAAACCGTCGCGTTTACATGGCATGCGTTACGGCGTACAACATTTAAAGTACAAGTTATTTTATGTATCTTCATCATCATCGCAGCAGCGTGTCACATTGCAGCCGCCATTAGGTGTTACCGTGTCACGCTGAAGTCGCTAATGGAGGAAGGCTTATGTCACGGGAGTATATGAGTAAATGACTTCACGCTGAGAGACAGTTCACGTGTAGATTTAAACACGTCGCTTTTATGCTTATACGATGTGTACTTAAAACACTAGATAGACTAGATTTTAACATTAATACTAACATTATAAGTATTTTTAATGTACTAATATCAAGAACTAGTGGTTTTATTCGATAGTCCATTGAACAGGTCTATATAATAATAATAATAATAAAAATTCTTTATTGTACACCCAAAAATATATACAGAAATTACAAAATAAGAACATACGTTGGTACAAAAAGCGGATATTTATATATATATATATATATATATATATATATATATATATATATATATATATATATATATATATATATATATATATATATATATATATATATATATATATATATATATATATATTGTTTGCTGATGATACTTCATTGATTTTTAAAATGAAAAGACAACTAAACGTCTATGACGATGTAAACAATGCTCTCTCAAAAATAGTACATTGGTTTAGTGTTAATAACTTACTACTGAATAGTAAAAAAACTAAATGTGTATTATTCAGAACGCCAAACACAAAAACTGTTAAAGCCGATGTACTTTTGAGTGGTGAAACTGTGGAACCCGTCGATTCTACGGTATTTTTAGGTATCACCATTGACTCTAAATTACAGTGGGGACCTCATATTGATGGATTGGCGAATAGGCTCAGCTCAGCAGCGTTTGCTGTCAAAAAAATTAGATTGTTAACTGATGTGGATACGGCTCGCCTTGTTTACTTTAGTTACTTTCATAGCATTATGTCATATGGCATTTTGCTTTGGGGTAATGCAGCCTCTATTAATTCCATCTTTGTTCTGCAGAAGCAGGCTATTCGCGTAATCTATAACCTAAATCCAAAAGATTCCTTAAGACAAAAATTTAAGGAAATAAATATAATGACCGTTGCATCACAGTATATCTTTGATAATTTAATGTATGTAAAAAAAAATATTAACGATTTTACTAAAATTGGTGATGTACACAATATTAATACAAGAAACAGGCATAAATTTACCGCGCCTGTAACTAGACTAAATCGCATCCGCAATTCTTTTATGGGACAGTCTGTATGCTTCTACAATAGGATCCCAGAAAACGTCCGAGATTGTTCTATATCACAATTTAAAAAAGTTGTGAAACGACGTTTGTGTGTTAAAGGTTATTACCATATTAATGATTTCGTAAATGATAACACACCTTGGGAATGAAATGCTCGCTCCAGTCTAGTTCAAGAGTATCGTTGTCAATAATAGGAATTGTGAAATTGTAAACATCTGGAAAATTAAAAAAAAAAAAAATAAAGCAGATCAAGTCCCGCTGAGTTTCTTACGCCGGTTCTTCTCAGGTCTGAGGCATTAACTTTAGCGAACCGGTGGTAAATTAAATTAATTATTTGACGTTCAAAAAATGAAGCTTGTACTTCTTATTTTGAATAAAATTGTTTTGACTTTGACTTGACTTTATATATATATATATATATATATATATATATATATATATATATATATATATATATATATATATATATATATATATATATATATATATATATATATATATATATATATATATATATATATATATATATATATATATATATATATATATATATATATATATATATATATTACATTAATTAGATTTCTGTAAACCCACAGTAAGAGTTAATTCGGCCATTTACAATAAATTATATTCAATTATTAGTTATATCAACTTGCCAGAGAGGGCGAAAGTGGGAGACCTCAGCTAGTTTAATTGTTACTTTCATTACCTAGTAGAGCAAAGTCTGACACTGTACAGTGTTTTATTGCCACACATTACACCACACATCTGGACACTTATAAATCTGCCTTCAAAAAGCTCGTCTACCTCTATCTTAAAGGGAACATACCTATGATGTTACACGAAGTCGTGGACATCGGTCGTATACCCTCAGGTGACTCGAACGCTCGTTTACCTTGTCTTTTTCATAAAAAAAATCTCAATGTGAAGGGAACTTATTTATTTATTGTGAATAAGAGGTATTCGTATTCGATTTTTTTCGTATGTACAGTTCGTTGAGCTCGAATACACGTTTTCAATCATTCATATAAAAATATTTTCATTTCTGGTTTAAAAGGCTACGTGAAGCTTCGTTAGTTAACAAATCGCATCGTAAACGTAGAAAGTAAATGAAGACAAAGCACAAAAGTTCCCTACACAAATAACATTGTAAGTATATTACTTCGTTTCCAGCTGACAGTTTTTTTATTGATTAATCACAATCACGAAATAACTCCTTAGCTTGACTAATCGACTTCCATTAATCATCGGCTGCTAACGGCCTAACCTATACGAAGTGTATTAACGTTTCTTATTTTTACATATACATAAAACTACTTACTCCGTTTGGAAATGTGAAGTGTTAACACACTCCGTCCCCCCGTTCCACCTTTTTTAGGCATTGCGTTGAGTGGCGGAACTCAACGCCACACTTTGCCTAGATCCTGGAGTCAATAAAATGGAAATGGAAAAATCCCTCTTCCCCGAGT
Source organism: Dione vanillae (assembly GCA_037178615.1). NCBI lineage: Eukaryota > Metazoa > Arthropoda > Insecta > Lepidoptera > Nymphalidae > Dione > Dione vanillae. Next base: position 172,021 of record JAZFAU010000054.1, read on the forward strand.
GTTTGTGGGTTTTTTATATACATTTTTTATATATTGTATTAGTTTGTGGGTTTGATTCTCACTCGGGGAGAATGTTTCTTAATTTCTTCGTTCTTGCTACTAGGCAAGTACGACGTTGAGTTCCGCCACTCAACAAAACAAAATAAAAGCGGAAAATGGAATATCTTGACACTAAAGAATAATTATATACTTCAAGAGAAGTAATTTTAGAGAAGTAAAATTACGACCATTTACACCAAACAAAAACCAAAAAAATTATAACCTCTTGCCACGTTATTTTTAGGAATAATTTTTAAGTTATGGAAAATTATAACATGAGTCCTTTTGTAGTTACCAAAAGGCTGGAGATCAGATTTTTGTGTATTTTTGAAGTCCTTTATACAACTTTTCAATATTTTCAGCCATTTTTTTACCACTAAAGACAAAATGGCAATATTATGAACAAGTGACAAGTAGTAGGGATCACGAAATCTTTATAAGGTTGATAGAATTACTGTACAAATACAATAAAACGGGCGGTATTCTACAAATTAATACGAATAATAAATCCATTGGCCACATTACAGCGAAAAGCGCGAGATTACGTAATTGTAATGAATGTAAATGAACAACAAATTTTATGTCAACTCGATTCCAATTTTACTGTAAATATCGATATTTATAAATAATTTCATATTTATATATTCGATTAACTTTATTGTGATGTGATTTTAAATTAAACGAACATCAATGATGTATCGCTGCCGATCGTCATTTCGTTTATGTCCAATTTAATGTCAATAGTTAGATGTAGCAAGGTTTTGATGAAAGTTACTACTTTTTTTAACTTGAATAGAATAAAAGGGTATAGGTATTTTCTAAAATAATTATTCTTTATATGTTTTATATTTTAATACTAGTATTAGTTAAAAATAATTGAAAGACACCTTCGTATACTAATACTTCTCTCGTGGAGAACAGAGCGTCTTAAAGCTATATTCTCATAGTTAGGTGCGGAAAACTGACATATTATACATACTATTAAGTGCTAACGTACGTTAAATCCTGAATTCCTCACGAGTAACGACTAAAAAGGGCACTATTAACCAGCTCTAAAGCACTATTCACTAACAAAAGGGTAATTTATCGTTAGTATGTACCCGGAGTAATTTCACGGGTAGGCGCTAAAGGAATCGGTTCAGTAGCTTTGTAGCAATTTGGAGGATAGCGTCGTTACAAATAAGTGCGAGTGCGGGCGAGTGCGGGCGAGTGCGGGCGAGTGCGCGTTAACGGTGATAACACCTTATCACTATCTATTATACTCCTTTGAAGGATGGATATTCAGTTTTAATAAAATCTTGATAAATACGTACTGAATAATCAGTCATATAGGTCTCATTTTTGACTATTAAAATTTATGTTAAGTAAGTAGGAAGTTAGTAAGTAGTAGAAAAAATCCATAATGTGCAAATTATGAAATTCTATAAGTTAGAATCTTGGATGTCTTGGTAACTGGGGTTTCCTCTGCCTACCCTGCAGCACTGCTATGAGCGGGATAAAACGAGAAGATAAAAGATAAGAAAAGAAGAAAATTTAAATCTCCAGAGCGACGCTTCTAAGTGATTCAAAAAGTTATGCTTGGAAATGGAAACAAAAGGAGCATCATAATAATATATAATATTATAACAAAATATTATTCCAAAACTCACTCTAAGTGCTACGTTTAAAATTTCATGTAACATTTTGTCAGCTTCACGTTGTACCAGTATATAAGATATCGGCAACGATCACCTTATGTTAAGATAGGCTTTTCCCATTCTGTCCGATTTTGAGATATTGCGTTTCGTCGCGGAACTCATTAACAATGGTTTATAACGTCTTGTAAAGGCGGAGACGTGAAAATAATTGATTCGCACAAGTGGGAATCGAACCCACATCTATCGCGTTAGTACTACTTCCCATTAATCAAAATAAGGATATAATGAAAATGATTTTATTCACGTTTTAAAATTATTAACGAGTATGTCATATATTTTATTTTTCTTTTATCTTATTTTCCTAGACTTTACAATTTTATTTAAAAGGATTAATCTATTCAAGTAGTGCAATACAAAGACTATCTGCTCTGGTCGTAGCTCTAGTAACTAATTAACTAGTAGCCTTGCCTTCCGGAAAGCAGGGAACGGAGTGTCTTAACGCTAGTTTCCAACGGTGTCTGCCGTTCCCTCTGCCTCACCTGGTAGGAGCGGGATAAAGCGTGCAGCTATATATAATACAAACAGAATGAAGTAGATGCAATAATAACAATATTCCACACTTTAATATTATAGTTACTGTGACTGACTTGTATAGAAGCCTCAACACGATATTCTATTAAATTTACTTAACAAAACTAGCAGCGTTCAAATATTAAAAAGGACAAAAGTTGCGGAGTGTTCGTTACAAAATGAGACATACATATGTATGAGTGTATGTAGTTGCATTTTACATTGAGTTCGATCGAACTTTATGGACGTGTTATATCGCTACACAAGAAAGTTCCCGACTTGGGCGATTGTAAGCGAACAATAACTTGATACTGTGCAGTTTATGTATTTTATATTACGTGCTGTCTAACTGTCTAAGTGTTGGTTTGCTTGAAGGTGTTGTGCCGCATGGGACCTTAGTTTGGGGTTTGATTCCTGGTTAATGTTTAAATTTAAATGACATTTGCTTTCTCGCTCTGATAAGATAAAACATCATTACAAAAAATACTTAAAGAAATCATAAAAATTTAAAATTAATTTAAACCCGCGACCTCTTGCAAACCATGCAAGCGCTCTTACCACTAAGCTATGCGTTCTTCATCATGCTGCGTCGAAATTCTTATAATAATGCTTTTAAATTACATCCGCTGTGCCACGAAGGTCTTGACAAATAACGAGAAATAAAATAAAGTTTTTATACCATTCAACTTAACATTTCTGTACAGTACTATATTGCTTGCATCAAACAAGATTAAGCTAACGAGCGCCGACGTGACGCGAGTGTGTGTGGCAGACATTACAGATCTCTTAAAGGGACTTTCTTTTATACTGTATAATTTATAATAGAATCATTACACTCCGTTGGGGCAAAAAAGTTGCTTTATTTAATAACTTATATGAATTATACCCATTTTAAATGAATATTTATAGTTTATTTTTGATTTTCTGTTCAGATATGTTATTTTTTAAATATGAAAAGTAGTGAGTTGCAAAGACAAAGCACTTGTTAAACCGCCTTGGAGGCTTCGAGACATAGGCAAAAAATATACGTAAAATGACTGTTTAGATTCCAAAATGAAAATCTTTATTTAATTTAATAATTCTGAAGATATGATTTTTACTGTGTAATAAATTGTTTAGCTTCGCATGCTTGTGTCGCAATAATATACATACACGTATTATTCAAATTACACACATACATGGCTTAATTTTGAATCGAATTTACTCTTAGTTAAAATCCAATTAAAATTTCACATTTCATAGATTTAAGCGAATAGCAAATAAGCAACTTTGTTTTATATTACGAAAGGAAAAGGTTTATATCAACGCTATTGATGTAATCTAATTTGGCTAACACAAGCGACAGGACCAAGCACCATGTCACAACAAGTCGTTACTCAGTACTTTAGTGACATTGACGACTGTTTCAGCAACTGTTTATATTAAAACTTTCATCTCATAAATCTGTTATTATTAGATCCGTTCAGATTGTTACTAAAGTATTTAGACAGCGAAGGAAACTTACGTCTCCAGGAATTTGAAGGATTACATTAATTGTTGAATATTGTGTTATTATTGCCAGTACAAGAACGCTTCAAGCGCTTTATTAAAATTTACATTTTGAGCAAATGTGAAGCCTAATGTGCACGAAACTGTACTTAGTACGTAATAATTAATATTAGGAACTTTTCACAGCTTTACTTTATGCAAAAAGTGAGTCAAGAGTTATTTCGATTTTCTGAATGATCTGTTAATTCTTTTTACGTTTTAAATATATTTCTTTAAGTTCCCCGCCGTATCACTTTCGGGATAGTCATAGACGATTTTACTTTATTTAGTTCTTATTTTGACGCACTTTTTTCAAGTAAATAAAATATTGATGAAGTTATTTCAAGTGATACTTCAAATTCAGTCAGAGACCATAGAGTACGGGGTAGGTTTTCTGCCCACCCTGCTATATGCACACTGCGCGAAGTGGAAAACTTAGCCATAGCAAAGTGTGGTACTAGATACATAAGAGATAATTGTTTTAAGTTTAATCTTTTTAAGAATGAGAAAAAAATATATTAAAAACTACATATCGTATAATTCGGCGACCAATGTTAAGCACTTAAGTGCAATACTTTAAAATATAGTAAGTGGTTTTACTTTTAAATGAGATACATTATGTAGTTAGATCTAAAGTCTAGACTTTAGATATAGCTTTATGAATGTTTAATACATTGAAATTGGCGATTTAGTATAGTTTGCTCTTTGATTTTACCTTTTTTAAACTTTGGTTTGATTTAATTTTTTTTATTTTATATTTGATAAAAGCACTCGCCGTGGCACAGCAGCTTCGTGTTGTGTGTAGACAAGTGTTCTGCATTTCAACACGCAGTGATTACCATTGATACAAATACATTGTGTTGAAATGAGTCTTGTAAAAATATTTGTTTAAAATTTCCTTTAAAATGGTCAATGTTGCAAGTTTTGTATGAATGATATTTAATATTTGTTCACATAATTTCTATAATACATAAATAATATTTTATTTCTGATAGAATTATGTGATTTTTTTGAATATATATAAATTGTCAAAGTTTAGTAATAATTTAAAATATAATATTATTATTTACATTTTCTGATTCTAATATTTATTTACATTTTCTGTTAGCTTCGTTTGTGGCATATAATTTAATGTTTAAAATTAATATGGAATCTGACGCTTACTACGTTAGTCCGAGAAACTTTCAAAAAATATATTAACTAGAGCATCATGGAACGTATTTACCAAAAATAAAAATATAACAAATTTAAGCTACTGGCGGCCCGTATAACTTCAGAATTGACTATTCCTGAAACTCACTCTGAATCTCGTAAATCCAGGAGGGTCACGCGACATTAAAAATGTAGGCAAACACCCCGGAGATTTTTATTGAGCCTCGCGAAGGCACCTGGGCCTTTATGTAACGACGGATCCATCGAAACTACTTGCTACTTGTTACTTGTGATGAAGACATTTTACTTTAATATGTTAAACGTTCCACTACAGTGCAGAGCTCGACGTCACTCACGCCAACAATACGTACGTGGTTGTAAATATTTCGCAATCAGTAACATTTTGGTAAGTAAGTGTGTTTATGGCGCGTTAAAATATAGGTCAAAATAGTATAATAACTGTAACGCGACGGTTTCTGGGTTCGATCCCAAGTCGGGAAAGATGGATTTTTCTAATTCCATTTTCTTCGCTCGGGCAAACTAGGCAAAGCGCGGCGTCGAGTTCCGCCACTGAACACGCAATGCCTCGAAAAAGGCGGAAAGCGGGGACGGAGAAAGCAGGGACTAAGCAACGGAGTGTCTTAACACTAGGTTCCCACGATCCCTGCAGTTCACTCTGCCTACCCTGCCATGTGTGGGATAAAGCGTGAAGCTAAAAAACAAACCATGTTTCTCTATTCCATGAGAATTTGGTGAAGTAAATTGAGCTAAATCTGGTACACTTCAAACGTAAATAAATAAAGAGGAGAAGAAGAAGACTATGGAGAATGCTATTGAAAATATTTTAAAAAATAAAAAGAAAATTATTAGGGCTTACTATCGAATTGATTCTGTTTACAATTGTCGCCTGTAATAAAAATGAGATTAGAGATAAAACAAAAAATGTGAAAATGTATATAGGTTGAAATTGAGTTTTAAAAGAAACAATCTAAAAATCCCCTTCAGTGACATCAATTAAAGCATAACTTTTATACTTCCATAAGAATGACTTTTTAAATAATTTTGAAATTTTAATTTCCGGTCTCTGCTAATTAGTTTTTTCCAGTGACTGTTATACTTGTAGATTGTACAGTTAGCTGCGATAAGCCGTTTACAACACTTGTTAAAATAATAGTACATAAAGAAAATAGCTCGCTTTTACTCATTTTATATGGCTAGTTATGTTTGTAAATTTAAATTGAAATCAATTCAATAATTTTTGCGTAAAGGACCATCAAATCTGAGCAACGTGTTCTCATAATAATATCCTGAATATAATATACGCATTCATCGTTTGGATAATCTCCCCGAGGGTGTCCCCGGGTCTTGAGGTTTGCATAAAGATAGTTCATTAGTTTACTTCACTATTTGTTTACTAATTGTACTTTGCTAATGCATGATGAGTGCGAAATGTTTAAAGTGGAAAATTTTAGATGCCTTCCGCCACGTTGTGTAGAGAGTAAAGCTTTTTCAACCAAGTCAGATGAAAACTTAAAAAAGCGGTTTATTATTATTTTGTTCAATAGTATTTAGACATGCTATATTGTTGAATATTTATAATTAATTGACATTAGTAAAAAGGGAAGTTTACCCATATAATTAACGCTACTTTGAATTGAATTGAATTTTAAAATTGAACAAATTAAAATTGAAAAAATGATTTGTATTTTAAAAAACTAATTGAATTTCACGTGTTATTAAAAAATTCGACGATAGAGTGTATTGACTCTTGGGTCTGTAGGGTTCCCTTGGAAAGCAGAACAATAAAAAATACTGAAGTAAAACATCTATAGGATTTATTACGAACTTCAATTTAGTTTATTTTACTTAGTCCTAGATGCTCATCCATTTTTATTGTTAATATCCAAGTAAAATAGGCTATCAAAAAGTTTGTAAGTGAAAAGTTTCATCTCGATTCGTGGGACGGTAATAAAGAAACTAAACAAATTTCTATCGCACTAATACAGTGAAGGCTGTGTGAGATACTTGGGGCTTCTTTGATAATATCTGCTAGTGAAAATTGCAGTGATATTGTTAGTATATTTTTAAACACATTGTTACGGTTTTATTATAGAAATTAATGCGTAATATTGACCCATGCACAGGCCCTCATTTGAGCCTTATATAAATAATTTAAGAACTGAGACATTTTAAATGTTTGTCTTAGCTTCATATTGTATCCCGCCCTCCCGCCGGGTAGGCAGGGGAATTTTAGGTAAAGCGACGAAAATTACAATAATTCATTTTCCCCGAGTGGAAATCGAACCCACAAACTATAGCATGAACAGACAGATGTTGTGACTTTGCGCTACGACGGTCCCCTTATTGCTCTTTTTGTTGTTGTAATTCACTACGACCTCGTGTCCATATTAGGAACTAAGAGGCGCGGTGAATCTGGACTTAAAGACCTAGTGATTGTTACTAAAATTATTTTCCGCCTATCTTGCTGTAATTGGGAGATTGATTAAGCGAAAGCCAATATACAAGAAGCAATGTATAAATTTTATTAAAGCTTTACGTACATTCAAAAGGAAAGAAAATATTAAATTTTCACATTTGTATTTACAATTTGCAAAAATGACGATTTTAAATTGCGAGTAGAGTAAATTACGAGCCTACAGGCTTGCTGAGACCGAAGGCAGCGTCCGGATTGACGCGCCGCGCCGCCTGTGACGTCTGGACCTACTAGTTAATTAACTTTTCATCTCATTTCTCTTTTCACTTCATCTACAAAGCTTAAATTACACAGTGCCGTTTCAAATGAAACTGGCAGAACAAACTTTTGTATTATATTTGTGTTTTCCGCTTTCGTACTGAAGTTTGGACCGTTTAAAGATGAATGTGAATTCGAATGTAATTAATGTCAAATAAATTGACATACATATACATACATGTTATTATTAGAAGAGGATATAGAAATCTTTGAAATTAGTTTCCTCCATAACTATCTTCTTATTAAAGCTATCATTATTGATTGATTTAATTGAATAATTTATTTTTATAAACACAAATTTCTAGTTTCCTTATTTGTAGAGAAAACTAGAAAATGTCATACGTTCTAGTTAATTTTATGAACTCGTCAAATTCGTTGTTAATTTACTCAGGCGTTGGTCACTCCATCACAGTTAAGTTCAATGACGTAGAATTTAATAAAGAAAGGAAATTTGAAATTGAAAGAATAAAAAAGCATTTTACTTTTCTTGAGGTCGCTCGTATTATATTAAATAAGAAATTCTTATAGGGCCGTCGTGGCGCAGAGGCGTAAGCGTCTGCCTGTTAACGCGACGGTTTGAGGGTTCGATTCTTTTCCTAGTGAAAAGATATATTTTTCTATTTCCATTTTCTTCGCTCTGGAAACTAGGCAATGCGCGGCGTTGAGTTCCGCCACTCAACACGCAATGTCTCGAAAAAGGCGGAAAGTGAAGACGGAGAAAGCATGGACTGCAACGGAGTGTATTAACACTAGGTTCATATGGTTCCTGCAGTTCCTTTTGTCTACCCTGCAATATGCAGGGTAAAGCGTGAAGCTAATAAAATAATTAGGCATAGCGACTGTACACGGAACAATTGGTGTAGGTATAATTTCTAGTCGAGTTTTATGTTTCAAAATGGTGTCTTAACACTTGGTCTATACTACTATGTTATGTGATTTATAGCGTGTAGTTAAAAAATGTTGACGTGATTATCCCTAAATACTTTCTTTTAGTTATACTTTCTCTAAATATATTAATTATAAGGCATATTTTTTAATTAATTAATATATGATATGAATACCCAAGAGAGAACTTGGAGTTCTCACATCGCTATCCACCTTGATTTACATAGTTACAGTTCTTAGAGTTTGTTCTTGTAAGTTTTTTGGCAAATTAAAAAATACAGAAACTCCCGTTTAGTGTCTTTCATCGGTTCTACTCAAAAATGAAGCATGTATCTTCTTATTTATATAAAATTATTTGACTTTGACTTGCAAGAGTTATTATAGCAAGTATTTCATTAAATAGCAGCGTTGCTACGTCATATTCTAGATAGGAGACGCAATTAGTGTCTTGAAGGTAGACGCCTGATATTGACTTCATTGAGTCAAACTTATGGGAACTTTACTACTTAAGTGATTAGGAAGTTTCGTTAGAAACGGAGCCACAACTTCGTCTATGAGCCACGTTTACTTAGAGTTATTAAATTATTTGTATAATAGTTTAAAAACGAAACAAATTAAACCTAAACAAGTAATATTTAGTTCAAGCTTGTAGTTTGATAATTCTATAATCATGACGGATTTTGAGTTTTAAAATAAGTATTTGTTTAATTACCATCTTAGTTATATATATATATATATATATATATATATATGTATATATATATATATATATATATATATATATATATATATATATATATATATATATATATATATATATATATATATATATATATATATATATATATATATGTATGTATATATCAAAACGAAAATGAAATATATCAAATAATCTATTAAATAATATATGAAGTCATACTTAGGAATCGAATTCACTACCTGTGAGTTATAGTTAGGAAAACGATATAGAATTAAGCTTTATCGATTACAAGTTAACTAGCACTTTGCTATAATATAGGTGCTGTCTCTAGAGCTACTTTTTACCTTATTTACCCGAAGGGTAATATTGTGAACAGGTCGCATAAGTAAAGATGAATAACAAAGCATCCAATATATAAATATGTAATGCGGGCGTAGAGTCCTATTTAAACTCGGGGTTACGCAAACACCTCGCTGTAGCTAACGCGCTCACTCATGTGTGTAGACGGTACTACGGTATCGTGCACGAATCGAACGTTCCGAGCTTTCTAATATATCTATACTACTATGTTATGTGTCATATCTATATATGCATAGATATTAAGTATTTATGGTGTATATATATATATATATATATATATATATATATATATATATATATATATATATATATATATATATATATATATATATATATATATATATATATATATATATATATATGCCATGATGCCATGATGTACATATATATGTTAATAAACATGCGGACGCAAACGCTAAAAGATACAAAATTGACATTTTTCTTATATATTTAAGTTTTTTCGACATATAGAAGGAATAGAATCAGCAAAAATTTCTCATCACACGCCTCTATAGCCTATGACCTGCAGTGTTATGATAAACCACTGAATAAAATTACTATTATAATCGATATTGATATAACCTTACGTTTTACGATAATATTGATAATTTTTTCATATATAAGCCGTATGTAACTCGAAACTACTCGTTTTGATGGCTGTAGAATTTTAATAACAGATAATATTATCATATAAAATAAGAGAGAAGCTAAAAGAAGACAATGCTAAAACGATAAACTGAATATTTCAAAAATCGATAGTTTTGCATTTAAAGTCAAACACATATAGATTTACTACTAGTGAAAAGTATTGAATAATCTATGTGATAAGTGAATATCGAGATAAACTAATCTAAATATCGATTTTAGTAGATCTAGCATTGATATAGAGGTTTTGCGCTCTTACAGACCTGTTCTGAATACAGTGTTATGAATGCCACTGTACCTATTGCACACCAGCCATGTGAAAACGTGAAAGAGAAATTTACAAAATGATGTCTTATTTCCTAGCATATAGAGCCAAATTTTGCAGAACGTGTCGTACCATCGACTCTAGATTTCAGTGAGCGCAGATTATAAGCGGGATGTATAGCACAAAGCTCTATGTAATTAACAAGATGTTTTACAACTTAATAAAAATGTTTTCAATGAGGTACAGTTTTATTGCGGCTTATTAAATTAGCGTTGAGCTCCTCTGAGCTTGAGAGAAACATATAAAAGGCAGAGAACTATAATGACAATATATTTATGAAGAATATGTATCAAATTAAATTAAGCACTAAATTAAAAATATAATTTAATTTTCCTTTGTGGTTTTAATATTGTTGTTAGATAAATTTTTCACTATACATATTAAACTCTGCTGTTCCTGAATGACTGACAACATACAGACAAAATCTGCTGCGTAAAAAGCTAAAATATAAGATGTATATTCCTTGGGGAGTGCAGGGAAGTACTGAGAAAGAATTTCTTAAGAATCTCAAGAGATCGGGAAAAAGGAATATTACGATTACTATTTACGAATATAATTATTTGTATATTTATATATTTCTACAAGATTTAGTATTTTTATTACTTTTTTGCAATTACACATTTTGAGTAATTTTGTATAAGTAGCAAAGTTAAATATAATGTATTTGAGCGTGAAGGGAGAGGTATTGCATGTGTTATCTTAACATTTTTTCTTTACCAGTCCTTTATTATATACTTCAAAGTGATATTTCAACACTAAACAGTACATCTAATCGTAGACTAAACAGTTTGCAGCTGACAAGCTGAAATCTGACATTTCTAAGCTTAAAGCTTAAATTACTTTCCATCAGAGAACGGCTAGAGACGGCTTAGAAATTCAATTACATATTTTTAAAAGGCCAGTACTTTGCACAATTGTAATAGAAGTAAAACATATTTTCTTTGAAAACTGAATTTTTGTATTTATGTTGTGTATGTCTCTACTTTAGATAGAGTTTGTAATAATTTACATACTTTTATTTTATAGGCATGCTTCAAAATTTTGCATGTTTTAATTCAATTCCCATTGAATATCTAATATCTTAAAGTTATTTATTAAGTAGTTTTTAAATTGAATCGTAAATACGAAGAATAAAACAGGGAATTTGAAAAGCTTAAATTCATTAAAACTTTGAAAAATACTATTCACTAGAAAACAATACGAGTTAAAAGCGAATAATAATTAACATAATTTATAATTTAAAGCATATTTGTAAACACAATATATATTTTTGTAATGGTAGTCAAAGACATGAAGACAAATGAGATGCTATATAATTAGTTAGCCAAGACTCGATAAATCTAAGAGGAAAGTTTAAAAGAAACGTCGACTTCATTATTATATATCAATGATGTTTGTATGATTTCTGTGTGTAAATGAAGCATGCATAATATGAGTCACATAACAAATAAACCTAACCGTAACGGACTCTAACCACGGTACATGTTATGGCGTGTTTACGTTGGATATAACATGTTGTTTTAAAGCGCTTTAAAGCGGTCATAATCTTATTTGTAGAGTTGCGGTTTTGTTGTGTTGTACTTATTTAGGTTACATGTAGATATGTTATTATGTTTGTATGGAATAGTTGGGTGTGATTGCAAATAGAAGTAGAAACAAATGTAATTCAAGAATACCTTTGTTAAAAAATTTTACACTTTTCGGTTTTACCTCAAAAATGAAATCTCTACAGCTTAATATACTGAGGATTGATAGAAGAAAACACAAGATAATAAATATTTTAGACTTTTATATGTTGATAAATGGGTAAATAAAGTATATCGAGTTAACGCAACACTTGTTAGCGATATCGCCGAGTCATCGCAAGTCATAGATGCCATGTTTCTAACGATTTTAAAATTAATGTTCATCAGTCCATTAGTCATACTCAAGCGTTATGCTAACCTGACTCGCCATTCTTGTTTGTGTTTCGTTACCTGAAGGTGCCCTACACATGATAAATGGTAGATTTTGGATATTACTTCAAGTGTTGTATGATTAGCTCGTACATTTTAATTAAATAAAGATTAGATATTTGATTGAATGTGAAAAAAATAGAAGCGATATTAAGGCGTTACAATCAAAAGCTGTCAAAGTTTGGGAAAATTCTTGTTAAAAGTTTCACTACAGTAAAAATTATATCTTACTACAAATCAAGTATCATGAGAAAGAAAAGCTTTTAAGTATATATTTTATAAAAAATAATATTATTTATTATGACTGAAATAAATATACATACGTATATTTATTTTAGTCATAATAAATAATATTATACATATGCAAAGTGCAAGTATATTTAAAATCGATTTCAAATATATTAAGCATGTTTTGCTAAGACTTGGATTGTATTCAAACGGGTATGCAAAACATCGTAACTTGAAAGACCTTCGTAATCAAAAGTCATTAAAAGTAATTGCTAAGCTTACAGCGGAGGAAAACAGCATAGAAATGAAAATTAACTGTTAATAGGGAAAGTTTAAATTATTTCACAAAACAATATATTAGTAATGGTGGAAATGCATGAAATAAATAATTGTTTTCGAAATCAATTTCAGCTTCTGATATTCAATACTTATTTCTTTTATAATCAAACATTTGTCGTAATTGGTATAATGATTTCATTTTATTGTTCCTTTATTGATACATTTTAGGAAAGTACAGTCATATATATCTGCAAAATTACTCCTTTTTTTCAAATTTAGGCTATTTTACTAAGCATTTATATTTTGAGGTGCTACTCTTTACTTTATTCTTGGGTAAATTTATGATGACACTCTTAAACAATAAGCTAGCAAAACGTGGTGCAATCAGCGGTGTCGTATCGATTGGCTCATCAATACCTCGAGAGCAGCCTTTGTTCCGATAAGATGGCCTCTATATTCATTAATAAAACACCTAGTAGTGTAGGCATAAGTTCTAACTTATTTTTGATCGATAAATCTAAAATTTAAAAGTTTGTCAGAATTATTTACTTCAATTGTGTAAATAGATACTCATTCAAAATTGTTCTTAAAATTGCCTATAATATTGATATTTCTGTTGTTTTACTAAACGAAAAAAGCTCAGATACCAAAAGCTTATACTATAAAAAAAGCAGATTGCGAATATCCATATTATTTTGCAAGCTTGTTATCTTATCTATAGATCTTTTGTAAATAAAGCTCTGCATAGTGAAAGAGAAACTTATAATGATTTTGTATATAATTTAATATGAATATTAAGAAATATTCATAGCTAATTATGCATTAAAAATATTTTATAGTTATTTTATTTTACATTTTTATTGTAAAGTAAAATTATCATTACAAAATAATTAAAAGATTAAATTTATATCATAGCTCCCTGAACTTCCACCGAAATTAACGAAAGTAATAAAATAACTTTGAAAGTGAGTGTTCGTGGATCGCTTCAAAATATTAATTCTATTATTATATCCTCATCGAACTTTCCTGGCTTTGTTAAGAGTTGCTAATACTTGGATTTAAGTTATCCTTTGTGTTTTTTTTTTAATGTAGAGCAAAGGTACATTGATTAGTGTCTATAAAATTGGAAATTGTGGGTTTGAATCCCACTAAATCGTGGATAGTCAGTCATGAAGTCATTTTTTATCTTATGTTGCAAATTAATATTTAATTATTATAATACTTATTATGTATGTATATCTGTAAAATTAGTAATTAAAAATCTTGTATTTGTGAGGTGATGAACAAAGTGTTGGAGTGGAGTTAGTAGGTGGATTAAATACTAAAACTTGAATATTACTATTATTATATCTCTCCACTAAAGATACTCGTCAAAAGGCTATATATAGTTAGAGTGAACTGATAGTTACAATCACAATAGAATTAGAATGTCACCAAGCACACGCTCGCCCAAGTTCCAAACATCAGGACATGCACAAAGAAATTTATGGATCCCAGCGGCGCCGACTCATCTGATCGTTCGATAGCGGACCACTCTTGGGACTAACGGCGATCTTTTACATACTAACTTGGGCAAGTAACGGAATGTAACAAAGTTGTCGATATCGGTAGATATATACATATATAGCGTAATATATATGATAGCGGTAGCGTGTAATATAAATAATACTTACAAGTATTTGATTTACTATGTGGCTATCACTGTAAATGGAAAAAGAGTATAGAATTGAAAAGCTGAGAACATAATGACTTTTCTATATATTGTTTACCAACAACAACATAAGACAAAAAAAACAAATTTGCTACAAATATTAAAACTAAAACGATTCTCACAACTAAAACACATACAAACCATTTAATTTCCCCAACAATAGTAATTTCAAAGGGAGTTCTTAACAACAGCGGCAATTGTTAGCGCCTATTCATCCTGTAAACATTTATATGGCGAACTAGAACGATGATATTTTTTCATAGAAACCAACTTTGTTATTTTGTTTTTATTCTAACTATGTAAAAGAAATTGAAAGTTTCCTCGGTCCCAACTCCCAATGGCGATGCCGTTGAATCGCGAAGTACTTCTTTGCTCGCCTGATAGCTCCCTTAGCTCTAATAGATGATTCTATTGTAGGGTTTTATGTATTTTTAATGGAAATTTCTTCAATCAAGCTGTCTACCATTATTAAATGTTTCAAAGTAAGAACAAGAAATATTATTCATTACATAAATATAACTTCAAACTTCAAGTCTGTTCAGTTTAAAAAATTATTAAATAAATTTCTAATTTGATTTTAATTATTTAGAGACAGTGCAGCAACGTAGACTCGACTCTTGTAGGTACAATTTCTGGTTGAATAAAATAAATTATATCATCTTCTCCTTCTGGTAAAAGACAAAATTCATCTCATCACCTCTTATTAGACTTAACACTAATTACTCCCATGTCTTAATAAACACCTATCAAGTAGCTACTAATATAAAAAGACGTTTTTTTCAATATTAAATAAATTTTAATATGTTCTTGTACGAAGTTAATGAATATGTTAAAATATGATGACTGTCTTTAAAAAATACAAGATATGTGAAAATTAAACTAAAAAATCATGTTAAGACTATTATTATAATACTAAAAACATTTCAAGCACGCAGCAGTTAAATCTTAAGCTCTACATTAAATGTAGTGACGCTAGAATGTGCGGAACATTTACACACATGCACATACACGTACATGTACATACATGTACATGAACATACACGTACATGTTGTCGAGAGTACAGCTACGAGTATGTTAGATGCATGAATGCGGGAGTCAGGCATTATTACATTTGGAGGCAAGTTGACATTATCTTGTCAAAACAAATCGCTTGAGATTTCACAATTATGAAGACATGGGAGCTTCGTGTTGGCTTTAAACAAACGAAACGTTCTGAAGCGTATAATTGTGTTATTTTGTGCTAGTTGCAGTTTGTAACTTTGCACTGGGATTATTTTTGTGTGTAATACTTAATGTATATGCGTCTCTCATTATAGATTAATTAATCTACGTATACAAAAAGAGAATATTGAGATTAAATAATTTATTCTCATTTGTTTTATATTATTTTGCTTAGTGTTTTGAATTAAAACTGCATTAACTACCATCACTTAATGTTCTCCTTATATATTATATATATTGAAGCAACTTTCTATCAACCTTGTTATACGCGGAATAAAATTGGAACCTAAAAATAAAAAGAAAACTAAACAGAGAACCTGTATCTTAACATCTCAATTGAAAAAAGGCACCGATAACCATAACATACACATACATGACGACGTTTGATCTCACGGAGTAGTGTATAAATTATTTATAACATTTTTATAGAAAATATATAATAGCTTTATATTTATAAAGATTTTACTCTAAAAGTGAAGCTAAATAAAATCAAGCCACAATAAAACGCAGGTATTTCAAATCTGAATCACTTTGCAAATATACTTTTGAACGTTAGTAAATAGTGGCCGAAGCCACCCGTGGCTATCGCAGCACCAGCAGACGCTGAAGTCAAATCCACTCGGGAATATCTTTAAAACGTGCATTTATATAAGTCACCTAGCTCTGAAATTCACCTAAAGTAGCTAAATATGTAAAGTCGACGAAAAATATCGTTGAAACATTTTCTTCATATTTCTATTATATTTTTAAACAACTTCAAACGTTTTGATTTTCATATTTTATATAAAATGAGAAGCATAATGAAATGTCATATAATTGGAAATGAAATTTTCCCGGAAGGTCATATTGTACACATACTTGAAGTAACAATATTAAAAATGTATTATTCATCTTTGAAAATTTGCGGTGTAGATCCAATTAAAGTTATTACAATTTAATGGATTGTCGATCTCAGCAGATACGTTATTAGTAACAAGTCTAGATTTAAATACGGAGAGCACTTGATACATATATACGTATCTTTATAAATACTAATAATAATAATCTATTACTAATCTCTTTACTCGTGTTAAAAATTATAAAGAATAGAAATCATTTTAATTAATATATTCTGAAACCGAAATATAATTGTAAACATAAATATTCACTCTACCACAACTTTTTCTTTCAGTTAATTTTAAATTTTATTAATTTTAAAAATTTTATTTTAAACAAACAAAACTGATTACTTAAGAAAAACATTATTATCTAAATATTTACAATAGACAAGTCGTTAGTCATTCTGAATGACAATTACCAGGCATAGACACGTTGAACTAATTTTCTGGAGCTCTCTCTGGAGTTGTTAAAAATTGCAAACAGGTGTCTGTTGTAGTGCGATGTAACTCATAGGTTACTTGGTGAGACAAGTGTTGTAAAGATTGTATACGAGTAAGAGGTAATAAGGGCTAATGATTATTTACTTTATTTGGATAAATAGCTGATATATGATAATTATTTTTAATAATAATAATAATAATAACACTTTATTGCACATAAAATAAAAAGAAGAGATACAAATAATTAATCATAATACACAATATGTGCAATGGCGGCCTTATCACTGCAAGTGATCTCTTACAGGCAACCATTTAATATAATACATACCTACTATAAGAGACGGGACGGTGCAAAAAAAAAAGCGTTACTCTTACTTTACTTACAAATATATACAAAGATATAAATAGACATACACATACATATATACATACAGACATACATACATACATACATACATACACACATACACACATACTTGCATACATACATACATACACGTGTATATACATACATATAAATATTTACATACATAGACACATAAGTATGTAAATACATGCTTACCTAATTATAAAGATAAGGAATACTGATTAAGGTAGTACTTTTTAAGCTTACGCTTAAATATTCCAACTGTCTGAGATTTTCTGATCTCCTCTGGCAGCGCATTCCAGAGTTTCACTGATTTGATAATGAAAGAGTCTCCATAGCATTTGGTGTGGGAAAGAGGGATTTCTAGGAAATTGTTGTTGTGGGAACGGAGGTTCTGGGAGTGAAGGGAGCTTGAGCCCAAGAACTTAAATCTTTCTTTGAGGTACAATGGAGTGACAGGATGGTATAGGATAGTGTAAAGGAGAGAAAGAGAATGTAGATTCCGCCGATCTTTAACAGTTAGCCAATTTAGTTGGATACGATATTGTGTTACGTGATCGTACTTCTTCAGACCAAAGATGAACCTAATTATGAGATTTTGCATCCGTTCAAGCTTATTTAGCAGTTCTTGAGATAAGTCTAAGTAGCACGAGTCAGCGTAATCGAGTATAGGAAGAAGAAGTGTTATTGTATTTTTAATTAAATATCTTCCCATAGTAACTTGATCTAGCAGACATTTTAACAATATATTTTCTATATATTAGCGTCACTTTTATATATGTGAATGCAATATATGATGAAAATATACTTAACCTGAAAAATTTTGTTATAAAAATATAAAAGTGTCCAAAGTTATGCGTGTTATATTTTAACAAATATTATGTACTTGAAGTATCTTATTTGCTAGTATATATATATATATATATATATATATATATATATATATATATATATATATATATATATATATATATATATATATATATATATATATATATATATATATATATATATATATATATATATATATATATATATATATATATATATATATATATATATATATATATATATATATATATATATATATATATATATATATATATATATATATATATATATATATATATATATATATATATATATATATATATATATATATATATATATATATATATATATATGTATATAAGAAAGATGAAGTATTTCCATTTCTTTGCCAGAGTATACCCAAACGCGGGATTGAGTCGCGTTACTCGATAGAGAAGACAATAATTAGCATTTTTTGAATTGACTGTACAAGTGTTGCGTGTGGAAAAGAGAGCATCATCTACGACTTGTGCTTGAAGGTCTCTTTAAAATACAGTGACGCACACCACATTTGACACGATTTTCTTAGTGCCGCCTTCGAATTACGTCGACCGTTCAAACGAGGTAGAAATAATATAATAATAATAGAATAAAAATATCTTGACATTAAGTAGTCACATATGTGTATATTCTACCATATACAGGATGTCGATTAAAATAAAGAATATCAATACAGTTAAATACATAATTTAATTAAATTTTAGGCATTTTTATAAGATTTTTTAGGATTGACCCAATTATTCAACGATTATCTATCATTATATAATACTGACTATGCTAGTTGTGTCAGTCTTTTATTATTCCAATGGTTAATTGAAAAAAAAATCACATCAGGCTTAATGTATTAAGAAGATAAGCTTCAATAGTACACTCCGTCCGAAGGAACTATCATCGAATCGTAGTGTCAGGAGGGATTGACGTAATTTGTCACGCGTCTATATATCGGACGGTGACAAATGTCCGAGCGTACCGACGCGACTGTCTTCGTGTGGTGACTTCACCTTATACTTGATAATGGATACTTTTCGGTTATTTTGGGTTCAATTTACAATATTTAAATCTAGCTTAGTTCGTTCGTTATTTGGTTAAGGTATTTCGAGCTGGCTGTTTAAATTTTTATCTACCTACTGTTGCTTCAGCTGATGCGTTTGAAATTTTATAGCGACATATAATAGTACAAAGATTAATGTATTTTTTTTTCTGTAGGTATGTGTGTATATATATATATTAATAAAAAACAACTGAAATTATCGAATTTACGAATATTCAGTTTTGAGATTTACTTTCTATGTCGGTTTGTTCGATAAGTAGAACAGATGTAGGTCTTATCATCGTAGGCTCGAGTTTACTCTGTCACTCGAACACCGGACTTCAGTAAGATCATTTTTCAAAAGAAATTACAGTGGATATTTTTGTTGAGTTTTTCTTATCAATGAATTGTGTATATAAATCTATTCATAAGAACTATAAACATTTAACATTTGTATTAGACAAATTACTCCAAAATTGTTATATAAACCAAAATTTTTACATAACAATTCCTCCATCCACAAACAAAACAGCACGTTAAATATTACAAAATTTAAAAACAAATTGAGAACGTGGGATCATAAAACGTTTCCAACGGCTGGAAGTACAGCCTCTACATCAATATCTTACGGACTGCTTTATTGCACGTGAATATCACAACGTTCGCTTCGGCAAAACCAACGGCCGCGTCAATAACGCTTTGTCGTTTTAATTATGTACGGGAATTTATCCGGTTTTGTTATTTCCCAGAGGAAGTGCCGTCGGTACGATGTGGCCGATGTTTTTGAATCACACAATTATATACAGCGTTTGGAAATAATGTGAAGTCATTTTTTTGCTGTCTGTATCATGTAAATTAAGCTGATTCTATGAATGCCGTTTTAACGAGATTAATGATCTCGTTATCGGCAGATATATGAACATGCTGATGAGACGGCAGCCGTGGAGAGTTTAACGTTTTTATAATTGAGTTGCTTTTTTTTACTTTTGGATATATGTTTGGTTTAACTGTATTTTTTGTCATTGTTCTTAGTAATGTAACAATTATAAGCTTTAGATATTTCTTTGCACGCATGCATAATATGATTGGAGTTTATATGAAAACCACATGCTATAATTTTTCAGTTGGTTTCACTTTGTTTTAAGCTGACTGGTTGTATTATTAGTATTGTTGGCTGTATTAATTGAATATTTGAATAAGAAGTTATCGAAACATTATTCAAACAGAATTTTACCACAAATTAAAAATAACTTCAGTATGTCATGAAAGTGTTTTTAATTAAAGCTTCTATAAAAGTGAACAAGTAAGTGCAAGTTAAAGTTATCGTTCTAATTATCGTAAAGCGTTACATTGTTTGAATATGTTGCTCGGGATGGTATATAACACTGTATACACTTTTTACTTATACACAATTGTCCACTGACTTTTTAAGTAAAACTTACGTAGTAGAAACTTATATATGCTTCTAAGAAGAAAAAAAAGAAAAATAACTTGTCCTGTCAAGTAGTGACTGGTCACTACGTGTGGCACTTAAATATATTTTGTGTATGAAAAGAAACGCTACTATTAAAAACTGACATATTTAGAATTTAATAATTTGAACTTAGGACCACCGCATTTAATAAAGCACGTGGGAATGACTCCGCTTGAGGCAGCATTGTGAGTGAAATTTCATTTTCCTTGTATTTTTGCCTCAGTCCCGCTTCTCTCGGCTCACCTCATCCGGAATATCAAGGATAATGAATATTCCGTTTTACCTTTTATTTGTAACGCACGAGGCTTATGTATTATTCTGACACATATATACCTAAATATATATTATATGTAATAAAATTCTAACGGATATCTATGTGTGGAACATATTTCAAAAATACCTGTTATGAAGAGCGATAACAGAATAATTTAATATTTTTTTTAAATATTTTTTTCTTCATGTGTGCGTTTGTGCACAATAATCTCTTAAGCCCGAATTCACTTTTAGTGGTTAGTACAGTGTTTTATTTCAATCGCTTCATGTATAAAAATGTTTTGTCAATATCAAAAATTTTCTTTGATCAAATTTGCTATTAAATAGCTGTTTTATTGATTTGACTGAAACTTTGATGACCTAAACTAAATAGGTTAAGGAAAACATATTTTTAAAAAAACTGCACTAATTCAAGCTACTCAGTGGAATAATATCAAGTTAAAGAGAAAACTCTGGATCTTTTTATTTTTAATGTATTAAATTGTTGATATTAGAAATTACTAGAAGTGCGTTGCAAATAAGCGAACGAAATTCAGTTTCATAAACAAATATTAATATATTTCCATTGCGAGTGAAGTACAGTTGTAAGTGTGAATAATATATATTTTTTTATTTTTATATCAAAACAAGTCTTTTCTTAAAAAACCCTTTCCATTAGAATTTCTTATTTATTCAACTATATTTAATTCCATAACTCAACGCTGGTTGCCATAGCGAAGAAAAAGGAATTTTATAGCTTCACGCTTTTATCTCACACGTGGCAGGGTAGGCAGTGATAACTACAGGAACCACGGAACCTAATGTTAAGACACTCCGTTGTTTAGTCCCGAAAGTCCTCTTTCTGTTTATATTTATGTTTTATTCTTCTCTACAACCACTTCCTCCTCCTTTATCCTTGATCTATCCGAAGTAACTTTGAAAACAATCTAAGTTCACAGTCTGAACAAAATAAGAAAAAAAGTGCACAAAAAAACAATTTAAGAGAAATTGTGCTAATTAAGTTAAATTAACATATTTTAAAAAAACACAAGAGACCTCTAGAAGTTTATTATTTATCTCAACACGTCTCTGATGAGATTCGCATTATGAATAGCAAGCGAGTGTACGCGACCCAACAGTAGGTGTGTCTGAGATCGCGGATGCTGCACAGGTACTCAGCTCGCGCCGCGTTCATAATACATCCGTTGCTGTATAAATTGCCGTTTGTTCTCAAACTGATCACGATTTGAGATATACACTCGATAATGAAAAATTTATATTAATATAAGTTATATGTGGTGGCATGTGGGTATGTAGAGTTTATACGCTTATAAGAGTGCCGTAGTTCCCTATTTATCTTAAAATCTATTTGAGGCTGTCCTCGAGGCCTGCAAATATGTGAAGACTTTAATAGGTCTGCAAATAAATTAAAGAGTGTTCAAGGTCTTGAAATGTTTTAAGACAAGTTCAGTGAAAAAAAAAATAAAAAAAATTAAACGGTCATATTGTGAAAAGATTTAAAGTAAGGAGAGAGATGGTCAAAGAGATGTGTCGAAACATTTTAGTATTTGTTACAGTTTAGTATTTGTTACAGTATTTAAAAAAACAACATATAAAATTAAAAATTACTTAATTAATAACAATATGTTTACAATATATTTATCTATTGTAATACAAACAGCTAACATATCAGCTATCAGGTACGGAAATAATAATTTTATTATATTTTTATCTTCGTCTTTACAAATTATTTTTCTTGAAAAACATCGAACCTACTATCTTAAGCCATGCTTTACTAACCTCTGATACTACAATAAAACAATATAAAATCTTCTTAGACAATATAAATTGAACAGGAATATGTAAATAAATGGTTATAAAAAGGCTAATTGAGTCAATTCCCGAGACCACATGAGTACAGTGGTCAACTAACGGTTAATAAACAACATGGCATATAGAGGTCAATAAAAGTTCAGACTTCTAAGATGTGTTTTGAGATTGAATTCTGGCCGCAGAGCCATGTAGGTTAGTACTGAGGCTGCGGCCTTATCGATTGTCCGCTCGCGCAGACGCAAAACTTGCTAAAACCTTACCCTTGCAGCACATCCATTGACCGTTTCGTATTCACTTGTAAATACTACTCAATACAGAATAAGCAATGTAGCATGTTCAAGCTGTAGTGGACCACTAGTGACATTCTATCTATCTTCCGAATGTATAAGTGGGAAAGTTCGGGCTAATAACTAAATCGGTTGCGATGCGGCGTGCTCTAGTTGGATTCAATTTGATTTAATCACATTTTTCGAACTTTTTAAATAGTTTTGACGTGAAGGTCCAATGGTCTCTTTAATTTGTGAATTTGTTAGTTTTAAATTTGCACGGTCCTCACATATGTTCCTTTGTGCAACCAAACAATTGTTTTTATCTACATCTGTACCCTGTGTGATAAAAAAAAAACATGGACATTTATGTTTTTTTCTTGACAATACATTGTTTCCATAGTACGAAACTGATATCGTAATTATATAAATATCTATGTTGTTTATTGAAAATGTAAACTATCTGCTACATTTAGTATATGATAATTTCTGTCCAAGTTTCCCTTTATAAAGACTAAATAGTATAGCACATTTTGATGACGAGATATTTCGCTGGCATGGGCATGTTTATAGTTAACTATAAACATTGATATGACAAACTCTACACATATTAGAAATATGAGTTATATGTACACATAAAATAATAAAAGTTAAAACATGTATTTTCTGCTAAGAAATATCTGAAGCCACTATAATCAAACGTCATCACGAGTAAGGCATATTTTTCTGCGCCACGATATACTTGGTTACCTTATGCTAATGTTTACATGTATGCTTACCCTTAACCGCCTTTTACCCTGACGGTAGTATAAGATATCTTGAAGGGATTGCAAGATCTCGCATACAGATAAGTGTTTGTAAAATGTTTTTCATTCTCGTGTACCACATACAGCAATGTAGGCAGAAATGATTACTAGATGATGCTAGGGCAAATGTCTCTATAATCTCAGTGAAAATGAATTAATAGAACATTAAGTTAATGTAACAATAGCGTACTGTTAATATATTAAGTAAAGGAGAAACCGTTGGAAACACTGACGTATCAGGTCAGGGCAAGAAAGAAGGACCCCCGGAGAGCGTGTATAAAGAAGCTAATGACTGTGGATAAAGGGAAAGATATGTCTTGAACTTTGTTTTCTTAGTTTGGTTTTGTTATATAAAAAGAAAAGAAATAAACATTTCATATATATTGAACAATTTAATTATTCAAACATTTGGGATGGATGAAACAGTGTTACCAAATATATTTTTCCAATATTACATTCTATTAACTGTAATTTGAGAAATATTACCTTTTATATACATCGAATCCTAAGTCTAAGTAATACGTCACGTCATTATGTCAAATATATTTCGAGTCGCACAGTATTGTGACAGTTGCGTTGGTCTGAACAACATTCCTTGCATTTTGCGACAACGGGAGGCGCGTCATCGGCTGTCCTCAACTTGACCGAATTCCTCGTCTGTTCCGAGGAAGTCTCGGTTACTTACGGGATTAATTTCACTTCACGATGTGGTTACTCGTCGGCAAACAAACTTTTGGGATTCGTATTTAAGGTTAGCGTCTTAACGTGTTTTGTTTATGGCCGGGATTCAATTACTTAATTTGTTTCTGTGTTTCGGTTAATTTGTTAGATATTGATCTTCTATCGTGATGATACACGTTTAGGCCCAGAACCTTTTATATAGAGTAAAACTTAGATGGAGCCTGTAAGAAGAGGTAATCATGTATAGGCTCTAAATAAATCTTAGTCTAGACCTGGCCAGCCCTGACCAGTTTTGCATCTAGATAGGCGAGGTCTCGATCAAGGCTGCTCAAATAGACTATCAGACCGACATATAAATTAAAAAAATACTATAATAACAATCGAGAATCGAGGATCGTCGTAGCGTAGAGAAGCAACGTCTGCCTGTAAAAGCGTAGGCATTGCCTCAAAAAGGAGGAAGCGGGGAACGGAGTGTCTTAGCACTAAGTTTCTACGGTTCCTACAGTGTCCAATGCCGACCCAGCAATGTGCAGGATAATTCGTGAAGCTATAAAGAAGAACAACATATATAGAACAACTACTGATACACTTCTATTTTTTATTATAGTAATAATTTATAAAATATTACAAAGATTTATTTCAAAACGATGTGAAATTTAAATTTATTTGAACAAACTATCCGAAATCGTGTCGTGTCCAATTAGCACCGTTCGTCTAAACTGCGCTGTCATGGCGTTGTTTTATTTGTTGTAAACAAGTACGGCAATGCACACAGTTGCCGTGGACACCTTAAAAATAATAAATGGATGTATTTCATGCAATACCAGAGTTATAGCATTGTAGGTAAAGTTAATCTTAGCGTGCCTTAGTTATAATACATGTTGCTATATTAGGTTCTGTAGAACAAAGCCTCCAAAACTAAAATATTTTTAGATATATATGACTTCATGTAAACGTTATCTATATTTAACGTTAAGAAGCTATGATCTATATTGATATTATATGACATTTACATTTTGCCCCTCCCTCCTCTACCAGCATTCCATTGTACAAACAGATTGATTTGCTAATTAGTCAACTGTCACATTAATGACACTTACATGATTAGAAACGTTTCAAAGGGATTAGAGTTATCTTTGCCTTAGAAACGTTTTAATATATAAATGTCAATATGTATATTAAGAGTAATATAATGTAGTAAAATATGATTTATTAATATTGTATTTGTGTTTGTGTAACAAAGATTTCAATATTTAATAGGAAATATTGAATAAATGACTTAATTTTGTTGTATTTGCTATATTTTTTTCATATATACTTTTTCAATATATAATAATCTTAAAATATTAATTTATTATTAAAATATATAACAAAAAAATAATAAATAAAATATATAGCTAGCAAGCTATTTGCAATTATAACTTAAGTACGAAAACAACAATTTATCACTCAAAAGGTGCAGATGATGCAGGTGCATGGCGTACTCGTAGATCAAAGTAACTCCGTTTTAATTAAAGCGGGTAAACTTTAGCGGCCCGCATCTTCGCAGCATCCGGCCAATATCTGCTTAAATTATCTCACCTCCACTTAAACCTCAGTACATACGTCTGTATGCAAGCGATATGGTTACGTCAGCCTAGCAAATGGCGATCAATTGTCTTTTTATTAGCTACTTAAAGAAGATCTAGATATAGAGCTTACTTGTTTACCTTTTCCTTATTGAGAAATTTTTATTAGAGTGGCTGAACTGACCGCTATATTTAAAAAAATCATATAGAACTTAAAACGTCACGTACAGTGAATTGTTTTTCTTTTTTTTTTTTTAGCTTCACGCTTTATCCCGCACAAGGCAGGGTAGGCAGAGGGAACTGCAGGGACCGTGGGAACCTAGTGTTAGGACACTCCGTTGCTCAGTCCCTGCTTTCTCCGTCCCCGCTTTCCGCCGTTTTCGAGGCATTGCAAGTTGAGTGGCGGAACTCAACGCCGCGCTTTGCCTAGTTTAACAGAGCGAAGAAAATGGAAATAGAAAAATCCATCTTCTCCGACTGGGGATCGAATCCAGTAACCGTCGCGTTGCAGGCAGACGTTGCGCCTCTGCGCCACGACGGATTTTCATTATTTATTATAAATATAACAATATTTAGCTTCCAAAATAAATTTCATTACAATACGAGGTTGGACTATCTAAATTCATGTTATCTCATATATACAGATATCGCTGTACGAGTACAGCGGGATCATCACGCCGCGTATCTCTTATCTGGTGAAGTCAAACACTCCGGTGGGATAGCTGTTGGAGTTTTGTATAAGCGTATTTGTACTGGTGTTTAGATGCATGTTTTATTAAATTAGATGTGTTTTTTATATAAATAAATTAATTTATTCAAAATAAATGTTCGCAAGAAAAATAACTCTTTCCATTTAAAAATTGAAAAAAAAAAATTTGATAAAGTATTACAATTTATCTGTAGTTATCTTATACTTTTAATACATATACACCGTGACGGTTTGTAGGTTTGATTCCTACACGGGGAAGGTAGTTTTTTCTTTGCTTTGACAACTAAGCAAAGCGCGGCGTTAAGTTTCCCCAATCATCACGCAATGCCTCAAAAAGGCTGTGCGAGGGGAACGGAGTGTCTTAACACTACTAACACTAGGTTCCCACGATACCTGCGGTTCTTTCTGCTTAACTTAATATGTGAGTTATAAAGCGTGAAGTTAAAAAAATACATAATGCTAGTTAAATCGAACCTTGAACAAGTGGGATTCCTTAAAAGTTTCATACATTCGTAGGTAAAGTTGATTTAGCAGAATATAACTGATCTTCGTCTGTTTTGTAATTGTTTTCAAATCTTGGCAAGTTCTTATCGCAAGTAGGCTATATTAGCTATCGACAGTGAGCTTCAATTTACAGGGCCTATTACAATAATAAAGTTTTGATTACGTCAAAAGTCAAATGAGAAAGTCCAAGAACCGACTAAATTAGTTTCACCAAGTTTAAATTGTCTCTATATTTTTATCACATTTAACAACAAAATAAAGTAGACATTTAAAGATTAACTTTAATCGTAATCAATTTGTTTTAATAATAAAGTTTTGTATATGAGAAAAACCTTTACATGTCTTAAAAGGATATAAAATCTTTATACTCGTATAATTAGTTTTTGTCCATTTAAAACACAAACGGACCGCGACGAAAAAAATGCTCTTGCACTTAAAACTGCATGGACATATAAAGTTGGAATTAATACCAAACATTATGTGAGTTCAAATTTATGTTTATCGAATTTCATAAATTGTAAAACTCACTAATGATCTTCAATCATGAGACTGGGACTGTATTTTTTAAAGGTTTTTTGTAATTAAGAATGACATCTTCCAAGATGTTTAATTTTGGATATTAAGGTAGTGTGTTCTATATATGTTTTATAATGTACGATGATTTAAGGTACCGCAACTCATCTTTGCAAACTTAAGTTAAGGAATTGCAATATATTTATTATGCTACACTAAAATCTAAAAGATATTGGTAGCCCTACACATACAAGAGTAGATAAAAATATTTAAATATTAAAATTAAATTTGAAATATCAGTCGACCTAAAAAAATGACAAGGCAATGCTTTCCGTAACTAGATTACGCTGAGATGGATACACTTTAAAGAGTTCCTATATTAGCAACCACTAAGCCCATCAGGGGAAAGCCTCCACGAGCAAAAGCTGCCTTAAAATATTACGGTATTCGCAAGAATGCCTTGAAGAGCGCAAAATTAAATTCACAAATTGAACTTTCCATTCAACCCAGCAAATATTTTGTTTCCAGATATTTTAAATACGAAATCGTCGTTACAGCTTTCTAATTGAGTTGGTGAAATGCGAGTTGTGAACAAATGTAACCCTTCTAATTCCAGGCGTTAGGCTGATTTAACAGGGAACAATTTTATTGTAAAGTTCCAACACGTTTCATTATTTATCGTCGGAAATGGAAAACTAATTATTGAGCGATGCGGATGCGGGGGAATTAATAAGCGCGTGTTGCGCCCAAATGAGTACCTAAATAATATTATTGGCCGTTTATTACTTTTGTATAAATATAATGCGAACTTTATAGCGTAGCCATGGTGTGATGTGTTTGGCGTATTGAGTGGCGGAACTCAATGTCGCACTTGCCCAGTTTCCAGAATGAATAATATGAATCGAAACTACAAACCGTCGCGTTATAGGCAGATGCTACGATGATTCAAAAAATATTGTAGACTCCTAGTAAATATACAAATATAAAAATCAAAATATTCACTATAATATTTCTATATATAAATATTGAACAAACCATCTAATGCGAGTAACACGCATTCAAATTATGTAATTAGGAGGCGATTATTACAATATGGAAAGTGATAATTATTGCCGGAAAGCTAATTCATACTTAACGAACTCAACAGAGACCGAAATTAACAATAATATCGTCATTAGCCGCACTTATTTGTGTATGTATTATGTAAATTGATTCAATTTAAGCACGATATACGTTATTGACAGTCTTATTGTAATAATTGAAATGGACTAGACCTAGAGAATTAGCCGTAGAGTTTAGAATTTTCAAATGTTTTTTAAAATATACTATAAAACAAGGTCCTACGATTCAGTCTTCAATTAGATAAACCTTTTTTTTTTAAAGACAGAATTTTTGAGACTGACAAAATGCGCGCAAATGTATTAATTAAACTATACGAAGTTAGAACATCGCCCACCAATTTCAAGTTCTTTAAAACGGTGCCAAAAGTAAAATTTTAAAACAAGAATTCGCCTTTCTAAATGTGCGCAATAAATATGCTTCCAGAAATAATATATAGTATAAACTTGGACTAATCAACCAAGCTACTTCGACGTACTCAAGTTACTGAATTTCAGTCTTAATAACGTTAAGTATCAAATTTACATAATACTTCGACTATACTCTTTAATTTAATATTAATAATATTTTCTAACATTCTTAGAGTACAGTACTGTTTACGACACTGTTAGGCTTGAACTCGCATAAAAAATAAGCTTAAAAATACCTTATTTCTCTAGCATTAGAATTATCAGAACATATGACGATCAGATCAGAAATGTACCATCCAAGATGTCCCAAAAGTGGGTGTATAAGTTTCATGGATCATTTGCTAAATTGAGAGCGGTTTTATGGCGGCATGCGGAATGGAATGGCGCACCTCTCGCGCCTAATCTTTATGTACGAATAAAACGAAACACTAAATGTGCGTCTTAAATAAACGTAAGCCCCGAAACTGCTGGAGCTGACACAGGATGGGCCATAAAAGGCCTATTCACATATTGTTCATCAACTATCGCGACGGTGCTATGTAATGTGTAAACCGCTTTATGTTCATAGATGATGTTACATTATGATAAACGCCTTATTCAAGGCTTAATTTGTTCTTAATGAATTGTTTTTACATAAAGTTTATTATTATTTATTGTTAATTTTACATTAAGTTATGTTTGTCAATGTTAAATTGCTTTTATATATATATATATATATATATATATATATATATATATATATATATATATATATATATATATATATATATATATATATATATATATATATATATATATATATATATATATATATATATATATATATATATATATATATATATATATATATATATATATATATATATATATAAATATATATATATATATATATATATATATATATATATATATATATATATATATATATATATATATATATATATATATATATATATATATATATATATATATATATATATATATATATATATATATATATATATATATATATATATATATATATATATATATATATATATATATATATATATATATATATATATATATATATATATATATATATATATATATATATATATATATATATATATATATTGTTAAAGCTTTTGTTCTAAAAACGAACAACAAAGTCACAACAAATTGATATACAGTGTCAAAAACCACTTCCACGCTCGCTCTTCAGTATAATGAAATTAATAGGCATTCTAATCAAGTAAGGCCAGAGCTAGAAGCACTCTTCAAATATGTACTTTGTTAGCGGATTTCAATTTTACAGTGTGATTTGAGGTGTCAGTAGGTACTGGAACTGTAGACGTATGGAAATTGATTAATTTTATTTTGATGGAACAGCTTTCATGTTTCTAGTAGTTCATGCCGTTGCATTCTGATATTATTGTGAACCAGATTAGTGTCACAATTGACAAGTAAATTTATGATTGTTCCGTATACTAGATATAGCAGGATAAGCAGGGTTAAGATACGCTGCTCTTCACTCTCAGTCTCTTAACATTTTATATGTTTAGTGACGGAACTTAACGCCGCGCGTGTGTCCTTACCAGGATGGAGAAATAATTCATTGATTGGACACGATGCGTTACGATGGCCTCTTCATTTTTGTATATGTATTTTTTAAATATATTCTCTATGCGATTTACGTTAACAGATCGAGTGATTTCAATAGGTTTGTATGCATGATATCTTGGTGTCGCCAGCACATCTTTAAATATGGTAATATAAGTATTATAAAAATTAAATTGGAAATAATCTCATATAAAATATAAAACTCTATAATTCTGTCTTTGCTTAGGTGTAAATAAATTGAAATTTGAGAAGCGATATTGCTTATGCATTCTCTACCGCATATATCATGGGGAGTGCTCTGAAGAACTGTTCGGGCTGATCCCTGCCGCCTCTTTCCGTCATCGATCTATGCGACAACTCTACCACCCTCACCACCTTGACAGTTGGCAGAGTACTACTGTGCGTTTTAACAGAAATTTTCTGCCCCGGACCACAAAATTGTGGAATGAGTTGCCGCATGCGGTATTTCCGGACAGATACGACCTGCAGACCTTCAAGAAAAGAGCGTATTCTCATTTAAAAGGCCGGCAACGCATTTTGTAGCTCCTCTGGTGTTGCAAATGTCTATGGGCGGCAGTATTCACTTACCATCAGGTGATCTGTCAGCTCGTTTGCCACCTATATTATAAAAAAAAAAAAAAAAAAAGCGATCATTAGCCCGCTCTCATCAGATATGTGTTTGGAACAACGTACACTGCCATTGAACCTGAACCTATTTTACTAATAATATGTAATTTTTTTAGTTATTTTATCATTAGTACATGAATTAATTTAAAAGAAAAGCTAAGAAGAGCGTGAATTAAAAAAAAACAAACAAAAATAAATCAATTTCACGATCATAAACAGAAACCAACAATGAAACTTAAATTAAAATGTAATAAAGAAATTATGAACTTCTAAAATCAAATATCAAAATTCAACTTCTCCAAATCTAGGGCGAAATGATTCCTTAACTTAGTTCAGTCAGTTTTTGCGAGTCTCAGTTCCGCATGACGTGCTAATTACGCCGGTAGTCCGGGGCGAGGGCGGGCGGGGGCGGGGGCGGGGGTGCCCCGGTTAATTATGTTAACGACCTCCCATTATGATAATATTAGTGAATGATATCAACGTTTGTATCTACTGTTCTGTGCCTGTTCTTTGACTGGTTTTTTTGGAGTATGCTATGCAGGTTATAAGAGGTCACGCAACCAGTAAGGCAGGAAATGTATATAGTAATGAGTAAGTGGAATAGTGCTTAAATCTGACCAGTGACTCAACTGCGGCTCCACCCGCTTGAAATTGTTCTGATATCATATTCCCAGCTACTTTTTACACAAACATTAATATACGATACTTCAAATTAATTAATATTTATAGATTATGAAAGCTATCTAGATAGAGTTGGATTATATTTGTTCAGTTCCTTATAACCGTTCTGGTATATGCCAATTACACATTTTAACATCTTCAAAAGAAACTGTAGAAGAAGTTATATAGTATATATGTATGTACAGAGATGATTATTTACATTTTTTCATATAAATATAATCATATATATATATATATATATATATATATATATATATATATATATATATATATATATATATATATATATATATATATATATATATATATATATATATATATATATATATATATATATATATATATATATATATATATATATATATATATATATATATATATATATATATATATATTGTGACATTACGCGAGTACCGCAACCGCTGCCATAATGACACGTATAAGAAATATATTATAAGAAGGCCATTTATGGTACGAGAGGAATAACGAAAAACGAAATCTCAAATTACAATAATATAAACGTTTGGGAAATGGAGTGAAAAATCTTACTTCGCTAGCTAACTATAACTTACATAGTGATGTATAAAGGTTTTATTTCAAGGGATGAGGGTGGTTTTAGGGGTCTGCAGTGTAATACGTATAAGAAGCAATATTAAAAACTGAACTTATCTACAGTGGAGTAGCTTTTAATATATGAAATAAAAATTTATTATTTTCCTTTTTTTTGAGTCACAGAACTCAAAAAGCAATGTCTTAAAAGGTGCAAAATAGATACTAGGTTTTTTTGCCTGCTTTACAAGAGGCGTAACGTAAAGCTAAAAAAATAACTTTATGTTTAAATTACAAACGGCAAAGTACATGAAATAAGGTAGAAAGGCGACATGGGGCAAGAGGTTCTTATTAATTGTAAAACATTACATACGACGTGGGTATTCTAGAGCTTTTGTATAATGAAGACAATTTACATAAAAAATGGGTGGGTCTTTTAAAAAATTATCCACCTTCTTGACACAGTGTATACTGTAGAGTTGATAGCTTTTTATTGGAGGTAGTTATTTACTCGGTACTGAAAGTTGTTTTGAATTTAATAACATTCGGGATAATTTAAATAACTTGCTACATTAGCTTAGTCGGTAGTCAGATAATTTTACTATAAGCAAAAGATCTAAAATAGACTAATGGTTTACTCTTGTTATTTTCCTTAAGTTATTGTGTAATAGTTAAAAGTTAGCAGTAGTGGAGACTGAGTAGTTGTAGTATAAGCGTAATATTTTTTAGCTTCACGCTATTATTCGCACACAGCAGGGTAGGCAGAGGGAACCGCAGGAAATGTGAGAACCTAGTGTTGAGACACTCCGTTCCCTGTTTTTCACCTCTTTGACGCATTGCGTGATGAGTGGCGGGACACAACGCCGCTAGAGATTAGAAAATGGAAATGAAAAAATACATTCTCTCCGCGTGGAAAAAGTTCAAACTCTCCTCGTGATCAAAAACCATCGTGCTTATATTTTTAATGTAGAAAAATTATATTGTAATAATAAATATCAAATATAAGTAGCACCTCTTACTAAAATTTTCTTTTATAGTGTTTCTTTGATAAACTCTTTACTTTAGTAACATAAAGCAAGTCAACATTAATAATGTAAATGTTACGTAATTAATTGTAATTAAATATCAATTATCGCAATTAAGCTCTTTGTAATTGTAGGTGTAGTACCAAAAATGGTTATTCACAAAATTTAGCAAACACTTGTTCGGTCCCTCGCTACACGCTAACATTCGCATTAAGCTAATCAAGTTACACCTTTAGCAGAAAGTGGGTTCGACCAACGGCTAATGTAATTTAATAACATTATTTCAGTACATTATAATTCTTATAAATTACCTAGTATTTTTACATCATAGGTAAGTCTACTTTGCCCCTACCTCCCTACTCATATCATTTTAACGATAAAGATTTAGATAATATAAAAACATAAAGTTGCTTTTTATATGCTTGAAAAATACAAATAAAATTATTCTTTACTTTAAATGTATGAAAGTTAGAACAGGATTCACAATCACGAATACACTGGCTAGCCCGGAGTTGTCTGTAATTTCTTTATCTGAGTTCGTTACATCATTCCTGTATACAAAATCATCTGAAAAATACTTTATATAAATTTTTCTGCTTTTTCGAGTATATTCGATACTGTGTTTTGGAAAGTTAACCGAGGTCTGCCCTTACCTTACTTACCACTCACTTTACACATTATTTTTATTTTTTAACTCCAATTATATATTATATTTTTTAATAGCAAGTTCTATTTGGTATAGGAAGGTTACACAAAACAAACATAAATAGATAGAAAATATAGATATTTCGTGATGGATAACAAAGGCCATATGGCCGAGTGTAGTGACACAATATACTCGTAGATATTTAGGGCAAGTTGCCTATTAGTAACTAAGTATAATATTGACTTGGTAGGTAAATATTATAATTGTTAGCATTAATTGTTTTTGTTTTATTATTTATTATTGTGGGCCAAGCAAATAAATTTTACAAGTAGACATCGAACCTACGACCACCTAGTTACTAGGCTGCAGTAGTCTGACACTAGTGATTTCTTTTCCACGAATTTATACATAATATTAAGTACATTTCTTTAAGTAGATAAAGCCTAGAACGAATGTATCCAACATTTTCTTAGCAAATTGCATAAAATTGTCAAGCTTTTTTGTTTGCGTGGCTTGTAAAATAGTAGGGCAATTACAGAAGCCGGAAACCTCGGTGTCAAGATACTACGATAATAGAAAACTTCCTTTCTCAGTCTTAGTAGCACTTGTTGGGGAAACTTGGGCAAAATGGACTATTAATTGAAGCTTGGAATTAAAAAAAAATGCTTTTTTATTTAGTTGAAGTTTGAGTTAATAATTTAAGCGATTTAAGTATTTCTTATATAGTTGATTAAAAAACGAAATATTACAAGTATTTCTGGTTAAGACTAGTCCGTAGATAGAGGTAGAGGTTTACATCACATATACTTATACTTACAATACATATATATATATATATATATATATATATATATATATATATATATATATATATATATATATATATATATATATATATACATATACATATATATATATATATATATATATATATATATATATATATATATATATATATATACATATACATATATATATATATATATATATATATATATATATATATATATAATATATATATATATATATATATATATATATATATATATATATATATATATATATATATATATATATATATATATATATATATATATATATATATATATATATATATATATATATATATATATATATATATATATATATATATATATATATATATATATATATATATATATATATATATATATATATATATATATATATATATATATATATATATATATATATATATATATATATATATATATATATAGCATCGCAGCTCACTAAACCTTCATCATTCCAATCTCATTTTTAGTACTAGTCGGTGACTAGTTGGAAACATTTTAAATGTGTTAAAGTAATGGTTCTAACAAAACTAAAAATAAAGGTTAAAGTGTATTATAAGTAAAATTATACTATCATAATACATATCGTATTTACATATTTACATAACATAATTTGAATAATTACATATAAAAATGCATAGCATAAACAATTTGAAAGGGTATAGTGATTTTCTCTATTTTCTTGAACCTATTACGCTGTAACCGGAAATCTTTATAAATAAGATAAAAGAAAATGTACAAGACTCTATGTAGAGGCTGAAAAATATGTTCCTTCGTTAATATATACATCTATTTAAAAAACTCGATTTGGTTTTTGGCAATAAAGAAGCTCCGATTGCGCGAACTAACTGCTCAGAAGCTTTGTGCGTGATTTATATTATTAATATAATAAGAACGTGCATTTGTATCTATTATACTTAAATGCTGCGTGGGATTATCTTTGAAATACTTCAACGGCATATGGCTTAAAGAGCTTTTTGTTTATTTTTTATATGAATTTTTTCCGATCGTTTTTGCAAGTGGATTGAAATGTAATTTTTATATTTAATAAAATATTTAAATTCAATTTGAAATTACACTTTCGTTGCGTACTTAAACCTATACTACTTTTTCTGAAAAAGAAAAACTATACTAGAAAATAATCTATTAAAAATATTCTTATTTTTGTTTACACTGTATATACACCCAGTACAGACCCATTTCTCGTTGAGTTCTTTCTAGAAAGCCCACATTTTAATAACGAACCTCGTCCTTTTACGACAGATTTGCCTTTATTTTTCCAACTCCGGCTTTATTCTTGATTATATCATCCTGGACATTGTGACGCTCGTAATAACTTTTTTTTTCCGCCATTTTGCGCGCAAATCCTAAATGGTTAAGTATTATATTGTATTTTAGTATAGAAGTTAGATTAGACGGAATAAATGTGAAACAACAACACAACAACAATAAATATACTAATAATAAACGTCTTAAATTTAGAGATATCAACACAGGTGAGGGAGAAAGGTGTTCACTTTGTAAAGTAAATATTGGAAAAAATGTGGGATATCGGGAAGAAACAACTTCTTCTTCTCCTCTTTATTTATGGCGTTCCGAATGACACGCTCGGAAGTAGAGCATAATTCAGTTCTCCAATGTTACATTAAATGAAGAACACAACAAAGAAAAAGAATGAAGAAAACACAAAGAAAATGTACAGTAAAAAGACATGACATCACACAACTGAAAAATGCATATTTAAAAGAGATCCCATTTAAATCCACCTGAAAGAAAATCAGCAGATAAACTATAAGTGTTAACTTAGTATGAGTGAAGAGTGACAGTTCGACGTAAGATGTTTTTTACTACCTATCTTCTATTCTATCTACATATACTTGTAAGTAATTCAGACAGAAATTATAAAATTGAAATAACTTAAGTTTGCAATATTTTTAAATCCTTCGTAAATTTAATGCTCTATGTATATTTTTGTATCATAAATATATTTTTAACATAAAATTATCTATAATAAATTATGGTAAATATTTAATACTCAAATATTCTAATTAGTTTTCCCGGAAAGTTGTGACTTTGGGTGATTGAATTTTCATATTTTGCGAGAATAAATGATTTTAAAAGCCTCTAAATAATAAATAAGGCTTCATAGGTATCAAATAATAATCAACTAAAAATCGAGGTCGTCGTAGCGTAGTCGCACAGTGTATGACTGTGATGGAAAAATAAACATATTAATTTTCACATTCTAGTAAAAAAACAAAGCAAAGCCAAGTTACGCCACTCGATAAGCAATATCTCAAAAATTATACGTGATATTGGTAACAGACCGTATTGTCACAACATTGGCTCTCTTTGCTTACTCAGCTATGTCGAATTTTCTCCAATCCATATGGGTGTTGTAGATATTATTATTATGAAACTGGCACCTTGGCAATAGCGCAGCGTTGAGTTCCGTCACTCAACACGCAATGCCTCGAAAAGGCGGAAAGCGAGGAACAGAGTGTCTTAATACATCGGCTTCTGCGGTTTCCTCTGCCTACCCTAATATGAGCGGGATAAAACGTGAAGCTGTTTATGTGTTTAATATTTTGTATGATATAAAAAATTATAAATATGTTTAATGGAAAAGAATCCTTACACAGGAATTAGTGTATAATTTAAAATATCAAAATGTAGCTAGTTTATCTCTAAATCGTTTAAATTTAAACGATTTAAAGCGAGCGCAATGGGAGCTCTAACTCCTAACTACACAATTCTATATAAATATATAATTACATTACACAGCTTGATGCCTCATCTTTTATAGGAGAAAAATTTAACATCCAGTCACTCTATTTTCTGTTTTCATTTATTTATTTATAACTTTTCCACTTAGAATCAATAAGATGATCACAGATGTACGTCAGATAGAGCGAACGGAGGAGTATGATTGAGCTCCTCTGAAACCTACACACTCCATGACTTAAAACTGAAGTTACGAGGGTTCCAAGCGCGGCCTGGTGAGAAGAGCCAACCTGGTTGAGCTCAACAAGCTCAACCAGGTTTCCCTAAACCTATTGTGATCCCTTCACAAACGTCATTCTAACTTATGAGCAATTCATTAATTCAATGCCGTTTTATCATTAATGTAATCCTTTACACTATAATAGAATTTGCTACTTAATTGCCGTTTTATAAAAAAATTAAATTTAATTAAGGAGAGATCAAATACTTCTTTCGGCAGTTTATTGTAGAAATGGACACAGTTACGGCACGGTAAGGAGTTACCTACCTTTTATGGAATCTAGTGGTGGGCATAAAAAATTCGCCTCAAATTCAAAATATTACGCTTTTTGCGAGGCGGAATTTAACGTCGTGAATTTATTTTCATTACTAATTTAACATTTTATGCACATTTCAGATTAGATAAAGAAATTTAAAACTTAATTTAAAATCATTAAAGCTTATAGTTTTTCCTATAAAACACGAGCTTATTCCTAATTTGAACGTCACATACACCTTTATTTCGAAACGTAATTATGAACTCGTGTAGCGCAAATTAATTAAAACAATCCAAAACTTTGGCACAACTTAATTTGCTTGAGGAATCAGTACGACACTCGTCTTGTAAGAAACCATATAAAGTATAAGTATGTACAAGGGGTCTATTGTTTGTGTACAGCTTTGATTGCAGCTGAGGAAATTTTCGTGGTTGCGTAGCCTTGAAATACTTTTCCTAAATAAATATTAATATTCGTTATTCTACTTTCTACACACACATGTATGGTCTGACACGTTGCCTAGATGACCTCAGAGAAATTTAATAGACGAAATACATATTGTGTAAAATAAGATAACAAGATTCATTTTTCGACCGTCGAAAACATTACCACCGGTTCACTAAAGTTAATGCCTCAGACCTGAAAAGAACCGGCGCAAGAAACTCTTTTGTTACAAATATGGATTTTTTTTTGTATGTGTGATTAGACACTAGATTTTAGAAAAATATTTATTTTAGACAATGATACTTTTGTTGAGGACCGTCGTGGCACAGAGGCTAGTGTAGCTGTAAATGCGATGGTTCGATTGTGGGTGGATGTGGACTTTTCTATTTCAATTTTCTTCTTGCTCTGGAAACTAGGCAAAGTGCGGCGTTGAGTTCCACCACTCAACACGCAATGCCTCAAAAAAGGCGGAAAGCTGGGACGGAGAAAACAGGGGTTAAGCAACGGAGTGTGTTAACATTAGGTTCCTATGGTTCCTGCAGTTCCCGCCGCCTACCCTGCGGGATAAAGCGTGAAGACAAAAAAAATAGTAAAACTTGTCATTAACTAATTATTACGCGTAAAATAATAATTTCCACTAAGTAGCTGCACTAATAAATTTCAAACAAGTAGACCGAGTATTTTCCCTTAAAATCTTATAATGTACAAAATATAAAGAACTTTAATGTCTCAAGCTGTTCTCTTGTTCTACGTAAGAGCTTAGTTTGAGTAAGATTTTCGATAAATCTTAATGTATTTTCGCTAGACTTTTAGAGTGAGCAGTTAATAATGTAGCGGAGTAAAATATTCTGGTAATTTTCTTGCTCTAATTTTGTTATAAAGATTATGTAATAATTTAATATAGCAGGACCCGTCGTGGCACAATGAGGATAAGTGAGAGTGAGAGATGTGACAACATGCAGTAGTTGTAAGTATTCATAGAGAACTTTTATATTATTTTTCAGCTTAATTCCGCTCGTAGCAGTGTAGGCAGAGGAAAAGACCGCAGGGAAGATCGCAGGAAACGAGGGAATCTAGTATTAAGACACTCTGCCGGAATTCATGTTAATGGAAAAGAAATTATTCGTCTTCCCCACATGGAATGGAATGGCATCAAACCTCCAAACGTGGAGTCTACAAGCAGACGCTGCGCCTCTGCGCCACATCGATCCTTCTTATTTTTATAATAAAAACCAAAATGTTACAGAAACTCAGGATACAGTGATATCTTGGCTTTCCATGAAAAATAATAGCAAAGCGAAATATGTATATTTTCTACATATAAAAAAAGCTATTTAATTATATATATATATATTTGAATGGTGAATTTCAACGGTACATCTTTCTTCAGTACTTACATACAAAATGTGTGTAGAATGAAGTTTAGCGCTTTTTAACCATAGATATTTATAATTTCTACGAGAAAAATATGAAGGAAATATCCTCCAATATGATTTTTCATATTATATTCTCAAGATGTCGCACTTCACATCCAATGTATAGAAATAATATATTTTAATTTTATTTTCAATTTTTTTATTTTACTATATAGTAGACCCAGACCTCAATATGAGACAGTGTGTGCAAGTAACAACTTCATTGTATAATTGTGTATATAAAAGCAAGAAAACATACATTGTTATAGCAGAGCATGCGTCTGACGGAAACGCGGAGGTTGTGGATTTGATTTCCATTAAAAAAAGGTATTCTCCGCTGTGGTAACAAGAGAAGAATGGAGAAATGAAATAGAGTGTCTTATCAATATTTTCCTTAGATCTAGTAGGGTAAGCTACCCTACTATGTGTAAGATATTAAATTTTAAAAGTATTTTCCAGTGTAAAGCTGAAAAACGATACATTTATGTACAAAGTTAAAGGGCATTAAGAGTTACACGAAGCTATTACTGTACCACTAAAATAAACTCGACTTGATTACATCGCGTCTGTTTGTTCCATCACACCTGACGTCTGCTCTTTTATGTCAACAACTCAGTGCTTACAATGTTTAGGGAAATGTCCGAATTATGTTTAGAAGTAACCATTTAAAGTATTTATTTAGTTATTTAAATTAAACTTTTTTTCTATACAATGATTAATTTGAGATATTTTTGGAGATTTTGAGATATTGATGCAACAGCCAAAAAGAAGAAAAAGACATGAAAATTTCTATCAAATTGGGAAAATACTCATAACCACGATATATTGAACGAAATCTCCAACAAAATGTGCTTGTTAATGGGAAAAAAGTATAAAAAGTAGTGTCTTACCACTACATTCTCTTAAAATCTCTACAAAATATTAAATATATGTGTAAAATATAAAGGTACAATATGTTTGAAAGCTATTGCCTTATAAGTCGTCTTAAGTACGGAAAGTTTCTCATAGCGTTCATTTTAACATCCATATTACAGTAGATTAGATCAAGTCACATCTGCTTTAGTTCTCCTTTTCACGTCTCATTAGTTTTATAT
Organism: Dione vanillae; assembly: GCA_037178615.1. Taxonomy (NCBI): domain Eukaryota; kingdom Metazoa; phylum Arthropoda; class Insecta; order Lepidoptera; family Nymphalidae; genus Dione; species Dione vanillae. The sequence goes on from JAZFAU010000054.1 coordinate 213,905, forward strand.
AGCAACGAGAATAACATTGTTTTGTCGCTGTTGTGGCTCAGTGGCGAGATGTTTAATTGTAGGAGGTGGTTTTGTGGTAAAATTTAAAATAAATAAATATTTTAATATTTCTTTGGAAAATATATGAAAATGATTATATTTCAATCAGTTCAAACTTCTAGTATGGAAAGAGAATTTTGAATATGAAACTGAGAGGAATAAAAAATAGAGTGTCTTCATTCTTTATTCTCTCTATTTTTTTGCTGTTTACGGAAGATTAAATGTACCTAAATGTTAAAAATAATGTTTAAACAAAATAGCTTGTACCGTAAATATTTGCGGGTAGTTTCAGAGAGCAACAATAAGCTATTCGAGGGTAAAGACGTCCTCGAAGTAGGTCAGTAATCAGAGCGTTATGGCGATTCGATATTTTGATTCCATTTCCGTACTGTTACACACATTTCCTAACATTATTATGACGCTTGTATCCACTTAGTTGTATTATTGAAATATACGAGGAAACAATTATATATATGTATGTATATATTTTGTAGAAAAATCATTTGCTATTAATAATTTAAGTGGATAACAGCTGCGAGTGTTGATATTATTGTAGTGACTCATAACTACGTTGTTATACTCCGTGACGCACGCTATATTACTTTTGATGTGTGCAACGTTAAAGTGACTACGTTAAGAATTGACTTTAAGAAAAACTCTTTAAAAATCATAAAAATATAGAATTTTTAAAAGTTTATTTTCATTTATAGGACTATTTCATTGACTCGTGATCCTGTGTGTACAAATTTTTAATAATAGACCGCTTAGGTTAGTTTTTCTTTGGTTTTTCTATTCTGATGTATTCAAAATAATTTTAAAAACATATATTACAGAAAAATCTAATATTTAACTAAGCAAAGCGCAGCGTTGAGTTCCGCCACCCAACACGCAATGCCTCATAATGGCGGAAATCGGGGAACGAAGTGTCTTAACACTAGGTTCTCACGATATCTGCTGTTCCCTCTGCCTACCCTGCTATGTGCAGGATAAAACGTGAAGCTTTGAAAAAAATCAACTGTAACGTGACTATAAGCATTGTGGGATGTCAATAGCTTTAAATCTAGCATGGTGGGTGCAATTTTCGCTGATGCAAAGTTTTATATATAGCAGCTAATATTAACCGAGCTAAACCTAACGTTGCACTTCAACGACAATTCCGTTGATTAACAACACAAATAACTGGTTTTGTGCACTCGTATCTCACATACATTGACTATGTGCACACCAAATGACAGTCAAGCTGCAAGCTTTTGTAGGTAATTGAAAAAATTTGATAAAGCAAAATACCTATTACTGGGCTTTTGTGTAGATTTAAAATAGTCTCATCTTATTACTATGATTACTGATAATAATATGATATAGGGTAATCCCAAAATAAACCAATCTGTATAGATAGATATGTGTATGTGTGTTTATATATATTTGTCAGGTATTATATGTTTTGTTAGTTATAAGAATCATGTAAAACGTGATTTTAAATTAATGCAGTAAAAAAAATCATGTAAAGTAATAATACTTCATAAAGTCATTTTTTTTTCATTTGTCAATAATATTAGGTAAGTCTTTATATCAACAATCACATGATATCAATATAAATTTTGTATGATTTTCACAATTTTTATTTTTAAATACAAATGCCCGTATAAGATTATTTGTTCTTTGCATTGTTTATAATAAAATAAAACCCTGGTTACTCTAAATTTAATTACCTCATCAAATCCTACCTCGAAAAGGTAAGTTTAGATCTACATATCCCTTCATATGTCTAGGGAATTCCATAATCTCCCTGTCAGGTCCATTACACCAGATTCTTCATAACAAGGCTAAATATTAACTTAATCTAATATCCGTAAGTAATGGAAATTTTATAAACTTTGAAATAAAATAATATACAAAAGCTTTTTCTTTGTCTATTTAAAGTAAACCTAGATAAGTAGAAACCTTTTACGTTATTATAACAGATTAATCTATTTAGCATTTTTCATTTTTGAGAAGCTCAATCTATTAATTTTGTTAGGCAAAAAAGCATCTATATCAATCACATATCTTTAACATCTACAATTAATTAATAGGTCATGGGACAGTGGAAATGTAAATTATTTAAATCCCAATAGAATAATCATTTTGTCGAGGACCGTTGCGGCGCAGAGGAATAGCATCTGACCGTAAACGCGATGATTTGTGGGTTCGAATCTCAAATGGGGATGATGAAATTTTTTATTTTCTTTGCGCGACGATGAGTTCTGCTACTCAACACGTAATGCCTACAACGGAATGCCTTAACCACGGGTTCCCACGGTTCCGGCGGTTCCCTTTGCATACCGTACAATATTCGGGATAAAGCGTGAAGTTAAAAAAAGAAAAAATAGAGAAAGGCTATGTGCGAGATAAAGCGTGAAGCTAAAAAAAGAGTAAATGTCACATATTTTCTTCCACTACCTCTTACTAGTAGTCAAGGCTAATGTCTCGAAATTTGAGAATGTGACGGAGTTATAATCTAAATATAATTCTTAAAATATAAGTATAATTCAAAAGCACAGTACAACGGGTTCAATGTATGTTATAACATTATTTTCAAATCTACTAAAACGTTACTCTTGAGAGCGCCCCGGGGAGCTACTTAGCGAACTTTACATACAACTTGCCCTTATTAAATTAAATATTGGAGTTTAGTCTCTATTTGAATAGATATTTATTAATGAATAGATATATAGAATAGTTATTCTAAAAATTAAAATAAAGAAAAAATATTGAAAGATATAATTTAATTTTTTATTGTAATTAATTAGATAAATAAATATTTTTATGAAATAAGTTGATGAATTTTAAAATATTTTTTTATTGTTAAAGATTATTTAACAAATTGAATAAAAAATATTAATTAGTTAGTATTATTTTTACATACAGTAGTAGTCTTTCCATAAATATCCAAAAAAACTCTATACTAATATCTATAAATTAGTGTAGACAAATATATATAAAGAGGTTTCTTTCTTCAGAGGAATTTCTTGAATTTTAAAACTATTGTAGTAAAAGTGAGAAAACTCGAGTAAACATACCGATGGTCAATAATAGATTAGATTCTAAGGAGTGACGGATTTATATATTTTTTAATTTAGGGCGTTGAATTTATACTAGCGCTTTCTCTACAGTATTAAACTAAAGCAAAAAGGCTTCGTTACTTAATAGTTAATTGTATGAGTTGTTTTTAGTATGTGCGGTTGACCATTGACTGTAGAAGTATGGAGAAGGAGAAAAAGCCATACGTAAAGTATGTCGCAAACCTCAAGAACCTCCACCTCCTGTTTTAAATTTTTATTAAATAGCAAAAATCTGATACCTTGCTTTTAATTGTTGCCACATGATTTAATAAAGATTTTAGATTTTACCAAATTACTTGGATTAAGTTTTACTGTAAGTGCAAATTATACATACGAGTATGTTTATAGCTCAAAAGCTATAAGAGACTGTATCCCACTTGTATTATATAATGTAAGCTGAACCTAGTACCGAAATAGTTATTAAAACGATAAATCTAAGAACTTACGAGCCTGTTCATGACTATCATATATACAGACATAATTTCTGTCTGCGGTAAATATATGTATATGACGACTCGGCAATGTCGTCTATCAAAATTATTTGACACAAGCATATATCATAACAGTATCTAAACTGCAGAAATTCTACAATGGTACAAGTACAATGTGCAAGTAGGATGTATATTGCTTATACTTTACTTATGATTTAGCATCATTTTCTTATATTTCTTTTATAATGAACTAAGCATATAGAAAATATCATTACTGAATGACGGAGGAAGTTAAATTTGATAACTTACAATATTAAAACAAATAGTATAATGTGTGTTACTTGTATGAGGTTCTCTGTGTCATAGAAACAATCAGTTCAGATGAAGATTATTTAAAATATTATTATCAATATATATTTTTAACATTGTAGGACAGTAGGGAAGAGTCTGGCTATAGACGCAACACTTGTGGGTTTAAATAGGGCGCCAATGTTAACACAATGTTTTAAAACTTAGGTATATTGTGGTGTAAATCAGTTTGTTATTTAATCATAATATTATATTATTATTTAATTGTTATTATTAATTGAGATATAAAGTCACAGTCAACCATCACTTATCCACTTAGACACTCTTCCTATATTGGCATTTGGGTATATAGCACGTAGGCATATGCTGCCAATAAAGCATATGATGATAATAAAATCACAATACATATATAGAAACTACACATACATTTATATATTACTATGTTCATAAACATTTTGTTGAATGATCAAAGACACTGGTTATTTGATTCTGTCGGGAGCAAAGTTCTGGAGGCGGCGTCTAGTGCGGTCCTCTATATACGAGTAGCACGGTTCTGTTTCTACATATAGTTTACTTCAAATAAAATAGTAATTGTTTATTTATTTTTCTACGTCGTGGCGCAGAGGCGCAACGTCTGCCAGTAACGCATTTCTGGGTTCGATCCCCAGTCGGAGAAGATGAATTTTTTCTATTTCCATTTTCTTCGCTTTGGCAAACTAGGTAAAGCGCGGCATTGAGTTCCGTCACTCAACACGCAATGCCTCAGAAAAGGAGGAAAGTGGGGACGGTGATAGCAGGGACCAAGCAACGGAGTATCTTAACACTAGGTTCCCACGGTCCCTGCAGTTCCCTCTGCCTACCTTGCCATGTGCGGGATAAAGCGTGAAGCTAAAAAAAAATATATATATATATATCTCGAACTCAATGGAACTGTTGTTTTGTCATCTTCATTATCAAAATTTTGACAAATTCTACCTTCTGTTTCTATTTAAATCAATGAACTAGATTACATTTATTTTTAATATTCAAATTAAATTAAGTAGTACGTATCCTTTACTGTGGAATTTAGGACGCGTAGGTTTTCATATTAGCCGCTCATGATTTATGCAAATATTGTTCCAGAGGTTATGTTATTGTTTTTCTATATATAGAAATAATAAACATGCTATAATATTATAAAATTATGTATATAAAATCTGTACATTAAATAATGTACAAACACGGAGCATAAATAAGCACGTTGACACAAACACACACACACACACACTCAATTCAGAAGTGAGTGCTGTAACGTGTAACTATAATATAAACTAGTTTCAACTGAAAACTAAATATTGGATATTAAATTAATTTGTAAAATAAATTTTTCTCCTACTTTTAGATATATAATTACCAAATAAAATACCAAATGTGTCATAATGACAGATGACCATGTATATCTATAATATATGAACAAAAGAAATCAGCCTGATTTTTTCTCTTAAATTTTTTTATAATGATAGTATATATGTATATATATAGTTCTATTTTAACCTAAACTTAAGAATACAAGCAATTATAATTATAAACAATACATTTTCACGAAGTTACTTTACGAGGCACCTGTTTTATTCCAATGTGACAAGTTGACGATAAAAACTCAAAGAAAAATAAAATAAAATATGCTCGTGCGGTTCAAGCACGACATCGTAAAAGGCTTGAGTACTGTCCCAGTTTAGAAGTTTAGTTATTCATAAGTGAACGATTACGTTACGTTACGGATAGATGAAAGGAGTTTTAAGTTTCACTAACAGCTAATTTATCGATCTACGCTTGATATTTCGGTTTAACATAAATTAAGTAAAAATATTTAAAGTAAACTAAAATAATAAATCATATGAGTTTGCTGTATCTTTTTAAATAGTTTTTGACAAAAATAAAAAAAAATAATAAAAATGAATTACATGGTATTAAGAATTCTATATTATTCGAATTAATACTTAATATTGGGGACCATCGTGGCCTGTAAACGCGACGCGTTTGAGTGTACGATTCCCACTCGGGGAAGATGGATTTTTCTATTTCCATGTTCTTCGCTTTGGAAACTAGCAACTAGAACCAAGCAACAGAGAGTCTTAACATTAGGTTCATATGTTTCCTGCAGTTTCCTCTATCTACCCTTCAATATGCGGGACTATGTGTGAAACTAAAACAAAAATTCTTTTGTTTATATTAAAAGTTTTAACTACTTGCTTAATTTTCTGACTGTAGATCCTGGTAGAACTGCCTATAAGGCTACCTTAGGTCAACGTGTGGTTGACCTAAGGTAGCCTTATAGGCAGTTCTACCCTTAACGTTTTAATAACGTGTTAAATTAAGTAAAAATGAGGTCTGCACTCGTTTCTTTCTTTTGCGTTGACTTATAAGAAGAATTTATATGGAATCCAAGAAGCTGAACACCTGATATATTTAATATTTGTTTCAGCCTTATGCTTCGATCCGATATTGGCAAAAAATTACATACAAACGTACAAAGTGATTTCTGATTTTATGTTTTTCTACGAAACACGATAAATTGTTAAGTTATTGTTATTTTTTAGGGTTCCATACATAAAAGGCAAAACAGGAACCTATTATTAGACGCTGTCTGTCTGTCTCCAGGTTGTATCCACAAACCGTGATAACTAGCAAGTTATAACTAGAAACTTTCACAAATGATGTATTTCCGTTGCCGCTATAACAACAAATATAAAAATTAAAAAAAATAAAATATGAAGGGGTGCCCCTATATCATAAAAGGGTTTTTTTATATTTAATTGCTCAATATTTGAAACGGTAACAGGTCATAATAAATAATTACATAAAAATAAAGCAAATTTTAAAGGGAGGCTACCTATACAACAAACGTATTATTTAAACAATTTTTATTACTCTCCGTTGCATTTTTGTTTGACCTACAACCATGAAACTGGTACAGAACCTTTGATGTTCAAGTACGACTCGCACTTGACCGATATTTTTCGGTAATAGCAAACAAATTACTTAGAAGGGGAGTAGAGGTTGATGAACGAAGAGGACATCCATGAAATAACACGAAGAGCTTGTTAAAAACTATTTCTCTTGCACACAAAAATATACGCTCCAGAAATGTCATCCTGTACCGTGTACAGTGTACAGTGTACAGTGTACAGTGTAAGGGGCAGGTACTGTTATGTAAATGCAAAGCTAATTTATATTCCACACTTAGCTTAGCTTAGTATCAGAACTGTTGACGACCTCGAAATGTTTTACATAATCACTTTACACTTGCGACCGTTTCATTATCACACGAAAGACATCTAAGCTTTTTTAAACAAACAATTTTGTTCAATTAAATATAGTTATTAAGTTAAAAGAATTGATATGTTAGAAAATATTTAGATTTTTTAGATGACTGCATTTAGTTTTTACCAAATTGATGAAATAAATTCTTACATATTTTCATTTTTTTTCTGGAAATATCCAATTTTGTATTATTATTTATCTAACGCGTAGAGTTGCATATTTCTTAAGTACATAGTGTAAATAATTTACATCAGCCATGTCATCATAAAAAGCATTTAAGGCTTACAAAAAGTATTCTCTTTCCTCATCGAGGCGTAGTAGAATTTGGTGTTAAAAGTAAACCAAAGTTTAATTTAATTAAATAGTTTTTTTTACATTTTACAAGAAAAATTTTCTTTTTCGTTTTATACATAGCGTATACAAGAGCGGCGATAGCATCTGTTTTATCATTCACATTGTTTCATACATAATATATCGACATACGGGCGCAAATCAATTTTTGTATAGTAAAATTTTAAGTATAGTTTAGTATTAAAATTAATGTTTAATTACTCAAATCAATAAATCCTATTTGTAATGTAAAGTTCTTTATGACATCATTTTCGAATATTGAACAGAAATGTCAGCTGTTAATTAAATAAAAAGGACCTAATTATGTATAGTTGATCTCTTCTGTATTATCTAACGCAAGATAATTAACCAAAAGATATTACTCTGTTATTTCATTATGAAAAATGGACTGTGAACATTGAAACCTACTACCTAAATTAAACTTGCTTCGTTAAATTTGAAAGATTTTAGTATAGAACCTCAAACTCGTCGAATCGTACAATATTCTACTTGCAACTTTTCATTTAAATTGTTTCTTTTTATTAAATGTATCGCAATATTGCCTTCAATGCTGAAACACATTACTTTTTCTCCCCCTCGTCTGCTCGTATCGAAGGCTGTGTCATTCATTCGTTCGCACTACGTCGCACAAGTCACTTTGATATTTAATCTAATTTAACTTATATGCTTAGTTTTACTAAACGTTTTATTTTTCAAAGTTTTGTATGAAAATTTATACAAAATCTTCGTAGTAACTTAATAACATGAAAGTATCTCATATTTTTTTTACTAATCCAAAAACATTTTTTAGCGTAACGTGCGATCGTCTATGGATTTTATTGAAAATATATTTATATGAAAATATTTTGTCAAGTATTATATTTTTACCTAGTGTCTTCATTAAAATCAGAACATAATCTACTTTGTATTAAGATCCCTTCATTTTGTATAAGAATGGAACTTATAACTACCATAGAGAGCCTCAATTCAGCCACAATACTACAATAAACTCGTCAGACTTATACCATATTTCACAACGTTAGTATTGAAATTAATCCAAGATTTGCTAAAACCCATTTACTCCAGTACGTTTATTTTTCCATTTCATACATATTTTTCTATTCAAAACTAGATATTCGAGTTGAAAAACATTTCCAAAACAATACGCGAATCGATGGAATTTGTATTATATGAAAAAACAGGAATATATCAGAGACCGTTTTCAGTTGTACTTTTTATGACTTTGGTACAATTTGAACTTTTATGAAAGTTGAATATTTTATTACTTTTTATTTATTATAATTAAAAATTCCGGATGTGACTTCAAAAGCTTATTATTTTTATTACATTTTCGTAGGATTTAGAGAGAAATATTTTGTTTCCAATTTTATGCCAGATTGATATGCATTGCTGTTAGATAGTTTGGTTAATATCCACACAAGTAAAATAAAAATAAGAAAAAAATTACACTAAGATAATGATAATAACTAACTATCATTTCTCTAAGGTATTATTAATAAAGGTATAATTTGATACAATAACACTAGGATTTAAATAGGGTTTACGTCCTTGACCCGACCGTGGCGGTTCTGAGCGGCCCTCGGGTCGACATAAGAAGCTCTAATACCATGGGAGCAGTTTTGAAGAGTCCCGATACAATGTACATGTAAAGACAAGCGAATTTCGTTAAAATGCAAGAATCCCTGGAGAAGACAAGAATATGCTTTTCTTGTCCTACTTTGTTCATATCTTCTCGAATCTCTTATATATGGAATAAATACAAGAGAAGATGTTCTAGAGTTGAGGCTTTTCTTTAATTAGACTTCTACTTTTCCCTACTTAGTTGAGACTTTTCTCTGTGTATCATAATGGGTAGGCGACGCACCTCTGAAACCTTAGGCTTCATGGTCAAGGTCTATGGGCGGAGGTGCTCACTTAACATCAGATGATCCACTTGCTCGTTTGCCTCTCTCTAACATAAAAAAAACTGGCTAGGAATTTAGGAGGACTTTCCGATGACATTTAATGTCAAACATTGAGTGTCAGACACTGTCCCTCAGCATCACGATGGCACGGCAGCTGGATGGCATCAAGTTATTGTGAATGACGTAAAAAGCTCACCGACGGTCGCAAATAGGCGGCCGTTAGATTTGCTGCCGCAGTAAATGATCTCTTTTATTTTTCACAATTTATTGTTCGCTGCGTAGGTTGAGTTAGCAACTTAACTATTTCCTATGTTATTTTTAAACCTATTTAAGAATAAACCTTTTTACTTATATATTGTTAGAGTAAAAACGAATAAAATGTTGAATATCCTGATAGCTATTCGATTTCCGGATATCTTCTTGTACAAGAGAGTGCATATGGGCTTCTTATGAAGGCTATTAAAAGATATCGTTTAGCCCAATATATTTTTAACAAACTAAATAAATATTTTAATTCTTTAATTATTATTTATTTGTATATTATTTAAGATCTTATTTGTATCTCACCTTAAACACACTAGTAATTAATAGAGACTAGAGTGATAAATAATTTAAATTCATGAAGCTTACCTGTAACAAAAAAGTTACCATCATTATACACAACAAGATTAAAATATTTAATTTAAAGCTGAAACATACATCAAACGTCGCTTATATAAGCCTTTTACTTCACCTATTTTAGAGATACTGTGCTATGACACCCGTGTTCATACAAATTTGCACTACATTGTATTTTAGGATTGTTTTATTTCCGAAAGTAAAACAAAAATAGTAAAATATATTTTTCCTTAAAAATGTAGACGAAGAATTCCCCATGCAAAAGAAACTCTCCATCTTTACGCGCATTCAAGTTTCAACTGTTTTCAAACGGCCTCATACATACGAAACATTCAATTTGAAACACAAAATCTAAGCTTTTATAAAATAAATATTAGCGTTTGGAAATAAATCGAGAACGCTTTGCATCTCTTCCATATGAGTTGTTCCAAAGCAAATATTGAAAAATATTGTCATAAAGCTCAAAAGCTTCAAGCGGGTTAAACTTTTTTATTAATCTCCATGCATATTGTTCATATCACGATGTAGATAGAGAGAATGTAGAAATAAGACACTCTATTCTCCATTATGAGATGATTGAAGCTTTTTTGAATTGCTATTGAACCTATAACTACTGTGCGTACGGGAAGGGCTGCACTGAGCTGCGACGGCGTCTACAGCAATCTAATTTGGTGAAAAGGACTAAAAGGATTATTTGTGGTTGCTATTTGTCGTTAAATAAGGCCTTAGCACCGCCCGTGCCTTATTATACTGGATTATGTCAAGGGATAAAAATGTCGCTAAGTCTGTCCTTTTTTAGATATTTTTTTAAATTTGTGTAGCGGTTAATGAGTTTATATTATAAAGCTTAAAATCATTTCATATATAATAATTATTCGTCTAATATGTGTAACTGTGGGAACCTAGTGTTAGGACACTCCCTTCCCTGCTTTTCGCCTTTTTGAGGCAATGCGTGTTGATTAGCGCATCTTAACGCTGCGCTTGCCTAGTTACCAGACACAGCAAATGCACACAAGCGTCGCTTTACACGCAGGCGCTGCGCCTCTGTGCCACGACAATCCTCAATTAATCAATAATTTTATTTTAGATAGTTTTTCATTTTATTTTAGAAATACTGTAGGGCAGAGTACGTAAAGTACAAAATTACAATAAGTTAAGTAAGAAGTTTAGTAAGACGTCAAATTATTCTTTACAAGTATTTTCATTATAAACAGTTTCTACAAGTTTTGACTTGCAGAAATATAAACAATAACTCAAATTGAATTTGAACTGGTTACTATTATCAAACTAATTTTACTACACAAAAGGGCATCATGTTTCGATGCCCTTCTAAATAAATAAATCCTAAAATCATAAAATACAACAAGTCAAAATATTAGCTACATAAGTAATATTTTGCCGTGCTGTAAAAAAATATCTTTAGAACATACTACTTTTGACAACTAACTTATATAATCGTATACAAAATGAGTGTAGACTGCGAAGCTAACGTGACCTACGCGGGATTGTATCGACGTCCTCCTGAATATTTAACCCCAGCCTCGAGCTCCTCGTGGATATTTAATTCGGCACGGCCCAACCTTTATACAACGCGATTATTTTATTTAAAACTTGTTAATTTTTCGGCTTTTGTTTAAATCTGTTTGAGGATGATGTGACGTGGGTTGATACATGAGTGTCTACGAGGACTGACTGTTCTGTTAACAATCGTTTTAATTGAAGTTATTATAAGCTTTTGTACATCAAAAGTTAGATACAATGTTACTTAAAATTGAAATTTAAAAGAAATATTTTTTTGATAGTGTAAAAAAAGTAAAAATATTAATTCATATAAAATTTTTAAAATATGTTTGCTCTATCATGCAATGTTTACTTTATGTAAGATTAAATTTATCCACATTGGCTGAGGAACTTGTAACTTATATTAAATCGTTACATTCTTGGCTTTGCATGTTTTAAGAACATTATCATGCAAAAAAAGAACAAATTATACTAAATTAGTAAAAAATATTAAAAAAGGCAAACTGAGTGTCTAAACACTAGGTTTTACTCTGTCTAACGTACATTGTAGTTAGTAGTACGCGATACAAAAAAGAGGAAGTCATCAATTAATTAATATATATTCAATATCAGCAAACGGAGGTTCCACCACAGATGGTTATCATTACTAATTTTTATGTAAATTAAGCGTTCTCTTGTCACACTTCAGATGCTCTCGGCTCCGGTTAATTTTATATAAGTACTTCAAAAATTGCTCATTGAGTCGACGGCGAGAGATTGTGCGTAAAAATTCAATAAGGTTCGTGATCGAGTGAACGGTTTTTGCAAATTAGACAAGTTAGGGGAAAGCGAAGTAAAGTAAAGTGACCTTTCTGTTTGGTCCGCGGGGTTCCCGAGGGGAGCGCGCTGTCGCCGGACTTGTAAGTGAGTCATGAAGTAAATGACGTAAAACGAAAAATATTATTGCGACCCGATTTTGGAGGTAGGTTTGCATGAGCGATGTTTGTGGGTTCGATGCCTGTTGACAGAAATATGATCTTGTTTTAGGAATTCAGTTTGGATATTAATTTTCAAAAAAATCATTTTATTTGTGAAAATAATTTGAAATGTATGGAAAGTGGTTAAAGGAGTGGTTTAATATTAAGTTTTTAATATCTATGTTCAGAATATATGCACTATTTAAAAAAATATACTATGTATTTAAAAAGAAGCCACATAAAATATATGAGTGCACAGTAATGGCCAAACGTATATAAAAATTATAATACGATGTACATTTAAAGTTAAATTGTGAAAATTTGCTTATTGTGTTTAAATATTACATTGAATACGGCGAATGAACTTAATTATAACTTTTGTAATAACGTTATTACATTATTATGAAAACCACAAATAATTTGCGTTAAAATGTATAAAAAATTAAATAAAGTTAATCCAAATGGCAATTTCCATTTTGTTAATGTGAGGATGAGGTGAGGTGGGGTGAGGATGGTTGGTAGTATTTACCACGGTAGTAGTCGGGGCAATGTACTATTTTAATTTCTCCGATCTGGTAATAGAAAATGGGTCGTCTTTAATTCGGCGGTAAGGTGACAAGCTTAAAAACAGACATAATGTAAATAACATTGCTGTATATTTTTTACTTTGAAAATAGCAATTGAAAGCAAAAATTTTTAGAAGCCATAAAAACTTTATACATAAGACAAAATGTACGCGATCATGCATTCAAATGTGATATTGCAGCTGTCAGAGATCTGTCCTAATGACATATTTTTAATATGTTTAATGTATGTTTATTTAAAAATAGATATATTACCGAAATTTCCTGGTTAATAGTATCCTGACTCTATCATATTTTTAAAAATAATTACATAAATTTGTTTTAGCCCAAAAAAACAAAGTTTTTAACTAAGTTTTCAAATATTTACTAACTATCTGTAGTTAGTAAAATGTTAATATAAAAATGTTAATATAGATGATTATAACTGTTTGACAATATCGAAGTCAGTATCTATTTTATGATAATAAGCAATCATCTATTATGTGGCAATTTAAATGATTAATGATGTCGATGAATATTGTGCTGTGTTACAATGTTAAACGAATATTTTGTTATAAATGTTATATGAATAAATCATACATTGGTTCATAATTTGATGAAAATATATTTTACTAAAGCTACTCTACTACTACTTGTGTTTATTCTAGAGAGGATAAATAAAAAAAAACAATATAAGCACTTCTCGAAGTGAAAATCGAATTCTCAACTATGAAATGCATTCGATTTTTTTCCTATTGCGTCACGATATAACCGGACACACTATTCCATCACACAAAACTTAATATTTCGGAGAGTGGAGAGAAAAATATTTTATTGGCATAAGTGGACACAGTTACAATATAGAATGCCCTAATACCTGCAATACTATAAACTAATCTTGTAAGAATAGTGTCCTAAGACTAATTTTCCTCTGTCTACCCTGCCTATATTTAGCATAGTTATTATACACAGGGTAAATATGTAAAGGATTGAAAAGATCCCTAAATTAAAATTCACCCTAAAATAAATGTCAGAATAAATTAAAGTGTTGTAGCTAATGACAGTATGGATTTTATCATACATGTTATAGGTGTTCGTCACGACAGCTTGCATGCGGGATTGTGGGATCGGCGTTGAATAGATATATTTGGATATTTGGCGTTCTTCAATTTAAATTGAAAATAAAGTTTTAAATTTGAAGTCAATTATATATTGTATAAAAATATACTGGCTTATGATGGGAAGTGAAACAATATCATTTTTATAAGAGCATTAATATCAACATTAATCGTAATGTCAGAATAAATATCTGGAAGTGTTCGTAAGGTCGTGGAATTTGTCGACAATCTACATGTCATATAGCTTCACGCTGCACGTTGCATATACAGTAGAATCTTTGTGTTAAGAAACTCTGCTTCCCGCTATTCACAAAATTTTTGAGACATTGAGGGTTGAGTGGCGGTATTTAATGTTGTACATTGTCTCGTTCCCTCGAGTGGAAATCACATTCATAATTGCCGCTTTTACGGTTACCTTCGTACAGTACTGTGCCCTTGTGTCATGTCAAAAATAATTAATATTTTTTATATAAGTAAAATTTAGACTATTTAGAGAAATTTGAGTCGATATTTTTGATTAAATTATAAAAAAATAATATATTGCAATTAGATACATAACGAGCTGTATAACATTTATATATATTTCATGAAAAAAGTCCCTTGCAACTTCTCTATGTACTTTTCGTTCTATGTTCGCATGAATATTTTATACAACAATCCTGTGTTCAAATGAGACGTAGGGAGTTTGAAACTATTGCATCATGTACAGCCTCCCCAGTATAGCCTCGTTTGAGACACACTTAGAAATTTAATTTTTCATTTACATTTGGTTTCTCATCGCCATTTTCATAATAAAGGATTAAAGTTGCAAAATGTCATCAAATATGCATTAAGCTTGACAAGTTTAACTTAAGTTGTGATCTGCGTGTTTTACAGCTTTATAGTATAGCTTGTGTGCGCTAAAAATCAAGTTATAAGTCCCTTACTTCTCTTTTGTCAGTCTCTAGATACTTTTTGTGCTAATGAGACACTAGACGTTCTCACTATTGTAATTCTTTAAAATGATAATCAAGATTACATTTATACAAACCGTCGTGGGGCAGAGGCGTAAGCGTCTGCCTGTAAACGCGAGGGTTTGTGGGTTCGATTCCCACTCGGGGAAGATGGATTTTTCTATTTCCGTTTTCTTCACTCTGAAAACTAGGCAAAGTGCGGCGTTGAGTTCCGCCACTCAACACGCAATGCCTCGAAAAACGGCGGAAAGTGTCTTAACACTAGGTTCCTATGGTTCCTGCAGTTCCTTCTGCCTACCCAGCAATATGCGGGATAAAGCGTGAAGCTAAAAAAAATAATTAAAATCACAATTGTAAAAATATTTTTAAATTATATTTTATTTATGTATCATACTATAGTTAGTTTACAGGAACAAAAAAGCAAATTCCACTTCCGGTAGAGCAAAATGGTGTTTGATGTAGAGAAGTGAACTGTATTTACTTTATACTGCAAGTATCTGTTTTGCGACAACGTTTTCCATCATACGTATGTACGTGTAGAACACATTACACTGCCAAAACAAAACAATATTTACTTAACCTTTTTTCTAGTGCGTTCCTTCCATTTTATTGTTTCTTCCACGTACACCTTCCAAATAGTAGTCAGTACAAGAAAAATAAAGTAATAAGCTAATTAGTGACAATATACTACGATTTTATATAGAACTAGGAATAATTATCTAAATGGATAGTTCATTTAAATATTTAGTAAAACATTTCAAGTTAAGTTAGCAAAAATAGTAAAGGAAAAATAATTTTAAGAATAATCACACTGTCGAAGCGAAAAACCATTTATATGACCTCTTTTTACCGACGACCTCTCACCATTCTATATTCAGTATACAATCTAGAATAACTAAGTACCGTTATATTTATTGTCTTCATTGTTTCGTGACTAAACAGAATTAATGGGAACCTTTCAACGATAAGTGAGTGTGGGAAATTCTGAAAATGTCATATAACAAATACCTCCACGCTACGTACCTGCTGGTGTAGGATTGTAGAGTCATTTATTATGTTCTTAACTCTTTTTTTCTTTTTATTTTAAATAATAATATAGTATATAAGAAGCAAAGTTGAGAAGATAAGTGTAACTGTAATTGTGATGGTTATAGCTTTAAGCTATAACACAATAAGCTCTATAAAAAATCTAATTACGTTAAATAAAAGCTCTTTACTTAGTTATGTCTATATTCTTTTAAAAAAGCTGTTTTTTACTACACACTTAATACGTTTTCTCTATTAGACTATAATATTCGTTTAAATATAGGAAATTGAGTAAGTCGGTGTAATTAGATGCAGCAGATACTTTGCCGTCAAAGTTGGCAGCGCCTGCTATGACTTGCTAAATTTCCTTGAAAATTTCTACACTTAGCAACTGTATGATTACTTTCTAAGAAATTAATCAAATATTTTTCTACTTTGAGAGCGCTCTTTACACTTTTAAGCAGTTTTCAAAACGAAAGTCATACATAATTTATTTAAGAGGTCGTTTTAATAATCAAAGTACTTGCGATGCGATGCAGATACGAATTTCGAATATGAAATCAACAAATAGCACAACTATTAATGCAATGCGTCAAGAAATATATCAATTTCCAACAAAACACGATTTTAAATTCTAATTGTAGGGAAAATAATAATATAAACTAAAATTTAATATCGTAAAGGTCTAAAATATACACTATTATAAAAAGATATCGCCCCACTTTATAGCTAAAAACGTGTATTTCAATTATTCAATCAAAAAGAAGAATCGTGTCAAAGGAACATTTCATTTAGCAAAAGCCTATAATTACCTGATGTACGTGGATGTAAATTTTTAAGTGACCTCGAAGCTCTATGTAGAGAACTAAGGTGATTAATGTATTATGAATAAAAAAAATTCGACATGTTCCCTACTATCTACATCTTAATTACAATGTTGCATTATTTTCAAAGTTCGCGTGAAAGACTAAGCTAGGTAGAACGTTATTTTGAAATAATATAACTTTGTGTATAAGTTACGGCTATTTATGTAACGGTATGACGCATATTGCTAAAAACGAGCTTTTTACGTATTACGCTTTAAACTGTTTATATGAGGTCTTAATGGGTAATTAAGATATTTTCAACAAATATAAAATTATTTTTATGCGGTAACGTTGCGTGTGACTTTAATTAATAATTGTTTTCAAAGTATATTAATTCTTGAGTTAAATAAGGAGTAAATCTACACTCAGGAGGGGAAAGACGGGTGTGTGAATTTGTTTCAGTGCGATATACTTTAATATATCATACACATCAGACTACTTGTGAATAATGGACTTTGAGACATCAAAGTCCTATAGCGAACCGTTAAAGAAAAGGCTGGAAGACCAGGGTTTGTCTATTTTCTGCAAATGAGCGGCTATAAGGGTGTATGTATGTACGCCGTGACCTCTTTCGTTCTGCAGTAGTGGTGATAGAATGGATTTGGCAGTATACTATTATAGCCCATGGTGTACAATTTGGTGTACAATCAAGAGCATTGAAAGTAGTTAGCAGTACAGTGGAAATAAAATCGAAACACATTCTACAAAACCTTCCTTTCTCCAATGAACATGACATTCGCTGCGATAACAATGCTCTGAAAGTTAAACTGTAACTTAATTTAATTTTCTCTAAATTTTGTATAAATAACATTTCTTTGTACTAGCATACTTTTGAAAAGCCGTTGGAACAGTAATTTACTTTATCTAGCAAATGTTTTACTGTATTGTATAATTATCTACTTCTCTATAAGACTTGGAATTAGATAAATAGCTAATCTTGTTCATTGGTAAATGTTCCAACTTAATCTGTAATTTTTACACTCATGAGGAAATAAATAACGTAAAATAAATGTTAGTTAAAATTAACTATTACAGTTATATAATATGTGATGTACAAACACAAACCTATTAAATTTGGCAAAAAGCCAAAAAAATATGGGACGCCAATATTTTTTATTCACTAATACATATATTGCATATGACATATACATATATATGCAAACATACATACATGTTAGATGTAATAAATCGTTACTCGTTCTCAATTTCCTACCAATCCTCCTTTCCACACATATCATAAGAGTACATAAATCAAGAATTGAAATTGAATCGAATTTGAAGTACCTGTGTGTGTTACCAATAGATGGCAAACTCGTGGTGTCTATAGATAACCTTCTAATTAAGGATCACAGTGTGCTATTGAATTTACGCGTTTGCCAATTTGTGAAGAGATAATTCTAAAAAGAAATAGTGACAGTAACATATATAAGCATTTCTACATTTAAATTACAAGTACAATAAACAGCTCGACTTAAAATGAAATCCATTACAAGCAAAACTATACTAAACGAAATAATTCATCAAAGTGTTATTTTTAAGTAATAAATTACACCAAGATTATAATTTATGACGCCATCCAGTCTGACTCCACATATTAATTAATTTGTACGAATTAGAACCACGTTTTCGTTTAATAAAATATAACAAATTAAATCATTTGCCACAGTTACATCTATTTTGTTCGTAAACCAAAATTGGAGTTTAGTATAGCAGTGTAAAGCTGTGTCCACACCAACTGTGCGACAAAGCGCCGGCATCAGCGCTGAATCAACAGACTCACTAACTTTTATTACTACCTGCGGGCTTCGCAATTACCTTTCTATTCGTATCTCAATGACTCTACATCTCATCAAAGTTAACGTTATTTGAGTTGGACTCAAAAATTTTAAGTTTACTGAAACCGATTGTGGTTAATCAGATGCTGTTTCCTTTTGTTTATACATTAATTTATTTATTTAGAGTTCTAGTTTTAAGAATGCTTTATCTATTTAGAATTAGAATATGCGTTAGTGTTTCTTAGAGATATTTTATCATTGAATATTTAAGTACGTTTTTAATAGAATATTGTTGATAGTTTAATAATAAATTTCGAAGTTATTCTTAGGAAATTACTTCGACAAATTTCCTGTTTTTAGTAAGAAGGGGAAAGACTGTTTTTTATGTTTTATAATCCACGGAAATCACATTGTGGACAATAGATTGAATTTCATAATCTATATATTTTAATTACGATTTCCGGTTACAATTTTTGAAGTAATTTAAATTTATATTGAAGATGACTGCTTTTAATCTTAAAAACCTTAAGTAATTTATACAGAGGCCGCCTATTTGAGTGTCAACGTAATCAAAATAATGAGGTACTTTCGCTAGAAAAAAGATAAAAATGAAATTTGAATTGTAAATGATACTTACACTGTATATAAATGTATAGAGGTCGATTTCGTATAAAAATATATAAATTTCATTAATTATAATGAGAATCAGATATTTGTTTTACTTTTACTCTTAAATATTCAATTAGGCAAAAATATAGTACAAGCAATTAAATAATGTGACTCTACCTAATATGAATAAAGTAACATGAGAGATTTTGTAAAAGTAATTATGTTGTTTAAGTATAATAACTTATATAGGTTAAAAATATGGTATATGGTTCAGTCAGAATTAATACTACTAGACGGCCATTGGAGTTCATTTAGCATTAGAAAATATTATATAAAAACGTTCATTATTATCATCAATTTGGTTTTCACTTGTTCACTGCTGAATGGCAAATTTTAGATTTCTCCAAGTTGGGTCGGAGGAAGAAAAAACAAAGCCAACTGGCGAAGAAAAAAAAAAACAAAAAACAAAACAAACGAAAAACATTCTTATGCTTGAAATTCAATGCCTACTTGAAAATATTTCCTGAAAGTTCAAACAATTTCTAGTAAAATAGAATTAAATACTAAAGAAGAGTACGCTAAAGTTATTTAATTTATTTACTAAAATAATGTTACATAAGCTGTTTGTTCTCGACGTGGTGATATAATAATTTTATCATTGGCGCCGACTCGCTTGTTTGCCAAATAAATCAAGCTTCCCCGCGCATTACTCTTTGGAGTTTACCTTCCATTTTCTTATTAGATGCCACTTCCTAGTATTTCGCTACAGAAAAAGGTCAACTGAAACACTAAATAACTTTTATTTCTTAAATTAGGGAAGTGTCTCTACACTTCCTTAATGTAATCTCTCTGTATACCTAATAGGGAAAAAGGAGAGTTTCTTAGGTATAAAAAGCTATTCAATTTCAGCTTAGAGTTCCTTTGAAGTAATACAAATATTGTCCAGATCGAATCAAGTAGGTACTATGTTAATGTCACATCCGGTAAGTAATTACTTACAAAAAAAAGAAAAATTGGAGGTGCGTACTTTATCTTTTATCACAATGACATAGCACTTTAATACACATTATTTTAAACTTTTAACTCAATGTCTTATTTCAATAAGTTCAAAAGAAACGAGTTTCAGTACTGTGAGTAGGGAAAGGCTTGAGTATTATTTCTAGCGTAGCTCAGGCAGCGATTGGTTAACTGAAGCAGGGGCACAACTAGACGTATGAGCATGCACGTAACATATTGAGATTCTGTTGGCCAAATGACTTCTTAAGCCAAGAAGTTTTATTACGAAAATTGTGCTAATATTGGATATATATTGCGATCAATTTGTTATCACATTTCCAAATTAGCACATCAATAGAACAATGAATGTAAAACAATTTTTTTTTATTTTTATCCTTTATTGTATTTATTTATAAAAGTAGTTGTACAAAACGATGTATTTAACGCTAAAAGTATTTTATTTCAGGTAACTATTGTCGGAACGTGGAAAAGCAGGTTAGTAAAAATTAATATTGCAGTATAACACATATAAAAATTTATTAATACATAATCATACATATATATATATATATATATATATATATATATATATATATATATATATATATATATATATATATATATATATATATATATATATATATATATATATATATATATATATATATATATATATATATATATATATATATATTAATTTATATAAAAAATAATAAATATATGCTCATACATATATATGTATATGTAAAATAAAATGAAACAATAATAGCAGCAATATTATATTCCTAACATAAATAAACAAAATTATAATTATAGAAATATACAAATATATAGCCAAAGCAACAAAATAGAAAAATAAATATTATTAAATTACGATTACATTGGTTCTGTAAAGAGCTGTTATCAAAAGAGGAAGGGAACGAGGGGTCAGATAAGAATTACAAGAGAGTCACAATAAAAAGGCTGCACCGTAAGGAAAGCACCCATGCCCGCGCCAGCCTATTTCAATAATATTTTTGGCAAATAATAAGAAATAGAGAAAGCCGTTAAGAAATAGTTTCTTACGCCGGTTCTTCTCAGGTTTAAGGCATTAACTTTAGCGAACCAGTGGTAAATTAAAATAAATTATTTGACGCTCAAAGAATGAAGGATACATCTTTTTCCTATTTCATATCCAAACAGCAAGAGTCGTCGTTATCAATAATGGGAGGCACTATATTTCAGTTAGTACAGGTAGGGTCAACAAAATGTTATTAAAAGAAAAACAGCTTTATATCGTTTCAAAAGGGGTAAACTATTAAACGTACAAATATATTCTACCGTTACTCATAGAACATAATTTTATTTTTTCAAAAAACTCCAAAATTTTTCACTATAGTTCATAGCATAAAAAAATCTGTCATTTACAGTCGTAGTTTTGACTGAAAGCAAAGCTCTAATGAAATGAAAATTTTACAATACAATAGAAAAATAAATTATTTATTTTAAAGTCGTTTAATATAGTAAAATAGTAATTTAAAAAATCCTTTGAAACAAAGGAAGGACTTATACAAGCCCTTTAAGGATAAGCATAAGAGGATGACATCTTCATATTAGTCTATAGACTAGCACATATAGCACATGAACATATATTTATAACATACTTTGATTTATTTATTTATACATATGTTTTTATACATCTACACATACAGTGTGCTTTAAAGCTTTATAAGCGTATCATGTGTTTAATTGTTATGTTAATGAGACGACCTATGTAAGTAATGGCAACCGTTGTCCAGATAAATGCAATATGAATAGAATAAAATTAATATATAATATATTAAGTTAAAATCTGGTTTTGTTAATTTATTTGCACAAAATCTATCAAAAAATAAACAAAATAGGAAAATTACTAAATATTATGCTTATATTGAGAATTATATTTTAATTAATATATCATCCTATACATATTGGTATATACAAAAAGATTACAATTAGTTATTTTTTTGACTATATATATATATATATATATATATATATATATATATATATATATATATATATATATATATATATATATATATATATATATATATATATATGCAATATAATATGTACATCTAGTATAAAATTATAGTGTAAAACTTTCATTAAACATATAGATGGAATCCTTTTATATGTATATATATAAACAAAATATTTCTAATTCTACTGTGAACCGTTAACGTACTTCGCTGTATCAGCTTACTCGTACTTTAATTAAATACTTTATAGGCGCTAACGTTTGTCACTCGTTTTATTTAACGTCCAAATAAAACAAAGTACACTTATAGTGCGGTCGAATTTTACTATGTTGCGATATTTATATGTATTTGTAAATAAATTTGACATTATGTTGTAGAAATGTAGTGAAATAGTTATATGTAAAACTCCGGTTTTATAAGAAAAAATCGTAAACATAAATATATATTATTTAGAAAATTAAACGCTGGAAGTCTTAAATATAAATTTTCTGTAATATCGTTTTAAAATAATGATAAATAATAGAATATCGTTTTTATTATTATATTACTTATTGTATTAAGACGTGTCTTACTTAATAATACTAAATATACTTTCCAATGGCATAAAGTATCACAATATTATAAAAGTACATAATTCACAAAGCTCGCGTGTAACTTTGAAACAGAGACTAAAAATACAAATCTCAATTGCTAGGCCTTAATACAAAAAGGTTGCGACAGCCGTCCGCGTCAAGTCGAGAATAAATTAAAGATTTTCTCAGAGAGCGCTCGTAACAAGTTAGTGTAGTTTTTGAATAAGAACAATAATCTTTATATAAGGCGATTACTCTCATTTTGTTTTATTATTTCGTTTATACAGGAGTGGAGTGAAATGTAGGCTTTTAGGCTTAAGCTTGTAGGTTTTTTGGTTAAAATTATTAAAAATTGAAGCTACGTGGTAGAGCTTGTACGTAGTACATATAAAAATATTGTCATAATCAAGTACTGGAACAGTAACTTTAATAAATGGTCAGTGGCTTTTATTGACTTTTTCTTTTAATTTAAAAAATATTTCTTTCGTATGTAATTTGATTCAATATCAACTATCGTTCAGTAAAACAAATCTTAACAATATCACAACGATATCTAAATAATAAGCATATAATAATAAAAATACAGAATTATAGCTCATTTATAATTCAATGGATACCTTTATTTACTTTTCAACTTCTTAACAGAAAAATACTATTATCTCTCGAGTCCTGAAATAAATCACAGTTCACATTACACTTATTTGCTCAAACATTCATGTAAATGTCCGCGTACGAATCAACGTGAATATTTTAAAGTGAAATATTACGTGACAAAGAGTCGGGGCTCGAGCTCCGGCCTCGTGCCTCGTGGTGTTTACCTTTACGAGAGCATTCAATTTGTATATCTTTTCCCAGAAATGACTGTTTATTGTTGATTTGTTGATATCTTTACACAAATGGCTATTTATCATCAACACTCTGCGCTCTACAATTTTAATAGTACTATAACTAAAGCTACAGTAACAAATTCACATTTCCAGTTATCAGAAAGGCTGTAAGATACTAATAGGCTAGATCGTTAGATGGAAAACATACAAAACATATATAAATGTGATATGTAAAATAGTTTACAAGCGACTCTACAACAGTGTGTCCATAGAGCAGAACAACAATGTCGTATACTTATCAAATATACAGAAACTTAGTCGATACGAGTAAAATGTTCTCGAATATATTCTAAAAGAACAAACTTATAGAGACAAGAGACCAGGTCGAGCTAGAAACTACCTAATTCTGTCATCTGACATGCAGCGCCTGCATTGTATGTATAATAAAACGTCTGCAAAGTGTCTGTATACGTCGGAAATTCAATCGGGAATTTCTTGGAAAAAAATCCAAGTATCTACCAATCTGTAAAGATTTTTCATTCTTGATTTTCAAGAATGTACGTAAATTTTGTATTTAGGTTAGATTTTTATTGAAAAATTTTGGAAATATATTATTAGTAAAACTTGCTTGTATGCATTACACAATAAGCACCGATTTTATGCAGTAAGTAATGATTAAAGATAAAGTTAAAACAATTATCTGACATTAAAAATAAAGCATATAAAAACTTTGAACCAACCGAATCTCAAACTTATCTATTACATCCGAATGCTTTGATTTGTTAAGGAAACATTGATATTGATGCAACGCGAGCGACTTTACAAATCGTCAACTCTAACTACGGGGTTAAAGGGAGGGAAGTAGGGGGTGTAATTTTATTTATTCCCCGAGCTGATTCACAACGCTTGTTAGCGAATTCTTTTTGGAGCATTTTAAATCTCGCCGTCAGAGGCCTAACGAAGCTGCCTTTGTCGCGTCTCAGCCTTTCAATGGATCCGATGAATTTTGATGAAAGTCGCATAAAAAATGCTTTATTTTATATATTATAATGAAAGTGACAGATGTATAGTGTCCGTCTGTACGTCACGGTGCAAGTAGATCTTCATCTTTTTTGTTTATTAAAAATCGTCTACAATACCTGGTGTACAAAGACACAAAAACTAAACAATTTTAGAAATATAACACTTGTATACTTGTATACTTATAATGTTAATAAGTTTTACATGCCATATACTATTTCAAATGAATTTAGAACGTTTATTAACAGTTATATTTTTAGTTTAAAATTTATATAATTTTTTGTATTATAAGCAGAACTTTTTCTTACAAAACTAATACGTGAATAGTTAGTGAGTACTGCAGATATAAGAAAAAAATAATAAAAGCGTAATGGGAAAGCTAGGTTGACTTTCTATAAAACAGTATCGAAGGTATTAGTTGAAGGTCACATAAAAAAATATGACTCCCCATAGGGATATTATGAAGAGACTAATGACAGCGAACGAGCTTAAATAGGTAGAGGAGCATAGGCAGGGACCAAAGCATTTGGTGCTTCTCTTTGTGTTGACGTGTAAAGTTATATATAAACATATATGTATATATATATACATATATATATATATATATATATATATATATATATATATATATATATATATATATATATATATATATATATATATATATATATATATATATATATATATATATATATATATATATATATATATATATATATATATATATATATATATATATATATATATATATATATATATATATATATATATATATATATATATATATATATATATATATATATATATATATATATATATATATATATATATACGCTAAGTACGTAATAAAAAAAAATACGCAGAATTGTTTTTTTATTTCGTTTAATTTAGAAAAAAAAACAACGATTTAAATTTTATATTTTATACTCCCCCGATTTTTTTATACAAAGGTCACTTACATTCGAAAAACTTTGTTATCTAATCTAATGTGATGTAGTCTAGACGGACGGACGGACGTATGTTAATTTAAGCTTTATTAAGCTCACGTAAACATTCAAGGTAAATCAACGTTAATTTTAGATGTACTTTAGGCTGATGGGAGCACTTCAGTTTACATTTGAATTTATTTTGTACTATATTCATTTAAAATTAACATATTTAAATTTATTAGTTTAATTTATACATAATTAGATTTACGAATTTGACCTTAATTATGAATTGTTCCGAATTGCTGGAACTGCTCATAATTTCAACATCCTCGGTTGGCAAAATGTGGATGTTCAATCTGTTTATTTGCTTAAATTTATTATATTTAATAAAAAATTGTTAACTTACAATTACTTAGGATCGTCGTGGTGTAGCGTCGACCTGAACCTACACGCGACGGTTCGTGGGTTCGATTCCCACTCGGTGAAGATAGATTTTTCAATTTCTATATTCTTCACTCTAGCAACTAGGGAAAGCGCGGCGTTGAGTTTCGCAACTTAACATGAAATGCCTCGAAAAAAAGCGGAAAGCCGGGAACGGAGTATCCTAACATTAGATTCCTATGGTTCTTGCAGCGCTCTGCCTACCCTGCCTACCATAAAGCGTGAAACTATAAAAAAATATTCAAATATAATTCAAAAGTTTCACTTTGTTACTAATCCTTAGTCATTATACTAGCCAAAGGAATCATCTTCTTTTTCGTCACTTTATATATATATACGCATATCACAGGTGGTAGGACGTCATCAAAAATGTAAGATGTCCGTATGTAGTGCCATTAGGTGATGCTGACCCGAGACAGATTCTTGATAATCGAATAAGAAAGATATATGACAGACGACCTTTCACTTGACAGCTACTGCGGTATAATTTGGAAATTGATATACATGTACAATACGATATAAAAAAGACTATTGTTATATACAAAAAGGAAAGGGATTTACAACATTAATTCTACGTAAATATATATAAAAAATAGTAATAACCTACAAAAATACTAAATATGCCACACTGAGGCCGAATTTCAAAAATAATAATTGAAATACAGAAAATTCTTTAAGTTTGAAAATGGCATGTTTCGTTGTTTTTATGGATTCCAACTTTTGAATGCCTGAATATTATATGTGATATGTTATATATTATATATCATATATTATATATTATGTATAATATATCATATATTAAGAACACATAAACATTTAAACACAGCGCCTCATAGAAAATGTTTGGACATTCTGACAACTAAACCATGCATTCAACGTGCATTCAGCTGGTTCAAAATACTCGTATGATTCTCACAACTTCTTGCTTTGTTCTCTCCGTAGGGATTGTTAACAACTTCCGGTACGCAAAGGATATTGCAAAGAACAATCGTTTGACAAGAGAGAATAATTACATTAATCATGAATGTTTTTGTTACAAACTCGTATTTAGGTTTTACTTATTTCAGTAAATAAATACGTTTTGTCTTAATCAAAGCTCGATGCTTTTCAATGTCATATTTCAAAATATTGCGTAGGGGAGGGTAAGGATTACAACAGAGCGGCCGAGGAGTCCGTACGTGTTGGAGTCAACGTGACACGAATACTCGACTTGTAGGTAAAAGTATCCCAAATTTTCCACTCAAAAACTCACTTTTATGTGAAATTCTCTAAGATTTCAATTATTTTGTGCATTATTTACAATTTTTTGTTTAAATACTTTTTATTATTTGTATAATATTTGTTAAAAATATACTTAATAATAATTTTTTGAGTGTGATAAACTATAAATGTCGAGTTTACGTGCTTTTGAAGTAGAATTTTGAATTTTTATTATAAATTAATTACTAAAGTAACAAACTATCGAGCGATAAAGATTTATGCTTTTATAGAGTCTATTATATTTTTATACTAAGCAAAAATACTCGAACACTAAAGAAATAAGAACAAAGAATAAGAATGTGCTCAAGAATCTCACTAAATTATATACAGCAAATTATTATATTTTCTTGTGTTTGTTTCATAAAATAATATTTTCTTTATATAAGGTAATAGGCACATATTCGTAAAATTAGTGTCTTCCCAGCATAAACCTTTATCAGGTTGAAGTTCAAGCGATAAATGTGATGACATATGTAGTTTACGATCTCGTAACCTCTTGTTATTATCGGTTCATGTCCCAAGTAAGAGTAGGTAGTATTAATATATGTTTTCTTTATTATTTTCGTTTTATCTCACATTATCTTAATATATTTATATAATAAGTTTCTTTACTTATCTAGATATACATATCTAGGTGTATATAGATTCACCTAGATATATCTATTTATATATCTAGATATACCTAAGATCGAAGACATTCACTACAATAGTGGAACAAAACACTGCTGTTAGTTTGACAAAAGGTAAGACATACAATTATTTATATAAGTACATCAAACCCAATACTATTGAGTGTACATTCAGATATTTTTACGATACGGCGACTTCAAAAATATAACTCGATAATACTCAAGTAACAAAGTTTAACGACAATCTTAAATTTCGACGACTGTACCTCGAATTGTAGAGTGCTAAATTTGGAATGGCTTGAAGAATTCCTCATTCTTATAGCGTTAGTGTATATATTTAACATTAACTCGACTAGGTTACTAAAATAAAATATGGAGAAAAATATATAAAAGATGGATAATTATGTTTACGAATTTACTTTAGATATTTGTATGCAAAAGCTTAAATATAAGAATTTATAAAAAAAAAATTACTAACTTCTATTCAACGAACAAAGAGGAATTTTTAAATTTTATATAAGATACAAAAATAAACAAAATCTCAGTTACATTTAAAACTAAAATACGAAAAGCTTTCAACATAGTTCAAGTTAGTAAATGTAGCGACAGTAAATGTAGCAAATTGACACGATATCTCTAACACTATATGTACATACACATAAACATATATATGTGTATATATATACATATAAACCGTTTTGACGATTTTATATTGCAAATACGAATTTTGCGCTTGAATTTTAAATTTATTGTGCAAATACACGCGTGCAAATGTATATATATTTGGTATAGTTTAAACGAGTGAATTATTTGTTACGTCACATTACTTATTTCATTTTCGAACTATATTCTGATAATACTATAAAAAAAGCGAATTACAGGACAATCTGGTTCTAGCCATTCCTATATATATCCGTCCGTCAAGATCAATTCTCCAGAGATCCCGTCCATTGGAGTAGTATTAAATGTAATGAAAAGACACGAGACTGTTTTTACGTATTAAAGACATGGGCATCTGCCCACAGCCCTAGAAGTAAAAATTAGCCAAAATAAATCATAAGTGAGAACTATCATAGCGTATTATTAGTAAACAGATATTTCTGAACGTAAAATATATTTACATTTCTATAGTTATATGTCAGTTATATAAAAAAAAAACAAATCTAGATGGCAACTAAGATAGAGATAGTTGGCATGAACGTTAATAATAATTTAGGCTTAACTTATTAAAATAAAAAGAATTTCTTTAGTTTTATAATGAAATATAACTTAATACTATGTACAGGTTGGATTATAAGTGGCTTAATTTCTTTTTGTATTATATTTCTTGAAAATTGATTAAGAGAAAAATTATAAAAAACTAAAAAAATTAAGACGCTCTTAAAAATTATTATTTTCTATAAGTATTTTTTAATCCTTTGTGTGGATTAGGACTCTTAAAAAACATAAAATTTATTTAATTTTCTTAAAAAAATAACCAAAAAGTGACATTTTCTTTTAATTTTCTATATGGCTATAATTATTTCTAAATTCTGATTTATTTCATCATATATAATATGTAAGTTTCATTTATACTAACTAGTAAGCTACTCAAGCAATTACCATGTTCCAGTTTCACACAAACCGTCACCTCCCAACCTATTTTCCATACATAAAGTATGTTCATACATTTTCACATTGTATGAGAAACAAAAGGGATGCGACGAATATTTTTAAAAGTTCAACGTAATTTAAACTGGCCGAAGTGTCTCAGTTTTGAATGTAACCGCTCGTGAGCGTCGTTTGACAACTTTGGTAAAGTTTTCAACCGCACACCTCTTGCTCCATTTTTGTGGTTTTATATATTTTGCTAGCAATGTTGTTATTTTCTTTATGAATTTTCGTTAAATGACAAATTTGAAATGTATATTTCGATGGACTTTTGTTTAGACAACCATTTATGGAGTCCCAAATTATAGTCGAATTAGTATGAACAGTTGAGAGCAGCTTTGGTATAAAACTTTATAACAAAATTTAAAAGAACATACGTATAATATTTAAGAGCTAAATATCAACATCTTAATATACATATCTTAATATAGCAAAGGTAGTGGGTTCGCTGAGGCGAAATGGAGGAGGAGGAGGTGCCCCCCCCCCCCCTCTGTTGGGTCTAATTGCTGAAAGTAATTATTTTAAATAACCTTCTCTGATAACAAGACAAAGTTTACTTTTATGTTCTGTAATCGCGGCAAATAGTAAACGGAATGTTTTAAAGTTAGGTTCCCTGCTTATCCGGTTTTGTAGAATGCAGTTTTTAGGTAAAAAATAATTACACGCGTATTTTAGAATCATATTGACATATTTTCTCTTATATTACTGTAGTTTGATTTTTTTAATTATTGCTCTACAATGTAGAGCAAATAAAATATTTAGAAGTTTAAAATTAAAGATTAGAGAAGAAGAAATTAGAACATTTTGGTTAAAATTTACCTAACTTCAATAAGATATGACGTAAATAATTACTTAAACGCTATTTTCTAAAAAAACAAAACCAACAATCTTAAATAAATTTATTCCTTCCTTGCAATACATATTATAAAACAGTATAAATGTATTATCTCCATGTGCTCCTACGGCAGTTTCTACCGACTTCCGGCGGCAGACATAGTCGCGGCATTACACGCCTCCTCCTGCCTTTTCCTGCCTCTGCTTAGTTTTAACGAGCAAAATATTTTGTCCAGTAATGATATGGAAAAAACCTCAGTCCCATTGTTGGAATATGAATATATGTGGGTTATGAGGTAGAATGTAGAGCTCTATACTGGGATTACTTTTTTGGTTTGATTTTACGTATTTTTAAGCATTTTCGTGTACATTTGAGTTATACTTATAATCGGAGTAATATTTTTATTTGTAAAAAGCTTTATTGCATTTGACGGGTTAAAAGAGGGTATTATTAGATGACTATATGTCAATCGGAGCAGTTACATGCAGGAAACGGTCCATATTAGATTACTTTGAAATATTTTTCTTAAGTGATTTATGTCACCCTCGAAACATATGGTCTACGTGTTTCGAATTTCCTTTTTCATGTTTTAGCTTCACGTTTTATCCTGCTTATAACAGAGTAATTTAAGATACTCTGTTCCCCGGTTTAAGACTTTTTCGAGTCATTACGTGTAGTAGCAGAACGCAACGCCACGTTTTGCCTAGTTCCCAGAGCGAAGGAAATGGAAATGAAAAATCCATCGTCCCCGAGTGGCAATCGAACCATTAAATT
Source organism: Dione vanillae (assembly GCA_037178615.1). Lineage (NCBI taxonomy): Eukaryota > Metazoa > Arthropoda > Insecta > Lepidoptera > Nymphalidae > Dione > Dione vanillae. The sequence goes on from JAZFAU010000054.1 coordinate 245,284, forward strand.
ATCACGTTTACGGGCAGTTTAATCTATTTACGGAGCATAGCTAGAGAAATGCTCCGTGAATTAAATTATACTATACCGTATGTATAAATGAAATTAAAAATCAACTTAAAGGAATCTAATCCACAACGTGCGTTGACAGCGAAATCTCATACATGTCCTACGATGTCCCCACATTATTATAAACGCTGAATAAATATAATTACAGTAGACGCTCTTTATAAGTTGCCGCCACTCAATCTAATTAACACAGCTCGCTACGGATCAAAACCATATCAACCGAGTTTTAATCATTTTTAATATTTAAAATGCTATCAAAAACTTTATCGTTCAACAGTTAAATTACTGATTCTGGTACTTATGCAATGAATTTTAAACTAAAATGGTTTAACAATTTTGATTTCATTTCAAAAAAAATATTTATATATGAGAAGCTTAGTGGTTCTCTATATATTATTACTGCAATAGATAACCCATCCTGTGTCACAACTAATGACACTATCCCACCTCAAAGAATGATTAATTGTGGTAGTAACAAACTAAAAAAGTATATTAAAATCAATAAATATATTAGAAAAACTCAGAAATTAATTAATAAAGATAAATTATTGTCTAAAACTTTAAAAAGAAATAAATATTTGTTTCAACAAGTAAAATCATGTAACTTACAATTAGAATGTAGTAATAAGAGATATGAGAATGACATAAAATTGTTAGAGTTAAATTTAGCTCAGTTACATTCAACGTTAAAGTGTTTAACTTCCAAGTATGAAAGTACTCAGAAAATGTTTGATGAGTGTCGGCAGGGTATGGATAAACTCAATAAGTCATCTCAACACAATTTGGAGGGTATTGACTCCATTACAAACATGTGTTCATGTGAGTGTAAAGAAAGTAGTCGTCCACTCCCTGTTGGTACACCATTATCATCACCATTGAGGAAATCAGATGTCAATTCTCATCCCTCCATTGCTACAGTTAATAGAAAACAATGCAGTTCTCTTCTTTTAAATATAAATAAATGCATAAATACATTTATGTACAGTGATGAAATCGGAAGAAACATGGGCCAGATATTAAACTCACATTTGCAAGGACAGATGGTTATCAATAATTGTTTACCAAACTGTAACCTATTAAATATACAAAACCTAGTTCAGACTGATAGTAAACATTACAATAAAGACACAAATTTAATTATTTTTATTGGTAATAGAAAGAATGTTACTAATTCAAATTTAATAACCTTTTATGAATCATTGAGTAAATTAAATATAAATAAGATAATAATTTTTACATTTCCCTATTCAAATAGTGTGCCACAGTGGGAAAATAACCTTAGGTATAAGTTAAATGTAGCACTTTATAATATGTGTGCTTATAATTCAATATTCAATGTTATAGACACAAATAATTATGTTAGTAATTATTATATTTTAAGACATGGTAGTTATACACTACCTAAATTTATTAAGAGACAGATAGCAATTTCACTATCATATTATTTTTCAATTTTAGCTAAAAATTCCGCTAAACAATGTGTCTCTTCTGGACACAGCACTATTAAGACATTGGAATTTATTCCAAGTAATAATTTAAACTAAGTCACAGGACAACAGAGGTTCCAGTCTCTAGCCAATTATTAGAATTGTCAATTAAATATAATAATTATACAAAAAATATTGTAAACATTACTAAAACCAACAATGTAAACATTATCAACTTGGTGCATCAAAATATACAAAGTTTAAAAAGTAAAGAATTAGAATTAGATTTATTTTTGAATAGTGATAATATTGATATTATTTGTTTAACTGAACATTGGTTAAAACAACATGAATTAATATTTAACTTCAAGTGTCACCAAGTTGGTAGTTCGTTCACCAGATTAAATTCTGTTCACGGTGGCTCTTTGATATTACTTAATAGAAATTTAAAATTTAAAGAACTTAAAAACATTGTGAGCCTATCTGTTGAACGAACAATTGAATTATCATGTATTGAATTAGAGCAATTCATTGTAGTTTGTGTGTACAGACCCCCCTTATCATGTTTTAATGAATTTGAAAAGATTATGGATGAAGTTTTAATAAAACTAACAAAGTCAAGAAAGAAACTTATTGTTTGTGGAGATTTTAATATTAATTTATTAGATTGTAATAATTCACTTAGTAACAAATTATTAAACTTATTTAATTCCCATAATCTTTTGAATATGTTTATGGAGCCTACTAGAATTACATCTACCAGCGCCACTTGTATTGATAATATATTTACAAATTTAACACCAATCAGTAAATTAGTATTCAGCAAGTTAGATTCCGATCATTGTGGCCAGTTAATTAAGTTTGAAAATGTTAGGAGAAAGATGTACAAAAAGAATATAACTTTTGTACCAGTAACTGTGGAGCGGGTGAATACCTTAAAGAATGGCTTAATTAGTTATTTACCAACACATATAAATAATTTTTCACCCAATGAATTATATAATAATTTCTTTCATACATTTACAAAACTTTTCAATTCTGTATTTACCTCCAAAACAATGTCAGTTACTGATACATTAGTTTTTAGTGAGTGGGCAACGGCGGAGTTACACAAGGATAGGGAAAAATTGTATGAGCTATATGCGGAAAGGCGTTACAATACCAGTGATGAGTTTAGGGACAGGGTTAAATTGTTTTCCAAAACATTTAAATCTGAATGTAAGTTGGCTAAATAGCGTCACATTAAGACTAAAATTCAAAATAGTAGCAATAAGATCAAGGCTACCTGGAAGATAATTAATGAGGAGACTGGAAGTGTCAAAACGCGAAGTAATGACTTTAAATTACTTATAAACAGTACTTTAATTACTTCTGACGCGGAAATTGCCACTGCATTCGAAAATTTCTTTACTGATATTCCAGTTTCCACAACCAAGTCTCTAAATTCCTCATCGGTCGCCGCCATGTCACTACTAAAAGGTAATGTAACCGAATGTAATGTTGAGTTCAAATTTAGAAAAGTACATGCCCAAGATATTGTTAAAATCTTTAAATTGATTAAAGTTAAAAAGACAAATGACTTGTGGGGCATATCTGTTAGCATAATTAAATCGTTAATTGACATTGTTGCACCTGATTTGGCGTTGATATTTAATACTTGCGTTGACTGTGGTGTATTTCCTGATTTAATGAAATATAGTAAAATCACTCCACTATTTAAATCGGGTAGTACGACAGATCCCACTAATTTTAGACCTATTTCAGTACTACCTACATTTAGCAAGATTTTTGAAAAACTAGTTTTGTCTCACTTAATTAATCATTTTTATAAGAATCAATTGCTACATACAAAACAGTTTGGATTCACTCGGGGTCGCTCAACAACCGATGCTGGTGTTGACTTAATACTTAATATTTTGAAGCCTGGGAGGAGTCACGTGACGCTCTAGGAGTGTTCTGTGATTTGTCCAAGGCATTTGATTGTGTACAGCATGAAACATTAATTCAGAAATTACACCACTACGGAATAAGAAATAAAGCTCTGGACTTTGTCAGTTCTTACCTAAATGATAGAATCCAGAAAGTAGACATTAATGGAAAGCGTTCTCCCGGGTCATTTGTCAAAATGGGGGTGCCACAGGGCTCGATATTAGGCCCTTTTCTGTTCCTTATCTATATTAATGACCTACCTTACCTTGTAAAGGACAAACATGGGATAGTATTATTTGCAGATGATACATCTTTGATTTTTAAAATAAATAGAGGACATGATGAAATTGACAATGTGAACAATACTCTCTCAAATATTGTCAAATGGTTTAATGTCAATAATTTACTGTTAAATGAGAAGAAAACGAAGTGTATTAAATTCACACTCCCGAATGTTAAATGTGCCAAAACTATTGTAAAAATTGGCGATGGGGAACTAGATTTAGTAAATACTACAGTTTTTCTGGGCATTACTTTAGATTCAAAACTTCAGTGGGGCCCTCATGTGAACGATTTGTCGAACAGACTTAGCTCAGCCGCGTATGCGATCAAAAAGATCCGCTACTTAACCGACGTCAATACCGCTAGACTAGTTTATTTTAGTTACTTCCACAGCATTATGTCATATGGTATACTATTATGGGGTAATGCTGCTGATATTGATACTATATTTGTTCTTCAGAAACGGGCTGTTCGAGCAATCTATAACATGAGGCCCAGAGATTCCCTTAGGGATAAATTTAAAAAATTTAAAATCATGACTCTTCACAGTCAATATATATTCGAGAATTTAATATATATTCATAAAAATATTGATAAATTTAGATTAAATTGTGATGTTCACAATGTTAATACGAGGAATAAGTATAAACTTGTTATGCCCACCACTAGGCTCCATAAAATAGGCAACTCCTTCCCATGTAATTGTGTCCGTTTCTACAATAAACTGCCGAAAGAAGTATTTGATCTCTCGTTAAATAAATTTAAAATCTATGTTAAACGGCAATTAATTACTAAATCCTATTATAGTGTAAAGGATTACATTGATGATAAAACGGCATGGAATTAATGAATTGCTCATAAGTTCGAGTGACGTTTGTGAAGTGATCACAATAGGTTTAGGGAAACCTGGCTGAGTTTGTTGTGGGCTCTTCTCACCAGGCCGCGCTTGGAACCCTCGTAACCTTAGTTTTAAGTCATGGAGTGTGTAGGTTTCAGAGGGGCTCAATTCGATATTTACTATCAAATTGGGCTCCTTTGACACTCCTCCGTTCGCTCTGACGTACACAAGTGATCATCTTATTGATTCTAAGTGGAAAATAAATAAATAAATAAATAAAAATAAAGCAATATAAGCAAAATTTGTGACCTCTTAGTTCAGCTATCAGAGATGAAGTTTGAATTCTGTCGTGGTCAGCTGTGAGATAGAGCTATATACTTATATATTCACATACGCTACACAGGAATATGTTTCTATACATGTTCATTGCATTAACCCAGACGGTATTGATGCAATGCTAATTTAGGTCCGGCCTCTATAATACTATTAGATTTTTCACTCAAAAATAGCAAAGTCGTTGGAATGTAGATGCTAAGGAAGTTGGAAGAAAAGATTAGAATAATACTTAAATAGAACGACATAATATTTACAGAATGATATGTAAAAGTTGATCAAAACATAATTTAAATCCTCAACAGCCATTAAAAAAGAAATTAATAACACTCAAATTTTCATACATATTTTATATTATTTGCGGTCGATTAGGTTTCTTTACACAAAAGGTGTATTTTTAGGTGAAATATATTTTAAGCTATCGAAAACGAAGTTTTCCCCCTTACGTAGTGAAATAACTTTGTAATGAGAACCAGCAGGTGCTAGTCTTTGTTAGAACCTTATTTTGGTGAAGTAAGGCGTTGTTTTCAAGTGGTCGGGATCACGGTGCCATTGTCGAGGAGAATTAAAGACGTTTGTGAAAGATAAATGTATAGAAATAGACTTTTGATTGTTCATATCTCTCGAACGAGAGAGGAAATAAAATATATTTATAATATACTCTATGACTTGCTCTACCAGGATTCCAAATAAAAGAAGACTTTTAAAATATATACTATTTTTGTTCTTTGTAATATTTTAATGGACAACATCAAAATAGATTATGTTAGAACTGTTATTAATCTGTGTAACTGTTACACCAGTTGTGAGTTGAAATTTGGTTAACCATACCACCGAGATTGATGTGGTGGTAACTCTTAGTAGAATAGAGAAAAAAATAAATAACTTGTTTCATTTCGGCAAAACAAGAGAGAAAGCTTTATTGCTATAATAAATACTGAAATAAAATATAATATAAAAAATCAAAAGTGTGGCCAAAATAACACCATTACCAGCAGAATGACATGGTATCACTCGCGTAATGAGGCCGTAACGTAATTATTGTCGTGACGCTTAAATACTGGGATAAAAGCTCATTGGAAGTGTATTTAATACTATCTTTTACAATTAAAACATGTTTTCACTATTGTGTTATTATATACAACACAATGTTGGATTTACAAATATCTGTAATTTACAAGAGAATAAGGACAACTGGAGTCACAAATATACAAAAGATTTTTCCCATAAGATGATAAGTTTGAAATTATTGATTATTCAAATCTTGTAAAATTTTATAGGTTAGTAAAAGTTTAAAGCTTATAAATAAATTTCTTGTTTTCCTATAAACATTCAGATAGCTTCACAAAAATGTAAGTAAAATATATGTTTTTCCCTATCTTCTAGTACTCAAGAGATTAATTTAGAAAAGCTAGATTTTGCTCAAGTCAAAATACAAATTCAAACAGTGAGTGAATAGAGAAGCGCATTGATGGAGGAGCTCGGTACATAAAATATCGTTTAAACGTGAAACGTCGACACTTTCAGGGCTGACAACTTCAATTTTCTGAGAAAAATTTCTAACAACATTATAAAAAGATGAAGGAATTCCCATTTTTATGTGTAAGATGTAAGAAAGTTAGCCAAAATAAGAATTTACTATCAGTTTTTCGTAGAACCGATTTTTTTACGTAGAAAATATGAACTGTTTGTGTATTTTGAGATATTTAAAAACATACCAAAAGCTCACTCTTGAAAAAAGTATCAACAAAGAGTCTTAATGATTTTTAGTCTTAAAATAATAAAATAGAGAATTAATCTTGATTATTACCATAGACGAAAGATGTAGGCTTAGCTCCAGATTCCTCATTAGGCTATGACAGTCAAAAGCTCAATAAGAAACATAGAGCAGCCTAGACTACCTAACATAGGTCCACCCCTGATTCTCGTACAATGCAGAGGTAAGTTTCGTGGCCTAAGTTTACATAGACATGGCCTACATGATCAAATAGGACTAAATCTAAGCTTCCATAGCTATTCGGATTAACTTGGCCAGAATTTGCATGGGCCTGTTTGTATAAGCGTTTAAGGACTTTGCTAGGTGTTTGACAATCAGAGGAATCTCTAGAATCTCTAATAATACAATGTTTATTTATTAATTATATTACATTAAATGTTAATTAATTTTAGATGTTTTCTTATGCTAAAAATATAGGTAGTTCACATACATACATAATATATAGGTAGGGGAAATCTGGTGTTAAGATATTTTGTTCCCTATTTTACATTTATAGACATCTTTAACTGATTATATTTAAAAGTTTATACATTATATTATTTACTATATATCATATACAATTTATGTAATAAAGATAATGTACAGAATAATATATTATCGATTTTATTTAATTAGAAATCATCGAAACAGCATATTAGTAGTAAGAGCGTGTCCTTAAACATCGTTCTCTTCACCTCTCCAGCAAGGAAGCGTAAAATTAAAAATTTACTATGTTTTTATACAACATAAGGACAACAAAAAATATAAGGAATGTGGTGAATAAAAATGTAATACAATTGTGACCACAATAACTTGAATGGGAGCTAAGGAGCTTCCGTTCTCAAGGCCGCGGCTGATCGTATTTTTATATAATTCCCGCAACTTTTACAAAGCTAAGCCTGAAACCCAATTTATGGAAATGGATATATACGAGAGTATGAACAAGCGAAAGCGTTAAAGAGAAATAATTTGTGAGGTAGGGTAGATGAAAGTTGTAAGAAAATACTGTTGTAGAAATATTCTTGATGACATAGTCTATGCCCGATATACTATAACTACATATAGTTTACATATATAGAAATGCTGTGTCCTTGATGTTTTTTAAAATTACTTTTTAACTAAAAAATACAGTATATGACTACAAAATCATTAAGATAAAAGACTTAATATAAAAATATATATACGCCGTACCTCTAAATAAAGTTGAAATTACCTTGTTAGGTTATTTCTTTTTTCTTTTTATAGCTTCACGCTGCATCCCGCATATTGCAGGGAAGTCAGAGGGAACTGCAGGACTCATATGAAAATAGTGTTAAGACACTCTTTTGCTTAGTCCCTGCCTTCTCTGTTCCCGCTTTCCGGCTTTTTTCGAGGCATTGCGTATTGAGTGGCGGAACTCAACGCCGCGCTTCGCCTAGTTTCGAGAGCGAAGAAAATGGAAATAGAAAAATCCATCTTCCTCATGTGGGAATCGAACCCACAGTCTGTCACGTTTACAGGCAGACGCTACGCCTCCGCGCCACGACGGTCCTCGAGAAATATGAATCAAGTTTCTGCTGGTTATTTCTGCTGTGCTCTATATTTTTTATATATATATATATATATATATATATATATATATATATATATATATATATATATATATATATATATATATATATATATATATATATATATATATATATATATATATATATATATATATATATATATATATATATATATATATATATATATATATATATATATATATATATATATATATATATATATATATATATATATATATACGAGTATATTTATATAAACATATATAATAAATCCTATAAGTACTGGTAAATAAAAGTGCATATAAAATATAAAAATGTAACAAAGTTGGTGATGTGTGAATTGCCTTGTCGTTAAACGCATTCTAGTGTAATATTTATCGTAGCGACGCGAGGTATAGGATGTATAGAAATTACTTTGAAATTCTTGTGAGCACCAAATGAAAAACATTTCTAGTTTGTGTCTTGATTATTTTTAAAAAATATATTATTATTGTTTTATTTTGTAAGTACCAGACCGTGTGGAAAACAATTTTAAACGAATCAAATTGTCAGATTTTATTTTATTTAAATATTTTTACAGCAGAAACTTGATTTTATTTTTTAATCTCTATATTGATACATTTATTTAAATGAATATTTATTTAAGATAATATAGGATCATAAAAGTTTAAAATTTGTATGCAGGTTTTAAACATCGTATTGTGGTTAGTAGCAACGTTAAAAGTGAATTGAAACAGGATTCTAAGACAATACTTATTACGTCACTTTGTGAAAAAATTGTGCTCTTTATAATAAAATATTTAAGAAATTTAATATATTACATGTTTAACTTGAGTATTTTACGGTTATTTAAAAAATTCAATTACGTCTATCAAAAATAGCTCGGGTATAAGTTATTATGCGATATGACGTCGAAACTGCATCGTTGCGTGACTCGCGCGTTAAATAATGTGAAGGCATGATGTAGGCGGGGGGCCGGCTGTTAGAACTCCAGATAAGCTTGTATAGGTGCTATGAATATTATAATATTCATATAACAATTGAGTTACTACTGATAAAACTGTTTTTTTTATAAATTATGAAATGAGAAAAATGCTATACTTCTAGACTTGATTGGATTGTCTATACTTTGAATATTGTAGAATAGTGAAATAAGTTCCAAGCTTACATTGTTATTTATTTACTACATTTATATATATGTTTTTTAGCTTCACGCTTTGTCCCGCACATGGCAGAGTAGGCAGAGGGAACTGCAGTGACTGTGGGAACCTAGCGTTAAGACACTCCGTTGCTTAGTCCCTGCTTTCTCCGTCTCCGCTTTCCGCCTTTTTTCGAAGCATTGCGTGTTGAGTGGCGGAACTCAACGCCGCGCTTTGCCTAGTTTGCCAGAGCGAAGAAAATGGAAATAGATATATCCATCTTCTCCAACTGGGGATCGAACCCAGAAACCGTCGCGTTAGAGGCAGACGTTGCGCCTCTGCGCCACGACGGTCTACGACTACATTTATTTCTAAGCTACTTATATCATTTTTTGTACTTGTCATATTGACCTATGATCAAACAGACAAAACAATACGTGACACTTGATCCCTTAATAGGAGTCTAGTGTTATCTCAATGACTTTTTCTGGTCAAATTATGGCGTTGGTTCTAAAAGTAATACTTTCATCGAACAGTGATGTGGAATTATTTATTTTCAATAGATTTTTCTTACTACCACTATATAATATGTAATAAATACTTGAGATTATTTTTTTTGTGATAATTTACACTTCTTTTGTGTCATAAACCACAGTAACCTAATAAAAAAGTGGACGCATTCAGATAACGTGAACAAATTTACAGCAGACCCCTGGACTATATTTACGATCTCACGCGATTGTATGCAATCACATGCGACATGATGCATTCGCACGCGATGATGAATACCGCGATACAAGTTCTATTTTAGCACTATTGCTTTTTACAATTTAATTGGTACCTGACAGTTTTATAAGTGCGGTCGTACATTATTAATAAAAGAAATTTGAAAATATTTTTTTTGCTTTCATTACATTACGATGTGTCGTAATTATCATTGTTATTTTACTAAATATATTAAGATTTACTGCTATTTGAGATAGCTCTTCGAATTCATGATTAAATTTCAGAATTTTTAGGATTACTGATTTTTTTTTAGCTTCACGCTTTATCCCGCATATTACAGGATAGGCAGAGGCAACTGCAAAAACCATATGAACCTAGTGTTAAAGACACTCCGTTGCTTAGTTCATTCTTTCTCCGTCCTCCACTTTCCACCTTTTTGAGGCATTGCGTGTTGAGTGGCGGAACTCAACGTCGCATTTTGCCTAGTTTACATAGCGAAGAAAACGGAAATAGAAAAATCCATCTTCACCTAGTGGGAATCGAACCCACAAACCGTCGCGTTTACAGGCAGACGCCTACGCCTCTGCGCCACGACGGATATTTGTCACTGATATTTTTTTCTTGAAAATCTGTCCTTCTACCGTTTACTTATCCTTGTAACATTTCATTCAGCTATTTAAGCAATCACCTTATTTAAGATTTTTAACCATTTCAACATATTGCGTGTTGTCACAGCGAAGAAAAAAGTGAATGAAATAAACCATCCTCTCCGAGTGGGAATCGAACCCGCAAACAATACGCTGACGCTGGCGTCGTGGCAACGACGGTCCCCATTGAGTAGAGATAACTTAATGGTATCCTCAAGGGAATTGAATCTAAATTCATTAGCCATTGCTCCACTGAGCTTGTATGTACAATATTCATTATACATATCATACATTATTTAGAACAAACGACATTATTTAACTCTTATTTGAGTAACTCATCCATTGGTCTCGCACATATCGGTCAGCGGACAGTCAATTGGTTCTGATGTCACGTTCTGTTTATTTGGTCAGTTTGTTTATTTCACTAATGTTGTTCCCTAATTCTAATTAACAGGATAATTAGCGCTCGATGTGTACAAATTATGTGCAGGCTTGTCCCACTTTTTGTAACAAATGTAGAGTTTAGTGACGAGTTCTTTATTTTTCTCATTGTTCATATTTGAAGCAATTTAGCCCAGAATATTTAGACTGTAGTCTGTAGTTAAAAAGCTTTAGACTGTATCAAAAAGCTTAAGTAAAAGAAACCATCTAAGTATATTTGGTCCATATATTTTATAAGGGTGGGCTAAGTTTATCATGTGGACTCAAAAATTTTACACTTTTACTTATATATATATACTTTTATTCCAATCATTGAAGATCTACTGCATATGCTATGCTAAACATGGTCATTAATTTTGAAAGACTTAAAACATGTTATTCAAAGGAAACATCTACGCAGAAAGGCAAACGTTTCGAATGTTACCATACCAAAGGAATTTTTTTTATGTCATGATTTATCCCGCATATTGCAGGGGTCAGTAGAGGGAACTGCAGGGAACCGGGGAATCTAGTGTTTAGACACTCTGTTGCTTAGTCCCTGCTTTCTTCGTCCGCTTTCCGCCTTTTTCGAGGCATTGACGTGTGAGTGGCGAAATCAACGCCACGCTTTTCCTAGTTTGCCAGAGTGAAGCTAATGAAAAATAGAATATACTCTTCCCGACGGGGAGGAACCCAGAAACCGTCGCGTTACGGCCAGACGTTGCGCGTCGGCGCCACGGACGGTCTTCACAAGGATATTTAAAACATATTTAGGCTTTTATTATCAAAGAAAAACTTGTCCATCCATCAGGTATAATATCCACCCAAACAATACATAAATTCAATCTAACCAGCCACTTATACTCAAAAAACCTCTGAAGGACACGTTTTGCTACATGTTGGCGGATCGAGCATTAAAAGATAAACGCCTGAATGATATTAAATAAAGTTGAGGCCGATTTATGTAACGATATCGTTATAGTCTTTGTAGCTACCTGTAAATATTGGTTATTAGTTCAGTACGATATCAATAATAAAGACGTGGAGGATATTTGTACTACATTGAAATATTTTTTGATGGTTTTGGTCTTCCAATGACATTAAATAAGGCGAAAAATAAGACGAAATGTAATTCTTAATACTCTTCTTTTGCGGTTTGAAAACAAATACATTTTATTACATTACAGGAATCGCTAAAAAAAGATCAATTTTCTTAAAAAAACGTTTTTTTCGTACACTTGACATTGATATAAATTTTGTAACACGCCTCTTTATTTAAAGAGTGTAAATATAAATATTTATGTAAAACGAAAAAAAAATATATGAACGCGTAAATAAGATATAAGTCCGGACTGGATTTAAAGAGTAGATTAGGCTCAATATCTCAATACATTTTGAATTTATTGAATATTTTATATATATTTACCATGCCAGAAATAAAGCAAAATATTCTGATAGTAACAAAGTATATACTAAGGTAACCTTCAAATCTTCTTTCATCGCATAAGACTTACCTGTAACAAGATATTATTGAAATTAATATTAGATATCAAAGGATTTGCTTTTAAAAATATTATGATGATATATTATATGTGTATTACTTTAGGAAATATTTACAATATTAGTGTACATTTCATTTTAGTTATTGTTGTAAAAGTATAGAGTCAGTAGAGACGTTTTAGATTAATTAATTTGTTTGCAGCTTTTACGATTTCCTTACAATATATAATATTATTATGTCAGTATATTGCAAATATATAATAGTATTTAATTTATTTTTTTGAAATATGTATGTTGATATGTTTTCGGAAAGTTCAAGAATTTAAATCTTATACATACATATCCTTAATTTTTCTCCAAAACTATATCTTCGTTGAAGTATTAGTCATATACACACAATATATTACTAATATATATGAGAATGTATGCAATTATAGTTGAAAAAAATCATTTAAACCTCAACGTTCCACATATAAATTTTATTAACTGTAGAGCTGCCATATATGACATAATATAGTATATATAGAGATCTACATAGCAACAATGTTAGATACTGATCAAATAACAACGCCACAAGTGCTCTAAGTAAGTAGCCCTGCGGGCGCGAGAGTTGCTGAATTGTACAGTCTTGGCTCTATGCATGTTAGATACATCAATACAGACAATATGATTATTTCAATGTTAACACCTCGTATATGATGGTTATAAATTAAACGCTTTATGTTACATATTGATATATAAAAAAAGTTTCTTCGTCAATTGTCATATAGGCTTAGAATAAATTTGAGTACTTATAATGAAAGATGCAAATATTTCAACATCCATAGCCTGGAAAATAGACGTAAACTCTTATCAATGAAATTTTTATTTAATTTATTCAATAATGATATAGACTGTCCAGAACTCTTATCAAGATTTTGCATAAACGTCCCACGCAATAATTCTCGTAATCTTAGTAATTTCTTCTATAACCGACCATATAGAATGCAATTTGGTAAAAATTCTATTATTCCGAGGTTATCATTATTATATATTAGTATTTGTAAGCAAATTAAGGATTTAGACATCTGCTATGATACGCGCTCTGTGTTTATTAAAAAAATAAAAGATTTTATTTGTACAGCCCAGTTGTAATTAGTGATATAATATATTGTTATTATTACTCCTAACTTAAATTAATTTAATATAATGTTGTAATCTATAGAAATATAAAAATTAATATTAATGTTATTTTAGTTTAGATGGTTAATGTTTTAATATTTCTTTTCTAATTATTAATTAATAATATTTCTTGTTTATTTAACAATTTCTTATGTGTTTTTAATATGTAATTTTAATGGAATTAACAATTCCATTAAAATTACATATTAAAAACATGTCAATGCGGAATTTTTACATTTATTTGTTTTTGCTTCAGAATATGTTATAGAATATGTGTATTTTAATATTATAAATGCATGCTGAGACTACCTTTAATTAGTAGAACATTTTCCATGTTCAAGTTCAAGTTATTATATTATTAAATGTATTATTGTATCTACTGTTGGTTGTCCTAATAAATAAATAAATAAATAGATATGTATATGTGCATATGGTATATGTTTGTATGTAGGCTTGTATATATATAATATAGTAAAATATAATATAATATAATTTACTTGTATTTTATTTACATATGTTTGTATTATATCTATAGATTGACAGAAAGAAATTTTTGTCAATAGTAAGTTCATCTTTGTCAACGACATTTCCTATTGTATGCACATTAACTGTTACAAACACAATAAGAAGGATAATAGAAGATTTTTTTCTTTTTTAGCTTCACGCTTTATCCCGCACATGGCAGGGTAGGCAGAGGGAACTGCAGGAACCATAAGAACCTAGTGTTAAGACACTCCGTTACTTAGTCCCTGCTTTCTCCGTCCCGGCTTTCCGCCTCTTTTTCGAGACATTGCGTGTTACGGAATTCAACGCCGCGCTTTGCCTAGGTGCCAGAGCGAAGAAAATGGAAATAGAAAAATCCATCTCCCCCGACTGGGACTCGAACCCAGAAACTGTCGCGTTACGGGCAGACGTTACGCTTCTATGTTCTCTACTTCCTAATGCTATACATGTGCTATTGAGTGGCGGAACTTATAACCTTAATAAGAATAATATATGAGTAGAGAATCGTTGCGTTTACAGTCACATGCCGTCAATGATGTTGGAAAGCGCCTTAAAACAAATTGAATTATTTGAATTTTTACGTAGAGAAAGTGTTAATGTGTATTTATGTACTCAAATGCTCTTTTCTTGTTTTGTTTAGTTTCACATCATATCCCGCAGATGGCAGGCTAGGCAAAAGGAACCGCAGGAATCATGTGGTAGTGGTGTCTATGACTCTAACTCAACGTCTAGCCGGCAACTAGCCTCCGCTCCGGCAACTAGCCTTGCCTAGTTACCAGAGTGATGAAAATGGAAATGGAAAAATCAATTTTCCTTGAGTAGGAATCGAACCCACAAACCGGCGCGTTTACAGGCAGACGCTGCCTCTCTGCGTCTCGACGGTCCTCAACGCTTTTAATAAAAAGTAGAATTTAGTAAAACTATGTAATGTATAAAAACTATGTATTATGATGTAATTTTCAGCGATAATAAAACATTTTATAATAATCGAACCCGAACCATCCCTCACATATAGCAGACCCACGCAACACAACGGCACAAATAATAAATTACTCCACGTTATGGTCCAAAAACGTAAGACGTAAAGTATATCTCATGAAGACATATTGACAATAAAATTCCGGCCAAAAACGTGTAAAGGAAGCTCGTGGTTAGAATATGAACGGCAATAATGTGACATCGTAAAGTATACCGTTTTATCACTTCACTTGTAATTAAGTTGTGCTTCTACTGCGAAGTCATTCGATGTTTTATAAGCAATATCTTAAATATTACACACACACATATATATATATATATATATATATATATATATATATATATATATATATATATATATATATATATATATATATATATATATATATATATATATATAAAGCTTATTCATAGTCTTCGTCTACCCAAATACTTACATACATTTACAAGAACATCTTAGAAACCAATAGATCTATTTTGGTAAAACTTAGATTGTTCCGTAAGAAAAAATTGTGAATGAACTCAGAATATACAAAGGTATTTTTCAAAGCTGTTTACTTCAGAAGTATAAAATACATTTACTTAGTAATTTACCACTCATTGGGTAACAAGTCCACTTCAGATAGAACAAAATAAATTGGAAAAGTTACAAAGCATTTAATGAAAGCTGCTTAAATATTAAATGTATAGTAATATCGTGCATTTTGGGGAAATACGAGTATTTGGTTGACAATATTAGTAATAAGCGAGTTAAATTAGAACCGGCGGTAAACTTTCTGCTGCAAGCAACCCTAGTTTAATTATGTATAATTTAATAAAAAGCCATATGCGTTCTCATTTGTTAAATATTATTAGTCTATATTTTAATTTGCCTTAAAGTCATATGGAAAGTGGAAAATAAAATCACGCAAGCAATACACAGTAGAGATATGTGGATAAGTAAAATTAAGATATTTTGGATATAGAAAGAATGGATATATTATGATAGGCTCAAGGAACCTAGTGTTCAAACACTCTTTTTCCACTCTTCATTAGTCTTTATTAGTTACAGTTACGATTACGGTTAATAAAACATTTGGAAATATGCAGTAATTTCTGAGAATTTCAGTTATTAAATTTCTGAGTAGACAAAAAAAACACAAGAGAACAGACGTGCTATAAACAGCTTTGTTAACTTGCTTCGACAGAATGAAGTAAAAACCCAATTTCAAATATCATCTATTCCTTGCTTGTACCAGTAATTATCTGCATTTTTTACATCGCATTCGCGTACCATTAGTGATAATTATTTTATTTCACATATTACTTAATTTACTTTACGGTAGTTATTAAATTAAATATTATTTCAATTTCAAGCTGCGTCCTCTACAGCAAAAGCGATGTTAAAGCATTCTCTTTCTCCATTTTCTACCAGAGTTCGAAACTTCCACAGCTGGGAAGTATAAACCTTAAAAAGGGAGGACATCGAACTCACCTCACAACTGTGACATCTTGTTTTTATCAGTATGGCAGGCTACCCCACATTATGATCTCAAAAAGAATTAAGCCGCCTACACCGTAATATATTGAAAATTGGACAATTTCGTACAAAATGCTTCCTCTGGGAATTTTATATACGCTTCAAAGCGATTTACTCTAATTTTTGATATAATATACTTTAGAAGTGCCATTAGCCTCTATTCGATAGTTTTCCAATTTAGGCTTTTTCTTCGAAGCTCTATTTGATATGATTAGCTTAATAATAGACAAATGAGATTATTTTTATTTACAGAGACGATCCAAATACATAATATATTCTATTCTGAATTATCTATATTTTATTAACTTTAAAAAGTCAAAGTCAAATAATTTTATTAAAAATAACAACATATATACTTTATTTTTTGAACATCAAAATAATTTGTTTAATTTACCACCGGTTCGATAAAGTTATGCCTCAGACCTGAAAAGAACCGGCGCAAGAAACTCAGCGGTACTTTTTCCATTTTTTAAGTAAAAAAAATCTAAATCGATTTATCACTTTTAATAGATACTCGTTTGATAATATAAACACTTTTATACGTTTAAAATTTAATTTATATTATATAGTATATGTTCTATTCAATCGTATACACTAGAAGTAATCAACAACATAGTAATTTCAATCCATACAAGCCCTATACATTGTATGTAGATAATCCCTACACGACTCAAGATCCATTACAAGCACATTAGTTACATCAGCTTTAGCTATTCAGGTCATCTTAAAGGAATTGTTTTTTAATATGACCATTTAGGTCGGGATTCCGCACCCCTGGTCAAGGAGGCACATACGCTGACTTTGCTGTTTTTTTATGTGTTACGTGAAAAAAGGTTTTTTATTCCGATATTTAAAGAATATAATATGTTTAATATTTGATTACATGCAAGATCGCTTTTACTTAAAGGTAAATTAACTAAGATGTATTAAGTTCAAATACTAACTAAATTATTTAATGTTTGATGCTTCTTTCTCTTTGGATACCCCGCTAAAGTTAAAGCGTACATAGCTTTATATATATATATATATATATATATATATATATATATATATATATATATATATATATATATATATATATATATATATATATATATATATATATATATATATATATATATATATATATATATATATATATATATATATATATATATATATATATATATATATATATATATATATATATATATATATATATATATATATATATATATATAGTGTTTAACGTAGGGGCCAGGCAATAGTACAATTGGCTTCCAAAAGGGAAAAGTGAATTATATTTATTTTGTCGATTCGAATGCAGTGTCTCAAATTCAGACAAAAAGCAGAGAGTAATGTGTTTTTTTTTTCTCTAGCTTCACGCTTTATCTCGCATATTGCAGGGTAGTCAGAAAAGACAGTGCCATCTGCCTACCCTGCCTGTGCGGGATAAAGCGTGAAGCTAAATAACTAAATAATCAGATAAATCTATGTTTTTCAAACATTAAGCAACTTAAATACAAATGAAACTAAACAATACTCAAACTCCTCACCTCTTTATATTAGCCTATATATTAATACAAGCGTAGTAAATCCAAGTTAATGACTACACTCGTCACGAGCCAATCGCTGCAATGTGTGATTTTGGTTACAATCGCTTCAGATATCTTTAGATATTTTGTTTATCATTATTATGTTTAAACGACTATGGCGCAGCATCTGCCTGGGAACGCGACGGCTTGTAGGTTCAATTCCCATGGAATTTCCATAATATAATTCGTGGAGGATAGATTATTTCTTTTCCATATTCTTCGCACTGTCATGGCAAACGCGGCGTTGGGTTCCGATACTCAACACAAAATGCCCTGAAAGGTGGAGGAAGGGTTTAACATGGTTCCTGCGAACCATATATATTTTCAGTATTTTTTCAAAATCAATAGAGTATAATTGACTTCTTTTATTTTTTTTTAGCTTCACAATTTAGCCCACATATTGCAGGGTAGGCAGAGGGAGCTGCAGGAACCATATGAGTGGAACCTAGTGTTAAGACACTCCGTTGCTTTCTCCGTCCCCGCGAAATTGATTTCGGATTTCAAATTGAGGTTTCTTTATAAAATATTTAGGTTTTCTTTATATAATGTGCATCTTGGATTTTTTCACTAAATTCAATTTCAAGCTTTTACACAATTAAGTAGCGAAAATCAATTATTTTTTTCATACAGGAATCTAAGTCTCACTATCATCACTTGAAGTAAACTAATAACAACTGCGCCACGACAGTGTCAGCTGGTATTTAATTATTAACTAATTAGTTCAACAGTATTATACTCTATACTGTACTACGAGTACAAGTGCGCTGTAACGTTATGTTATATGCTTTAATATGGTTATTATTAATACTAGTTATACAGAGTGTTCGTATTCAATAAGCGTGTAAATGTAATTTACAAAATGAGCACCTATTTAATGCTATATATTATTCAGTGATATTTTGGTATATTGTTTTTTAAATGATGTATATTACATATTTAAGTATTGTTAAGTCGGTTAAAATAAGGATATTGATAACTATAATTTTACACTAATATACTCATTCCAGCCACTTATGGACAATTGTAAATTAGAAAAAAAAAATCGCCGGTTCTTTTGAAGTCTGTGGAAATCTAAAAATTAACCATATTTAATAATTTATTTTAGCGTCGCGTTATATTCCGCTCATAGATTGCTAGCAGAGATTTCTTTCGGTTGCAGGATCCGTGGTAACTTAATGTCTTTAGATACTAGACTTTTCCTTGTTTAGAGGCATTGCGTGTTGAGTCGCGTATTTCAAATGGAGCGTTTGCGTAGTTGCCAAAGCAAATCAAATTGAAACGATCCATCCTCCTTGAAAGGGAATCGAACCCACAAACGCGAGGGTCATTTACAGGCAGACGTTGCGTCTCTGTGCCACGACATCTTCTCCATAAAATCTATCTAGCCAGATCGAGGAAATGAAAGTATCATACGCTTGTACCGTCGTACTTACTTTTCTGATCTTGGGAGACAACTAAGTTATCAAACATTAAGTACTGACACTAAATTGTCAAAATAGAGACTCGTCACTTAATTCAAAACTATCTGCCTTTAAACTGTAAGCTTTTAAAAAATAAAATATACAAATATTTTGTACACAAAATTCTATGTAAATTTTGTTATATGAATTTTTCTCGAAAACCCCAAGGAAAAATTTTAACTTATACTTAACTTTTTTGATTAAAATGTTAAGTTTCAAAAAAGTTTAAAACGAAAATGGAAATATACAAAAAAACCCACGAAAAGAATTATATCCAATTTATGAAAAAAAATTATTAACTACGTCCCATCAACGCTTGGACAGAAGCAAAATAATATATTTCACATTAAAATCGTTATTTAAGTTGTAAACAGTTTTTCGAGTCAAAGGAGGAACTCATTATGAACAAAATTAATAAGTAATGAACATTTTACGCAACGCGGGCACTGTTCATTAACTTTGCTATCAAAACTTTAAACTTTGAATCCTCGCAAGCGATTCATGTGTAAATAAGTACAGCGAGAATCCAACATGTATAATTGTACACCAATATGTCGGGATATGGATGATGCTTTGTAGGACAGCGGTAGCGGGTTCGATTTTTAGGGGAAAGGTTAACATTTTTTTATAGCTTCACGATTTTATCCCGCACATGGCAAGGTAGGCAGAGGAAATCGCAGGAACCATGGGAACCTAGTGTTAAGACACTCCGTTCCGTGAAAATAGGAAACTATATTTTATTTTAGTATTAATTCCATAGCTTGTGTTGTATCCATACAACGGCGAGGGTTGGGAGTTCAGTTTATATACAGAAGAATTGATTATTTTCATAATCTCCCTCTAGTAAGAGGACAATGCGTGACTTTGACTTTTACCACTTGGAAAATCTCAATATTATTGAAAATTTGGCAGAAAACGAAGAAAAAATTGCTATAAGACTGAATATTTTCGAAATTACGATATAATATGGAAATCAATGTTTCATATTTAACTGTATAGAGAACAATAAAATGTGAAAGTACTTGATCGTTTTTACCCAAATTGGTACTATTGTTTAACAAAAATGAAAATAAGACATGGTTTAAATTTAAACAAAGTAATCGCTCATAGTAATCCACCCACTAGTTAATATTAAATATTTTTTATTGTCTTTAAAAGAATTGTTAATACTTGTATTAAATTATCGTTAAATAATGTGTGCTAAAAATCTGGGATGTCGTCATTTAATGACAATGATATATATCTTATTTGTGGAAGCGTTTTAATTGCGCACACTTAGAGAGGCGAGATTTTGTTCCAGAATTTAAATTTTGTTGTAGTTTTAAAGCTCTTAAAAACACGAATTGGTGACAAACATAGCCGATGTTCAAACTTGAACAGTTCAACTAATAATTGTTTAAATAAATTCTATACGTTAGCTAATTGATCTGCTTGGCATTTGACACATGATGTCTAAGCACTTTTTTATCAGTTTCAAAAATTCTGTCTTTTAACAAAAAGACTTTACTAACTTTACCATCGCTCAAGTTTTAAGCTAATAACCCAATAGTATAATCTTACTAATATATCACTTTAATTTTCACTTTCCTCACAATATACAAAAAAGATTCAAATTATTTAGAACCATATTAAACACCTTTGAATCGTCTGAATCAGCAGTCTGTTAGCAGATTCAAATGCGCGTAGACCGTTGTAACCGGCGATTACATGTACGTGACGCGGCCGCGGGACGTCGACATCGCTTTCGCATTATTCGAAAATTACACTGTATTACTACACCTCCATGTAGCTACAATATTGTCGACATTTGTACGTTAATCCGACAAAATGGGTTGTTTTGAGGGGGAATGCAAAAAAATGTATATAGACAATATTTTAATATTTTGTAAAGGTGAATTGACGCAATAAAAATAGAAAAATATTATGATATATATAAAAATAACAAAAATGGACTTGAATCAATGATGCTGGGCTTTGTGCAAGCGCTCAAGATAACTAAGCCACAGGTTCTTATAGAGCCCCAAGAGGTCAGGTCTCTCTAATATATTTTTAAACTTAGTATATAGATATACTTAGTATATATTGAAGGTAATGGTTCTTTGAGCTTCACACTGTACGATGCAAGTGGCGGAACTCAACGCCGCATGTTATTTATACCAGCGCAGGAAAATAAATATTATAATTGGTATATCCGAGTGAAAATGAAACCCACAACTATTGCGGTTCTCTATTTTGTTATGTATAGATAGATTTATAAATGCATGGTCGTAAGAAGAAGGTAAGGTATTTATTTACCTTACGATTCCTTGCATCATTTCTTCTCAGGTATTAGACTAATTTAAGTGAACCCGTGGTAACGTTTTAGATGTTCAAAACTGGATTATGTATTCTTTTTTCATTAGTAAAATTATTAGAATTAGAATTTGAATTTAATTCATTTCAACTGAGTCCGGAAACGGACCAATTATTATCAAGTAAGATAACAAGGAGGCAAAATAAACAAGAAAAACAAAAGGCTCCGAAAGCGTGAGGTGTGAATTTTAAGGATATATTTTATATAAAGTCGGCTTCACAATGCGTTAGGGAGTTTGACAGAAATTCGTGTTCGCTTCTTGCACGGATCTGACAAAGAACAGAAAATTTTCGACCCACTGGAGCAGACGAGCCAAGGAAAATTATAAACTTGATTCTGTAGGCTTTATACTAAAAATGATGAATAAATTTTCATCAGATTATTTAAGATTGATAGAATAAATTTATTCTAATTTGACTCTGAATTTATTTGAAATAATTTTTTGATTTAATTTTTTTTTATATATTTTTTTATTTATTTCATTGTTTTTATCAAGTCAACTGCGAATTGGACTCTTGTACAGATGGTTCTGTATAAGTATTACCTATATAGAACAAGAAACGATTTTGACAGTTGAACAATAAGACAATCAGTGTTTTTCTTTTTAGATACAGAGAAACGGCGGAGAGTATACCAAGAACTACGAAAATTCCCAACTTTAATTGGATGAGTAACTTATGTGAGGACGCAACATGGATCTCGGCTTTGTTACGTTAGTACTCCAGCTGCACTAACTAGCATATCTTTTTTAGGCATTTTGTCATCATGGCAGCTTCAAAGATACTTGCTATCTTTGAATCTTTTTAAGAAAACCTCTTTATGTTGTAGTTATAACGAAGTAGCAACTTTTCAAATTCAAGTACAGAATAGATGGGAAAACAAATGTTTCTCGTACGCCTCTCACATTCTGCGGCTTAACGGCTGAGTTCACTTGAGATGCGTAGTAAGAAAAACATAATGTTCTCATTCACAGTATTTCATCGTTATGTAAAAGAAGGTAAAAAAATAATTTTGTTTGTATCATATTATAATAAATGTGGGTACTTTAAAAAAAATATCATATATAGTAATGTATGGTTATTATTAATTTAAAACTATTTTATATTACAAAAATACGTCGCATATTACAAAAAAGTATAACATTAATATACAATAGCTAAAAGTAACGACTTTGCTCAATAAAAGTTATAAAGTTAAAATCCTGAAAAAAGCCCATCGTGAAAACATAATCGATTTTTATGAACCCTCACTGTAAAATCGGTTCACTGAGCTGTTTAATATGTAAAAGGCATTCAATAACATTCATTCATTCCATTGAAATGATTCCTCGCAAATCGGCCTAAAGACTTTCAGTTGGAGATCTCTGCCCATTGCCCAACTTCCGGCTCCGGAGGCGACTTGTTAGCGATGAATTAGAACTTGTCTCACTTCGGTCTACATACTTTGGAGTATATTTTGAAGTATCTACATTTACCTTTATTTTTTACTTTACAATATTTTACTAGAGGAGTACTATAAGGTTTTGATAAGAGAAAGTGTACATTTATACATCTGTTGATGAAATAAGGTACTATATAAGTAACAATTAATGGCGTGGGGTATTCAATTTTAAAATAAACTTATTTCCTTTTTTATAGCTTTTCGCCCTATCCCTCTCATAGTGGGGTAGGCAGAGGAAAAGGTGACAAGATCCGTGGGACAGGTTCCCACGGGTGTTAAGATACTCTGTTCCCCATTTTCTAACTTTCGAGACTTTGTATATTAAGCTGCGGAACTAAACGCTGTTCTTTGCCTAGTTGCCAAAGCAATGAAAATTGAATAAAATCCACAAAACATCTCGTCGCAGACAGACGCTGCGCCTCTGAGATACGATGGTTCTTTTGAAATACATATAAATATTTAGCAAATTATTAACTTATAAGAACTTAGTACAAAACCTAGATAAAATTAACATTGTTCAATCAAATTCACTAAAATAAATCAAATTGTCTACACACAAACAATTTATTCAATATTCAGCTGCCATTGTTTAATATTGTAGCAAGAGAATCTATATTCCACCATGACAGTATAAACTGGATAAACGTTTCGTGTCACTTGGCATGACGTGACGCAATAAACTATATTTGTCAAAACAACTAAAATCTACTAAATCTAGTGACGATTAATCAAAGCGGAATGAATATAACACGTCGCGTCTAGTTCATTGTTTAGAATTATTTTCTAATTCCATATCAGATTGATCCGATTATTTATTGTACATAACCACGGAGTTAACAAGCTCTGCGCTACAAACAGTTGTTTGTCATGCCATTTTATAGTTATTCATTTAAATATAATTTTTTTAAGTTTATTTTCAGTACTGTTTTTTCAATTAAGATAATTAGTTGATATGAAATTATAAGGGTTGGTCGTTAAATTTGTTAAAAACATAAATAAAGCAGAGCAGGGTAGAAAAATAATTCATTTTCATGAGTGGAGAAACTGAAGAACGTGAAGAAATCGTAAAATCAATATTCACAGTAATACATTTTTATATACAAAAGAATGAAAACAAAAAAAGCCTAACAAATATCTAAAACATTTGGAGGTAAGCTGATTATGGTTCCGCGCAAATTGGACCTTGTGATTGATTCGAGGATCATGGCGTCCCGACCTAATAATTTAATAAAGCCTCGTCATAATGATCTTAATAAATTATAATTGTATATATTAATTGTCTGAATGTTTATTCGTTACGTTGTATTATATTGTGGAACATGATATTTGTCATAGTTATTTTGTATACGAAGAACGTGAGGTCCTGGGTTTAGTTTCATACGTTAGAAGAAAATATATAGAGACAATTTTTATTACACTAGTATTATTATTTCCTTTTCTTTTATCTTTTCCTATTTTGCGTGTCTATTAGACACTATATTAGAACTATGATTTAATTTTGTTAATGAACTTATTAGTACAAACAACATTTTAAATATGTTTTAAATAACTATTGATCCTTCACATTTTATATGCTTTTATATATTTGTAAATTAAGTAGAGAAATTATAGAGTTAAACACTTTATTCTATTTTTGTAGCTGGTCTTTGTGGAAAAAGCTTGATAAAATAAGCAAGTAGAGTATTTAAATTCAGAACAATGTCATTATAATAATATTTATTTAATATTAATATTCATTAGTATATATTAATTATTAGTGTATATTAATAGCATATACAACAATAGTTAGCAATATCGAGAATTACTCCGCGATGATTGGCAGTTGGCAGGTGGCAGATCTATGATTGCATATTTGAAATAATTGGAGCGATTTGATTAATAAACAATATATTCAAAAACATATTAGACTGAATATAACACAAAATATGTTGTTTTCGCTCTAACATAGTCGGTTGTATATGTCGGCGCTAGGCCAAGATTTCGCAGATTTTTCGACAGGGTAATATCAATTGGTTTATTCTCGTACGATAGTTAATACAGAAGAGATCAACTTTATATAATAATATCCTTTTTATTTATTTAACAGCTGACATTTCTGTTCAATATTCTAAAATAATATCTAAAAGGACTTTGCATTACAAATAAGTTTTACTACTTTGAATAATTAAATATTAATTTCAATATTAAATACCTTCGTAATAATAAAAGCTAAAAATATATATTGACTTGCGCCCACATCCACAATGAAAAAAGGATTTTGGTTAGAGAAATAATACTAACACACTGCTTTCCCTTTTCTGCTAACAAGATAATGTTTACTAGATTTATAGCTTTAGTCTTAGAAACTGAGTCATCATACTCTATAAAGCTCTATGTTTTTTGAAAATGCAGTCTTTATATGTAGTAAATTATCGACTCTACATTGAATGCTTTAAAATAACAAGTTTAAAATAAACAGCAACACTTCCACCGCCAGTGTCCACCCCAGCGCCAGACAAGCATATAATATGCGTCGTATAATCATTTTGACGTGATATAAGGATATATAAGCCTCTATGAATATTTAATGTGACATAGCTGTCAGGTTTACGTAAGTTGTAACAGACTTTGTTGGTAATGAGCAATTCTGTTATAAAGCTTATTACAGGCGCACAATTTACTGCTTTATTACAATATGTAAGCACAATATATATGATGTATACAATTTTGGAATGTATCAATTTAGTGTAATATTTATGTTAATTTAATATATTAGTCGGTGATTTATAGTGGTAATGCAGTCATTTGA
This sequence comes from Dione vanillae, assembly GCA_037178615.1. NCBI lineage: Eukaryota > Metazoa > Arthropoda > Insecta > Lepidoptera > Nymphalidae > Dione > Dione vanillae. Next base: position 271,665 of record JAZFAU010000054.1, read on the forward strand.
CAAAGGGAAACTATGTCGCTCTATATTCGGTGATTGTAGGTTGAATCTCCATTTGGGGAAAGTATTATAAGTACATTAATTTTAATAACTCACGGTGCAGTAAAGCAAGAGTTAAGCAGCTCAATAATTAGTATCGGGAAAATTAAGTGCTGTAATGTTATTAATTGTGTTATCACCACATCCAAAACAAGATTGGGTTATTTATTGTTATATTATAATATAAAAAGATATTTTGTTACAGTCCAAAAAAATATTAAAAAATACAGTAATAATATGTACGTATGTATAGTGAAAAATCGATGGTTTAAATGTGATAGTTTTCATCCAATGTTCTAGTAAGTTCGTGTAACGAGTTGGTGTTGCGCGTTTGTCAGCGTAAACTAATTTATCTACCGACAGATTAAACTGATACCAGCGAGCGAGAAGTTGAGGGATAAAGTGAATTGTATGGAAGATACTGATTATATTTAGGAATTAGGTACGCTCTCGTTTTTTGGTGAAGCCAAATTTGATTGGAAGCCAATTCCGCACACCGGGAATAATTGAAATTTAATTCTGATCCAGGCCGTATTGGTCTAGACATGCTGGGGGAAAAATTTAGGAATAAAATGTCATACAACTAACTTATAACTGCTATATATTATGCCAAAGAATACATATATAAGAGATAGATATACATACAATGCTTTGGCTCAAATACTTTAATATGTAAAATTATAGAACACCATAAGCTATACCTATACCTGTTTATACTATAACTTGTACTGTTTAACCAGGAAAATAAATATACAATAAATATCAATTTACCTTACAGTTGTGGTGCAGATGCGTAGCGTCTGCCTGTAAAAGCGACACTTTGTGGGTTCGATTCTCACTTGCGGAAAAAGGAATTTTTCATTTCCATTCATTACGCTTTGGAATTTAGGCAAATCGCGTCACTCAAGACACAAAGCCTTGAAAATGGCAAAAACCGGCGAGGGAGTGTCTTAATACTAGGTTCTCAAGGTTTCCTTTGCCTGTCCTGCTATACGCAGAGTAAAGCACGAAACTAAAAAGAAAATATCCCCCATTATCAATATTGAATCCACGAGTATTGTGATTTAAAGAAAAAACAATATTGACTCATATTAAGCCTTTTACGTTAATTATTTTAAAAAATCACTAGAAAATTTACTAAAACTTAATTATTTTTAAAATAAATTCTTATAATAAATTCTCTCAATTACTTTACGACATCAAAGCTGAATATAAAAACGTTTTTACATAATTCATTTGATTTACAACTTTAAAAAGAATTAAAAAACACTTGATACAAGACTGAACGGATTTAGTAGACATTCATTGATAAAGAAAAGCCTTACAAAAGCATAGTCTTTGATCGAGCATTGTAGATGAAGAAAATGGAAATTTTACTTCAGCTAGTTGTTTAATTCAAGAACTTGCTATATCATAATCTAATTTAAAATAACGACCCTTAGGTAACCTAATTGATATTAAAGTAGTGAAGTACGAATAAAGTCTTAGTATCATTTAAATATATAAATAATTGGATGGACAATACTACAAAAGATCGTCTAGCTCAAAAAACAAATGTGAAAGGTTTACGACTATAACTAAAGTATATTTTTATGATTTTTAAAGCGGGTTTTAATCTGTGCTTACTTAACATAATTATTTAACATAATAAAAAGTTCAAGCATCAGTATTTGAACCTGCACTGCGGAGGTAGTTAGGAGTATGATATTGTTTTTATTTCTACTTTGGCAAGACAAATGGCGGTATTTATAGCTCAATTCAGACAGGTGGCAGCGGAGGATCCAAAAAAGCCAAACAGTGAATAAGTTATGCGAAAGCCTGACTAATTGAAATATATTTAAAAAAGAATACATGGAAAAATGCTTTAAGGGGGGTTAAATTACATGCCGGAAGATCTCCGATTAATGCAATAGTTGGACAAGTTATGTGGAGCCTGACAAGCGATCCCAGTGTAGTGGGTACGTAAAACCGCCCGCAATCAACGATAATTTGATTCTGACCAAACGTGGAGGAAACTTTTGCCTTACACATACATAGGCTCAAAAACTCCGCGTAATTGAATATACTTAATGTAAAATATCTTGAAAAATCCTAAAAAAGGAATAAATAATTATATATTTAATGGCGTATTAAATGTATATTTTGGTTACAATTCTATTTTATACGACTGAATAGTCTAGCCTTGCTATTTATAGATTTGACGAGAATTTTAAAAGTGTTACAGAATTACAAATATTTAGACTTAAATTATTATTTTTGAAAGCCGCATAGTAGAGGGGGGTTTAGCTGAGTTAATGTAGGCAGAAGACGGTTAAGACACTCGTTTCAGTTTCCAATCTTTCCATCAGGTATTGCGGTGGATTGGCAAAAATTGACATTAAATTTTCTTTACGATTTTATAACAAAAGTGTTTTAAACTATTATGATCATGTCCCCAAGCTCAAAAAAATCAGTCTAATTTCCACAATATATAGGAAAATTACGAAAATAATTTCATACATATATAGATGCAAATATCCTGCAAAGTACATGTAATTGAAATAATTACGTAGAAATCTGTTTTAGAGACGTTTAGAGAGTGTTGTGAGCGCATATCGCTCTTTAAAGCAATAATTTCGCTTGTATAATAGGCTCGGAAGCTTTTAATAGCTGGATTAATTCGTCAGACCTTTAAACAGACTCGATTTGTGTCTGTGTTGATTATTGATAGAACAACTTGCGGCGATTTGATAGTTATTTTCACTAAAAAAGTTATTAATTTCATTAAAAAGCTTTTGGCGGTTTCTTGCGTCAGTTCTTTTTTTTTTCTTTTTTTTTTAGCTTCACGCTTTATCCCGCACATGGCAGGATAGGCAGAGGGAATTGGACTGTTTGAACCTAGTGTTAAGACACTCCGTTGCTTAGTTCCTGCTTTCTCCGTCCCCACTTTCCGCCTTTTTCGAGACATTGCGTGTTGAGTGGCGGAACTAAACGCTGCGCTTTTGCCTACTTTCCAGAGCGAAGAAGATTGAATTAGAAAAATCCATCTTCCCCGACTGGGGATCTAACTCAGAAACGGTCGCGTTACAGGCTGACGTTACGCCTTTGCGCCACGACGGTCCTAATTTTTTAGTATTTGTAAAATAGAGCACAAAAGAGTAACCGAAAATATCTCTATGATTTTTAAAATGTTATTAATCCACACTACGGAAAGAAAAAATACTTAAAGAAAACGTGTACGCAGTTTCCAAGACTTGGGTTTAATTTCGCTGCGATAAAATATATATCTTCTCTTTAAGTTTCTTTAAAAATGTCGACATACACCCTTTTTAAATGAAAATTCTACACGACAATTTCTAGTCTAGTATGTTATGTGGAATCACGTGAGATATGACGTATTGGAATACATCACTTCGTAACGAAGCTGGAAACGTCAGTAAGCTTTCTCTAAATATTAATTTGAGGAATAAATTAATGCCACTGTTGTTAGATGAGTTCAAATAAATAGGAAATTTATGGTTACCAGATCCAGTGAAATAAAACTAAACCCTAAATCCTTAATCGTAATCCTAAAGTAGAGATCAAAACTGTATTCTAAGTATTAACATTGAATCACTCTCAATGGCGCCTCGAAGTTGACGCTTTATTTAAGTATAAAACTTTAGACCAGGTTAAATTAAAAAAAATACGTTTATGTATGTATATAAGGACATAAATATAGTATTAAAACTATTTAATTGAGGACCGTCGTGGCGCAGAGACGTAAGAGTCTGTCTGTAAACGCGACGGTTTGAGGGTTCGATTGCCACACAGGGAAGATGGATTTTTCTATTTCCGTTTTCTTCGCTATTTCCAGTTGCTAGACAACTAAGCAAAGCGCAGCGTTGAGTTTCGCCACTCAATACGCAATGCCTTGAAAAAGACAAAAAGCGGGGACGGAGAAAGCAGGGACTAAGCAACGGAGTGTCTTAACACTAGGTTCATATGGTTCCTGCAGTTCCCTCTGCCTACCCTGCAATACGGGATATAGCGTGAAGCAAAAAAAACTACTTAGTAAGACGAATTCCCTAATAATGTCACAAAATATATATAAACATAATAAAGTCACATACATATACATATACATATACATATACATATACATATACATATACATATACATATACATATACATATACATATACATATACATATACATATACATATACATATACATATACATATACATATACATATACATATACATATACATATACATATACATATACATATACATATACATATACATATACATATACATATACATATACATATACATATACATATACATATACATATACATATACATATACATATACATATACATATACATATACATATACATATGTATATATGTATACACCATACATACATATAATCAAAGGCATATTAGTATTCAGTATAAGGTGGCTATTAGGGTGATTATTACAGTGATTCTTTCATAAGCCAGTCAGTAATGGATATTTTTACACGGCGCGGCGTGAGGAGCTCTGATGGCCGCGATTAATAACAACTATTGCCTCGTTTATCATTACGTTTCTCATTCCACTGTAATTATTAGCAATTGTTGCAAAAAATGTGCTTTATTTGGGGAAGTCGTGTCTGCCATACAACGTACAACGTAGAACGTATATAGAGTGAAGTTTGCGATACATTATGTATATATTTGCCAAGTCAAGTCGACATATACATATATATTTGCGTATATGTTTATATATGTATATGTTTACATGGCATTAATTTATTAGCAGTTTTGGAACTTGATATGTTTATAAAGGATATCTAAATATCTAATATAGTATGTAGGCTTAGATATTCTAAGTACTACCAATTCCAGTAGAAAATAATATATGCAAATAATAATAGTTATTATGAAAGTTTAGGTAAATATTTTTACTATTGTTTGAATTGTGAGAATGTTTTTGAAATAACATTTAAATTTTTAAATTTAAATTTACAGTACATTCCAAGATAATAAATGATACACAAAATACTAAATTTAAGAGATTGTTTATTGTACTACACTGATTATTGTAAACTTACGTTTGAATCATAAATTAATTAAGATATATATGTTTTTAAGATTTTTAATATATTATAGTAAGTTAGTACGTGAATCTTGTTTTGAGATAATATTAATAAAATTTTATATTAATTACGTAGCAAAAATTCAAAAAAAAAAAAATAATAAAATTAAAAATATTGTTAGATTTACAAGAATTTTAACAAAGGTAAAGAAGATATAGAACAGCGTAATGCAAATTGGTATGATAGAATTTGTGGCATCGACTGGTTTGGTTTGATAGCGAAGTCGTGTTGTACCGTAACTGTTGGTGCGAGTACCAAGGTACTTTAGAGAGAAAACCGTAAAACGTAAACGTCTTCGTAATGCAATCTTTCCAAAGGACCCACAATCTACTGTATAGTATCAGATTCCTAGAGTAAATTAGAAATGTACGTCCACCTTACTATGGGATAATATAAACAATATGCTTTATTATTTAAACATCTAATGCATTCCTTTATGACGATGCTTCTCAACGACCAGGATCTCGTATCCTGGTGGTCAGAAGGTCGTTATGGCATATTTGATCTGATCGTGAACTTATATTCGGCATAAAGCAATAAATTATTTTAATTTTGCAACCTAGGCGTTGATATCCGTACCTTTGTCTACGATTAAGACAGTATGTAAAGAACATGATGTCACTATGATTTCTTTGCTTGTCTTCTCATCAAGCTAAACAATCTATTTGGAACATAGAAAACTTTTAAATATCACTCTGCCCTCTCTGTTTATACATATTTAGAATTAAAACATTATAAAAGAAAAAATAATATAAAGAATAATGATACCGACTTAATTCCAAAACAAATTTCACAAGGTTTATATACTTATATATAATAAAACTCCACGGGGGTTCCCGATTTTCTACTTAAAGAATTTAAAGTCAAGATTAGAAATGTATTATTACGTAAAGCGGACTATTCCATTCAAGAATATTATAATAATATTTGTGCATGGAATTTAATGCAGTTGATCCTCCCTCGGGGAGCTTATGATTTTTAAGCTATATTTCAAAAGAACAACTGTTGAATTTTTCCTCGGCACTTCTCAGCAGAATCTACTGGTATCTGCTTTTCATAATAATTGTTGAATTAAAATGTGTGTAACTCTAGTAGTGGCCTTGTTCAATAAGTATATACGTTAGGTACGTATATTTATGCATACATACATTTATGCATATAAACATACCCACACACTTTATCCTTGACAAGTTAGTCAGAGAAAACGGTTACATTCTTTTTAACGTCATAATTAAGAGAATATCTGGTTACAATCTTTTTAACGTCATAATTAAGAGAAGAACAAGAAGAAGGCATTCTTTTTCAAAAAACATTGTTTCGGTTTAGAAACAAAACAAAAGACTCATCACATTACCAATTAACCTTCATACATTTTAAAGTTACAAATTCTTACTATTTATGTTTTCGTTTGAAAGTCTTGCCGAAATCAAACGTAATTTACTTAAAGCAGTCTAAAGTAGAGTTACTTACATAAAACCGAGGAAGTTGGCTATTTGACTAAGACTTTGACTTCATTAGGAGAGATGGAGACGGTAATCTAATATATACGTCTGTTAGTTGCACCACAGGGATGCACTTAAGTGCACCAAATATCGTTGTTTGTGCTAAATCGACTGTCTGTCTTAGCGGTTGGGAAATTCAATTTAAATAGATTACATTTTATACAATTGTATTGAACATTTTAAATCGTCTTGGCATAGAAGTGTGGTCCGATTCCCACTTGAGGAAGATAGTTTTTTTTTATTTTCTTCCCTTTGTCAACTAGGCAAAGCGTTTCGTTAGGTTCTGTCACTGACTGAAATGCTTTGAAAAAAACAGAAAGCTGGAAACTGAGTATCTTAAGTGTTAAGATTTGAGGTTCCTACGATTCATTTTGCCTACCCTGCCTGAAGCTAGTTGAAAAACACAATTTCAAAGACAGATCATTTTCATGTACAGTAATATAGTTTTGAAAAAATTTATTGATTATCTTAAATATAATTAAAAATACAATGACGTTAAATAATGCAATTTCCCTTCACGCTTTTTAACTTTAAGTAACATAAGTCTTAACTGAAGTTTTTCATATTGCAGCAGATACACAAAGACACATATATATAGTGACTTAAAAATAAAGTAATTATACGAAAAGTGGATTAATTTCATAAAATATGATTAATTTTTCCCAAAACAATACACAAAATACTCGATAAGACAAAGCTAAAGAAACTAAGGCAGCTATCGTCTAAAAGCAATTTTAAAGAGCTTATCCGCAAGATGTCGGGAGTTAAGAAGCAATTAACCGTAACACTACTGAAAACTAAAAGTAGATATCGAATTTATTTTGAAATAAAAAGTTAACATCATTTTGTTCGATCTAATTAAGCTGGTGCAAATTATCAAAAGAAAATATACAAAGTGTTACTGTTTAAGTTAAATCATTAAGAAGCCAAATGTCTTTTCATTTAGCAATAATGACTGATACATAGCATTTCTTCGACATATCATCTATAGTTTACTAAAAGATCTCAGCCCGTCTAAAACTATCACAAATTCATTTCTAGAACGCACTTCGAAGGTGGCTTTGGTAGAATCATTTAAAATTTGGTATCGGTAGTGGGAGGAGCTCGGACCTTAAAGCATTTTAAAGGGCCCCTTTAAATCTACACTTGGGTTGCAAGTCCCAAGCACTGCTCAGAGCTCCTCTTCCTACAACATTATGGGCACCCGCACGATGAATCCTCAGAACGCTAAGTTGCTTCTACTCATATATTAATAAAATCTTGAACATTTACAAGAAAACGAATTAAACTGTACTCTGACGACCTTGGTACAAAACGTCCAAAGCACTTGATAAAACTATCACTTATCCATTTGTTGGCTAAAATTCTTAAAGCTTAAACTTTAAAGAATAGAAGAAATTTCAAAAACACTTTAAAACAAAGTGAAATGGAGCGCCGCGCTCGCGTTACGTATACTCGTAGTATTTATTAGCTGGGCTTCACCGTTTCGTATTGGCACGATTTATAACTACAATTTGCCTTTCATCGGCATAGCGAGTGTTTAGCGCGGTAATGCCTTCGCGTGTACTTCGCGTGTACATTGCTACAATAAGGCTATGTCATTGTTATTTTTCATTTGTTTTATTATGAAATTCATTATTAATTGTCTTTTTTTAATCGTTATCAAAGTAAATGAAAAATGTTTAATTAAATGGGAAGTAAATGTATTTTGGAAGCGAAATTCTCTGTTTTAATTTAAGGTTAAGTTATATTAAAAAAGAAGCTGTCAGTAGCTTCTTAACTAATTCTTAAAAATATAATTTCTTTTTTAGTATGAGAACTTGTATACTCTTGTACCAATATAATTTTATTTTAAATGTCACGTAAACATCGTGAAAATGGAAATTGACATTTTGCTTGAGAAAAACCAGCAAAGCTTTATATAAGAAATGCTTTTATACACAGCTTTATATTATGTTAGAAGTAAAAGCGTAACGGAGTAATAAAAACTAAACCTTTAAAAATATAACTGGTATTTAGTATAAATATAAATTTGAACTTAGTATATTGTAGTCGTGTTTTTTTTGTAAGTGCGGTGGAAAATAATTTATAAATAGTGTTTTTCAATATAAAAATATTTTTAATTTGTATAAAATTTTCTATGTGAATGACATTTTCCAACGGAATTGATTTTTTAGCTTCACGCTTTATCCCGTACATAGCAAGCCAGAGGGAACCGCAGGAACATAGTGTCAAGTTGCTTCGCTGACCCAAGAAAATGGAAATAAAAATCTTACCTTCCTCCGGAATTTTTATTTAAAATTAAAAAAATAGTACTTTTATTATTTATTTACAAAAACTATACCTTTTGTGAAAAGTTCCACTACATACAGTTTAAAATTCTTAAAGAAAAGCGTATAAGTTTTTTAAATATCTTTTTACCCTCAGATCACAAGATATTATATATATACATTTATTTCACTTTATCTATTTCAAGTATACGTATATATATAAGCAGTGTAGGCAGAAATACCTTAATACGGAACACTCTATTTTTCAATCTCCACTCGAAGAGTAAATAATGAAACCCAAGATGCATTATTTTATCAGAATAGAAACGTCATTGACTCATCCGGAAATCGAACCTACTCCCTGTCCGAGGACTTCGATCATCATTAATATTATAGAATAAGCTCAACTAAAGTCCAATACATTTCATTGACTGTGAAAGCTCACTTGTATCGCGTCTAATAGCTTCTATTGTTCTGTTGATCACAAACTTTCCCTTAAGTTGTATTCATTATCGAATTGTAAACTGGCAAATTATTTAATAACCGAATCTTCAAGCTACACAACTATAGTACTTTCTAAGTTAAACAATCCTTTATCAAGTTTCGTGAACGTGAATGCTAAGTGGATTTTGAAAGGGCAATTTGCGCAACTAATATAGCTATTTTTATACATTTTCGTGTATTTTAATATATTTACGTAATTAATTCGAAAATATTTATTTAAATAAAAATATGATTTTAACGTTCCTGTTAAGCTTCAATATAAGCAGAGATAACTTAGCGTAAAGACATGCCATCCCAAGTTTTTAATTTCCGCCACTGCAAAAACTCGAGACGGTGGAAAGCGGGGATACATGATTCCTACGGTTCCCGCGATCCCCTCTGTCTACCCTGCTATGTGCAGGATAAAGCGTGAAGGTTAAAAAAATCAAAGTATTGTAATCAGAGACAAAAAATTCAAATGTTGCATATCTCCGTACGGGAATCAAACCCACACCCATCTCGTTTTTAATCAGAAAATGATTTTAGCACAGTTACACGTAAAAGGCTAAAAGTTTTATTACTCACAATTACCCCATAATGGAAGATAAAACGATTGTCAATATAAACATACATACATGTATTGTCTTGTTCATTACTTTTGTAACTTCAGAGCATTAGCTATAATGGTAACGCAAGTTGATTACAAAGTATCTACTTATAAGTAGGTATAAGTTTTTTTTTATTATTTTTCAGCATCACGCTTTTATGCCGCACACGGCAGGGTAGGCAGAGGGAACTGCAGGAACCATATGAATCTAGTGTTAAGACACTCCGTTGCTTAGTCCCTGCTTTCTCCGTCCCCGCTTTCCGCCGTTTTCGAGGCATTGCGTGTTGAGTGCCAGAACTCAACGCCGTGCTTTGTTCCTAGTTTCCAGAGCAAGGAAAATGGAAATAGAAAAATCCATCTTCCCCGAGTGGGGATCGAATCCACAAAACGTCGCGGTTACATGCAGAAGCTTACGCCTCTGCGCCACGACGCTCCTGTATAATAATAATAGTTATAAATATATAGTATATAAATATATTAGAAGATAATATATTTATATACTACATATTTAAAAGTATGTTACATTGTTGAGTTCCGCCACTCAGCACGCAATGCCTCGATATGGCGGAAATTGGAGACGGAGAAAGCAGGAAGTAAGCAACGGAGTGTCTTAACACTAGGTAGTTTATTCAGCAAATGTCGTTTAAATATATACTAGCTAAAGAAACAACGACAGCATATTTTAACAAAAATCTACATCAATATAATAAAAGAGCTAGAAAGTTTGATAGATTTTAATAGTTTCAAATTCATTAAAACATAACGACGAGGAGAATTGCAGCGAATAGATTAATTAAAGAATGGAAATTAATTTACTTAGCAGTCGCCTTCTTTCTAACTTTAGAAACTTGGTTGCCTTCGATTTTTTTGTTTTATTTTGGTTTAGTTTTTTATCCGATCCGGATTTTTTCAAAGAAAATAACTTTAAGAGTTGAGTCCGGTTCTGTTACTATATTTTTTTGTATATATAAGTAGAGGAAGCCTTTGTTTGAACGCTGGTTGTAATAATTAATTTGCATTCTAGTATTTCACTCAATAAGGACATTGATAATGGTTTATCCATTTATAATAAGTAAGGAAATATAGTGTTAAAATCGTATAATCTTAAAATGTGGTCGAATTTTATAAATAACAGATAGACAGACTAGAGAAATTTTCCCCAATCGCGAATCAAACTGGTGAACTCTGTCTCTTCTATCTATCTTTGCTTTTTTCTTCTCTCCCACTCAAGAGACATATTATGTTGTGTTTTATACATAAACTCAGTACAGAGCATTATCGCAAAAGATCTCAGCTTACATAATATGAGTTCTCCGTGGGCAGTAGTACATAGGTACAAGAACAAACTGTCAAGCACACGGCCTACCTTTGTTACCGGACAACCTTAAAAATTATTTTATTCCAGAAGCTATAAAAGGAAGGAAAATATCATTTTCGTTTTTGCCTTCATAGTTTCAGATCAAAATTACTAACGAAAGTCTAAACTTCAGTTTACAAAACATATTTTTACAGTAATTATAAAAAGAGTATGGTAATTACGTAATTTGCATAATTATTCTGAAGATTTGTAATAATCTATGCTCAGCTAGCATCTTAATCGCTTAACTGTATACAATTGTAGGATAAGCAAAGAGAGAGGCAGAGAGAGAGAGAGAGAGAGACATAGAAAAAGATAGCCTATCACTCTTACTCCCTTTAATACTATCCAATATTATCCTAACACTTTTCGAATGGCTCAAAAAAGGCGGAAAACGGGCACGGAGAAAGCAGGGACAAGCAACATTAGGTTCCTATGATTCTTACAGTTCTCTCTGCCTACCCTGCCGTATGCGGGATAAAGCGTGAAGACATAAAAAAATTAATTATTATTACCAAGATTGCCTCACGCAGGTATCAAATTCAAGACTATCACGTTAACACTGCACTGACCCACTTGTTCACACTTTTATGGTGTAAATTTTTTCATATGCCATTGCAGGTTACATTTTTCAGCAACATAAATCTGTTGGAACAAAGAAAGCGGTTTTTATGACATATATTTTATTCTGAAAGGACCATGTGGGTACTGCGTGGGGACTATTATGTTTCTTTTAATACTTTCTATTGGAAATTGTGCGTAAACAGTGTTCTAGAGGGTGTTCTTGTTGAATGGTTTCGACGGTAACGGGATCTAGCTTAACGTAACAGTTTCTGTATTTTGGAGTACACTTTTAGTCACACACTGTATACCGCTCATAGAAGGGTAGGTAGAGGGAGACTAGTGTGCAGATGCTCCGGTTCTCCGTGTTCAGTTTTTCTAGACATTGCTTTGTTTTGTTTGTTATGAACGAAGAAAATTTATTCTTCTCGAGTTGGAATCGAACCCACAAATCATCAAGTTTATAAGTAGCCGCTGTGCCTCTGTGCCACGACGGTCATCAATCAATCGGTCATCATCAATAAAGCATTATAATGTACAAAGATGCCATTTGCTGGGGATACACAAAAAGTAAAATAAATTACATACAAATATTTCATATAAATAACATTCTTTCCTCGAGGTCATAAGCACATATTGACAGTTCTGACCTCTCCTTAAATTCTAGGAAATGCTCTCATACAGAAAAATGATATAAAATGTTAGTCGATGTACGGAAATAGCAACTTCAAAGTGTCCTTAGCACGCTGCAGCAAGCTTTTAGCTTTGAAAATATACTTAATAAATACGTACAATTAAGACGACATTTGTTTAAAATATACATTTCTAACATATATAAGAATAACTACTGTACAAAATAAAATACTGCACTTATCATAAAATAATTGTTCTAAAATGTAAATGTGAATAAGAGTTTTATTATTTATTTCTTATTAAGGATAGAAAAAGCTCGTTAAGGCATCATCCACTGGTAGCAAGTGAAGTTGGCATTGATCATTTCAAAATAATAATATGTCAAAAAACCGTCTAGTTAGTTTAATAAAACCAAGCACAAAGACCATTGTAATAAAAATAATTTAAAATAAATTATGTTTATTACAATGGTCTTTTTGCTTCATTATCAAAATCCTTAAAGAAAGCATATAAAAAATTGAACGCAACGGGACTCGAACCCGCGCCCTCTTGGGAATCGTGCAAGCGCTCTACCACTGAGCCATAATTTATATTTCTTTGAGGTATATGAAGCCGTTTGGGTGCAGTGGTACACCAAATTATTAACTGTGGATTCGATGGGTTTACAGATATTACTTATTCAGGAGTTGTTATCAACAAAGGGTGCTACAACACGCAATTAAGTATAGAATTAGACAAAAAGTGAAGAGGAAGAAATTTAGAATCTTATCGCAATTCCTTCTATTTATTCTTACCACTATATTATTTACGACGATAAACTTTTTTTGAATGTTCTTTAGTACAGAAAACATAAAATGTTCCAATATAAATTATTACGAAGGCAACGAAATCCACTATCTGTAACTCAAATTCAATTTTATATTATTGAAATAGGTATCTATGCGTTCACATGATACAGTACCAGCTAACTAGACTTTATTGGTTCCAGGAATGCTGCAGATATTATATCCGAATGAGAAATCGAGTTAGGCTAGAAGCTGTTTTGTAATAAATTGTAATAATTATATCTTTACCAAGTTTGGATTTTAAGCCAAATATTGAGAAATACTTCGCAGTAATACAATTTATTCTACTTAAAAAAACAAAAAGAACTTAGCAGTGCATCGGTCTGTAATTTTCTATCACCTAATATCGAACCTAAGCCTTCACGCTCACAGTCAATTTCTGTACCGCTGGGTGTATAATTTAGTAAACTATATATTTCTTTATTATGACAAACTAGTGTAAATTTCAAAATTAATTAAAATTTAAATCATATATTGAGATGAAACAGTGTAGAGCGAAGTTGAGTATATTAATAACTTTACAAGTAATTAGGATAATAATCCATTTTCAAATACATTTTCTTTATCTATTGCTTAGAGGCATAAGGAACCTAGTACTAAATTACCCCATTCACCACTTTGCGAATCAAGACACTGTTAACTGAGCATAAGAATTGAACTCGCAATTCTTTTTACCGAAGAAACCATCTTTCGTTCCCTCGGCAGTAGCATGCATCTTATCTAACTTTAAAGGCTACATAATAATATTCTATGAGAACCGTTGCGCCGCAGCGACGCAGCGTCTGCCTATTAACGCTATGGTTTGTGGGTTCGATTCCCACTCGGAGTAGATGGATATTTTCATTTCATTTTTCTTCGCTCCGGCAACCAGGCAAAGACGTTGTGTTCCGCCACTCAACAAACGATGCCTCGAAAAAAGGCAGAAAGTGGGGAACGGAGTGTCATTACACCATGTTCACACGGTTCTATCGGTTTCCTCTGCTATCCTGCTATGTACGAGAGAAAGCGTGAAGCTATACATATGTACATACATAAATATTATTCCCTTTTACAATCAAACACACACAAATCGCCTTGTGGCGATCCATTTTATAGCTCATAGTCCTAGTATAGCTCATAGTCCACAATAAAGGCTTCATTTGCCAAAGTGTGCATCCACAGTCCAGAGACCCGGAGATCCGGTGAACAATGATTAATAACCACTTGTTTTCTATTTCGCAGAGCTGTTTGTTCTCGTTCAAAGTTACACACTTGTATGCAATGGATAGTTCAAAGAAATATTTCGTGACATGTTTGACGTGTATGTTAATTCTGTAGAGGTTTAATGTCTATAATTATAATAAATATTTGCAGTATACTTATAAATTTATTAATAGAATATTTTTTAATATTTTGCAAGAACCGGTTTTTATGAAAAAATAAAACACTATATGTTAAAAATATAAACACATATATATATAAAAAAACATATACAAAATGTATTTTAAATGTTCTATTTAACTACTTACATCTTGTTATAGGTAGAGATAGTCCAAAATATAGACACTTTTTCTTACTTTAAGGACGAATTCGAACCTTCGAACGGAGTTTAACGCCACGCTGTATTTTTGCAAATTTTTCTCCTGAATCAAGTTTTGAGCCCACAGCTATCACTTTTACAATAATTCCCTTCCATTGAATCGCAATAGCCTGTCTCAATTTGTTATATAAATATAAATAGCTGGTGACTCTACCCCTTTTAACTAAAAGAAATAAGAATTGTTACAAAACGCTTTCTGCGATATCAGACGCTGTCCCATGAGACTTCTTAGTTATCCGGTGAAAAAAGTATCCTCACTGAAGTCGTTATAAAGAAAGAATTTTTCATCGTTAAGCTTTTTTTTCCGTTAATAGATATTGCATGCTTTGTGACAAAATTCAACATTTTGCTTTTTTATCACAAATTTTATATAATATTTCAATATGTAATATCAAAATCATAAACTACCTCTAAAGTACACTAGCTACAAAAGCAAATGAACCGAGTGTTGCCTCGATACCTTTTGTTTTTCAGTGCGATATCTTTTCGCATGACTACAGGTAGACTTGGCCCGAGCCCAAAAACGGTGTATATCACATTATTTGTGGCTTTCTCTTAATTTATTTTACCCAATCCGCCCATGGAGTAAGTGAAATAGTCAATGAGTGCCAAGTTATATAAAACTATGGTAAAATTGAAAAGCTTAAATCTAATATGGCTTTAAATTTAAAATGTAAGAAAATGTTTCAAAGTAAATATATACTTTTTGTTACTATAATTATTATTAGAACAACACGATATTGAGTACAGCCAATTGTTGTAATATGTATATATATATATATATATATATATATATATATATATATATATATATATATATATATATATATATATATATATATATATATATATATATATATATATATATATATATATATATATATATATATATATATATATATATATATATATATATATATATATATATATATATATATATATATATATATATATATATATATATATATATATATATATATATATATATATATATATATATATATATATATATATATATATATATATATATATATATATATATATATATATATATATATATATATATATATATATATATATATATATATATATATATATATATATATATATATATATATATATATATATATATATATATATATATATATATTTAAATGCATTTAACATATAATAAAAATATAATAACAGCCCAGACCAGCAGACCAGGCTTAGCACTAGGTCACTCGTTATTGATGTTCGCAATAACCTGCGGGAGACTATAAAATTGATAAAACTTTAGCGTTGCACTACATCCAACTATAAATCGTCGACACACTATAATAGCGTTCAAATTGTGGTTCACATTTATACACATTTCGTTTTTAATTCGGATACATATATATACATGAATAAATTTGAATGTTTTTGTTGTGCAGACGGGATTTTCCACTATCCATTTTAGATAGGGGTATTGAGTTCGATTTCCATACGGAGTTATAATGCTTTATTTTTAACGGAAATTTACAGGAAATCGTAGACATATTAGATGCTCTTGTAAAACATTGGGTATTGAGGAAGAAATATAGGATATATTAAATCTGGCCTGTATATTTATTGATAAGTATTTTTCACACATCATAATGAAATATAAAGTAATGACTAATAAAATTTTCATTACTATATATATATATATATATATATATATATATATATATATATATATATATATATATATATATATATATATATATATATATATATATATACATACATACATATACATACATACAGACGTACATACATATAAATAATAGTCATAAAGCATGCCAATTCAAGAAACCAGTGAGCTCATAAAATAGACTCACAATAAGATGATTGTATGATGAATTTCGGTTGCACTATAAAATATTTTACGTCCCCATTCGTTATTCATTTTCTACATCCTCACCTCATCAGATAAAGGAAATAGAAAATAAAGTTGTACATTGGTTTGTTCATACGTCGTGTTTAGCTCTAAATATTTACATTTATAAAATTTTAATTTAAGTACAAGTTAATATTTTTAATGCTTTGGGTTAACTTAATGACAATGATATTGTAGTCCTGAATGATGTTGTGAGTTTCCTATTTCGTAAGATAAATGTGAGAGATACGTAAAAAGAAACAAACGTTCATAGTAGAGATAGCATCGCTAATCAATCACACTAAGCTATACTAATATACTGAGATATATAACAATATAAGTACACAATAAGGATTATTTATATAACTTATACAAGTATCTATTTTAAATGTGAAAGTTTTATATAATTTATGTAGCAATATAGATTTACGAATGTTATGAAAGTAAAAATCCAAAGAAGAGAATATTGACCATCGTGGTGTAAAGGCGTAGCGTTTATCAGTAAACGCGATGGTGTGTGGGTTCGACACCTGAGGAAGATGGATTTCGATTCATTTCTATTTTCTTTGGTCTGGCAACTAGGCAAACCGTGACGTTGAGTTCCGCCATTCAACACGCATTGCCTCGAAACGGCGAAAAGCAAGCAATGGAGTGTCTTAACACTAGGTTCTCAAGGATCCCGCAGTTCCCTCTTCAGTAACCTCCTAAGCGGGATAAAACATGAAACTAAACTAGAAAACATCACTGTTCTAAACGGAAATATTTAAGATGTTACTTTTATCATAACAATTAGAAAAACGGCCAAAAGTTTTGTATATAAGTACGATATATGGTTAACTAAGTAACATATAATTTCCTAATACAAGAAAAATAAATAAAATAGAGAGTAGAGTCACTTATTATTTGAAAAACAGTGTATAAATATCGTCGAACTAATTGTGGCCTACAGTCATTTCCTCACCACAGCTTTCTAAACATAACGATTGCGGTTAATTAAATCAATTGGGAATAAAGTTTATGTGCTATGCTTTATATTATGCTTTATGTAACAATTTAATTGGTTACAGTCACGTTTGTTATTAAATTTTGACTTAACCTGGATTTTCATAAGCATATGTACGATAAACAGGCTTTATAATAAATTGAACAAAAATATTTAGTTATTAGTAAATTACAAGGTTGTTGTGGCGCAGAGGTGCAATTTTTAAATATATCCGATGGTTTCAGTTTTGATTTCCAATTTTTGTTAGTTATTGTAGAGTGTTGTAGAAAACAATATATATTTTTCTTTAGGTCTACGTGAATTGTATGTTACATTTTGTTGTCATATAATATATAATCAATTGTCATGAACGAAATTCGTGAAATGCGTTTCAATTTACAAAATTAATATTTTGGCCAACAAGTATTTTTTTTGTCGAGCACTAAACATAATACATACTATAATTTATAAATCTATTAATTGAAATCTCTATATCTCATTGATAAAATAAAATGTATGATCATCACATAAAATAATTTTTATTTTTTTTTGCCTATTTGTCTATCTTTCCTTTTGTCCAGATTAATGTCGGACACTACTGAACCAGTTTTTATCGACTTTATAGGATAAATTAAGGCGGCCTCCAAATGACTTGTACCTTTTACTGATGATTAATTGCATATAAAATGATAATTTTTATTTTCAAATAAACTGATTAGAAAGACTCATATGTACAATATATAAACAAGGTAAGCTGCGAACGGATCACCTAGTTTAATATATAAGGAGAATGTTTTGAACTTTTTCATTTGTTATAATCAAACATTTCTAATAAAGCGGGAGAACACATCTCATTTTGAAGGATACCTTAATTAGAGGCACCCAAGTGGACGTGACCGGAGTAACAAGTTGTGGCACAGTGTCACGACGTGGCCCTGACAGCGCCTGTCAAAAGTTTCCCGTAGACCTACAAAAACAAACTAAACTCTAAGTTCTTGTAAGTTTCCTTTGGTGTAGATATTAAAGGTGAGTTTTTAGAATCATTTGGCATTGAATGTGCTTAGAATGTATTAGCTATAGTGATATTGACGCCATTAGAAAATATTGGGCCAAACATAAAGTTGATTTTATTTATACAACACTTTTTACTACTTAAACCTTATTTTTTGCCTATTTTAATAAAATAAAACAATTTCAAGCAATATTCTGGCATTTAACATGGCATAAGAACATGGAAGGCTTAATTTTTGAGACATTTCATATTTAGTGGTGGAAATTAGCGTCGTGTTTTGTCTTGTTAATAGACTAGTGAAAAAAAATAAATCATTCATCACCCCAAAATGGTGTGGAAACCACAACCGTCATTTAAAATCAGACGCAATGCCGCTACGCCACGACGGCTATATTACCTACTTGAGCGTTTTTTTATAAAAAATAGAACAACAATGTATCTATATGAAATTAAAGTTTAAAACTTATTATAAACAACTTTCAGATGCAAAATCCTGCGTAAATAAAACGAGACTGACCAACTTATTAGGTATTCGTGGTATGTTTTATGCGAAACCAGGTCATTACGTGAGAAAACTTGGAGAACGTGAATGACAAAGGACAGGAAATAGTAACTAAACTAGACTTTGATATTATAAACGTTAATTGCTTATTAGTGAGTCGGATGAGAAAATCTAGTGTGAAGACACTGGTGCAATAGGCGTAGCATCATCTTGTACACGCAAAAGCTTATAGTTCGATTCCCACTCGGGAAAGATGCATTTTTAGACAACTGCGGCGTTGAGTTTTGCGACTCAACACGCAATGCCTCGAGAAGGCAGAAAGCAGGTAACGGAGAGTCTTAACACCAGGTTCCTATTTTCCTGCTGTTCCCTCAATCTACCCTGCTTTGAGCGGGATAAAGTGTAACGCTAAAAAAAGACAATCTGTTCTCAACTCAACGCTGCACCTATTTTATTTTAGTCTGACCCAAAGAGAATCCTTTGTTCGACTATTTTATTCATTATTAATGGAAGCCATTAATATATTCAATACATTTTAAAATTATTAATAATTTTAAAAATCCTCACAACTATTCTTTCTATTTTATTTTCAATTGCGTTTATTTGTATTTAAGTGTCCTAAAAATATTATACAATTTACATATTTTTGCATCTGTTGCTTTTTTAAGAATAATCTAATCTTAAGCTACTCAGGTCTCAAGTTTGTGCTCATTTTCATAAATACTCTAAAGCAAAAATTGTAAAAATATTGTTCTACGGAAGTGAACCAAAGCTGTGTGAAATATATTTTGCTGTAAAAGTGAATAAGCTTGTTCTGAAAGTGCAGTTTCATTATAATTAGCTGCTGCTAGTTAAATATGCAAGTGTAAATTTACCTTACCTATATTCAAAAGATACATCACTAAGACTTTACACACTAAAGTGCCTTTAACAGTAAAAATTTATAGCTTTCCATACTTTGGATAAACTAAGCCCCATTTATGTAACTAAAAGTAAAATGCTATTAATTTTCATATTCATTTTTCCTTTAAATTAAGCCATGGCATAATAAAGATATGCTTCGGGAAAGAAGATTTAGTTAAAATCAATCTTATAATTGAGTCACAGGTATAAAACATTTTATAACTTTTCTTTCTCTACATTAATTACTTTCCTAAATAATTCCACCGCTTCCATTCAACAGATTATGAACAGACCACACACTTATCCACTTAAACGGCCACTCAAAAATAAATTACGTCAATCTTTATAGAGTCATATTAGACGAATCGTTTTTATATTTCGAGAGAACAAAGTTGAAAAACTTACCTTTTGCATAAAATATGACTATAATATAGACAAATAGCTCAATTCTAATTTAGATGACAGGTAAGTTATGATTATTACAAAAGTTTTGACATTGAAAAGAAAGATAAATATATCGTTTATGAAATTACTCTGACATTATTATACAACATACTTTTCTATTTTCCGTCCATGAGAACGTAGTCTCGCATTGTGTATTTCGTGGTGGAACTCAACGCCGCGTTTCACCTAGATACCAAGTGAATAAAATCGAAATAAATAATCTAGTCTTCCCCTAATGGGATTAGAACCCACAAACCGTCGCGTTTACAGGCATACGCTAGGCCTGTATGCAACAAGGGTCCTTTAAAAACTTTTTTCTCGATACTTATATGGTAACAGTACTGAAAGTAAAAAATACCGACTGGTAGTGTAGTACAATTTGATTGCAAGTAGCTGAATTGGGGATAATCTGTAGTAATGGAGGAGAACAAGGAACTATACGATACGGTGAGTGTATCGTAAATGGCAGCAATTGAGTGTATGGGATATGGGATCGTTAAGCAGTTTTTGCGTAGCGCTTAGTTTCGATTGGTGTTTTGTAAATGTAGAGATTAGACACAATAAATGATTGTAAGAATTGTTTCATTGGTTTCAGTGCTGACATATCATGCTGTATAAAGCTGTATAAAATGAATAGATGACGTGTATAATAAGTGAATAACTTATATTAATATGGGGGAAATCGATTATTTTCATTGCCTTCTGTTTCTCGAATCAGTATAAAGTTAAATATAGGGGTCCATATAGAATTAAAAAACGAACTCTACAATTTTATATTTATATAAATATTGAAAAAACTTTTAAGTAAGTATGGAAGGAGAAAATAATCCAAGAAGCTAATTTTATTGATTGTAAAGTAAAGTACTTGAAAAACTAATTTTCCAACAATTTAACACTTTCCTCAACGAACACTCTCTTCTTGATCCTTACCAATCCGGTTTCCGTACAGGTCATAGTACGACCACAGCCTTAGTTAAAGTCACAGATGACATTCGATGGGCTATGGACAATAAACAGCTCACAATTTTAGTACTACTAGATTTCAGTAACGCATTCAATTGCGTCGATCATGATATCTTGTTGAGTTTGTTATGTTCTTTAAACATATCTCCATCAGTGAAAGATTGGTTTCAGAGTTACCTCAGAGGTAGAAGACAACGAGTGCGTATCGATGAGACCTTCTCATCTTGGTGTGATGTCCGTGCTGGGGTACCTCAAGGTGGCGTGTTGTCTCCCTTACTTTTCTCTATCTTCATTAACTCGATTACTAATGTTATTTCTTCTCTCTATCACATGTATGCAGACGATATTCAAATATATCAACACTCGACAATTGAGAACCTGTCTAACGCAATTGCTGCTATTAACAAAGATCTGGTGGCAATTTCTAAATGGAGCTATCAGTATGGTCTTAGAATAAATCCTACCAAGTCACAAGTCATTGTTATTGGCAGCCCAGCTATGATTGCAAGAATTAATTGGATGAACATTCCCCAAGTTGTATACAACGGCACTAATTTATCTTATTGCTCAACAGTTAAAGACCTAGGCATACATCTTGACCGAACACTTTCCTGGTCAGAACATTTAACTGAAATCAGTAAGAAAACATACGCGTCATTGAACTCCTTGCTACGTTTACAAAATGTATTACCAATTCCTACCAAAACTATGTTAGCAAACTCTCTTCTACTATCTATTCTCGATTACGCGGACGCAAGCTATCTTAATTTAACCGAGGACCAGCTTAATAAACTTATTAGCGATTACAAAATCTAGCTATTCGGTTTATTTTCGGTCTCCGAAAGTATGACCATGTTTCAGAATTTCGTTCGAAGCTCAAGTGGCTCCCTATACGCCGTCGCCGGAACTTGCATACTCTCTCTCTTCTGTACTGTGTGTTATTTAATCCGACCGCTCCTTCTTACTTAAAGGAGAAATTCGTATTTCTTGGAGATCAACCAAGTATACGATCATCACGAAGCCTCATCCTTAAACTGCCTATCTATAGCAGTAAATATTATAAGAATTCCTTTACTGTGCAGGCAATAACACTATGGAACGACTTACCGCTAAACATAAGACAATGTAAATCGTTACAAATATTTAAAAATGCCCTAAAGAAATTTTATTTGAACACTAATGATGATGACATCTGAGATACAATTATTTAATACCCTATAATACTTTCTATTATATGTGTATATGTGTGTATGTGTGTGTATGTATATATATATATATATATATATATGTATATATATATATATATGTGTATATATGTATGTATATATGTATATATATGTGTATGTATGTGTGTATGTATGTGTGTATATATATATATTAGTTAGTAATATTATATTTATTTATTATTTTATGACATATACTATATAGATATATGTATGTATATATAATTTATTTATATATTTTTTATATTTATTTATATTTTATTTGTTATTATTTTTTGTATTTGCTATATTTATTGGATTGTATTCGTTATTATTTTATAATGCAAGTTTTTTTACTGCACCACCATATTGCCGTCTTCCATACACAATATTCCTCCAACCCAAAGGTTGTCTGGAAGAAATGGCTTATAAGCCATAAGACCGCCTTTTGCTTGACCAATTTGGTTTTAATGAGTGTTTTCTTTTTTTTTGTATCTTTATGTATATTTGGTGTGCAATAAAGAGTTAAATAAATAAATAAAGTGATTGATAAAGTGAAGTGCTGATAAAATGTTAAAAAATATGAAAACGATACGCAAAATTCGCTATTTTAGTATTGATATCGTTTTTATTATTATTTTATTCAAATATGTATGTTTAAATTATTTGATTATACTCGATTTAATCAAGTAAATCTTAACTTACTAAAGACGTAAGAGCTCTCCTCTTGCGACAAAAGTTTGAGACACATTAATAAATCCAAAAATAAATATATATTTATGCTAGGTAGAGAGAAGAGCTCGGACAGTAAAAGCGAGCGTTAATGTGCATCTCAAAGGGGCCCCTTAAGCCTACACTTGAGTTACAAGTTCCAGGTACTGCTTCAAGCTCTTCTAGATGCAACGTTATACTTTTTTTATATAAATTTATATTATTACTTCTAGTACAACGATTTTAAACCCCTGGTCGTAATATATGTAAATATATACCAAATTCAGTATACTCGTAATAAAATGCAGGTTATATATTATACTTAAAAGTTCTCTTTACTTTTTGCTGTAAACGCAAATGGGTTGAAATGTAAAATCTGAACATTAGTGCGAGGATTTCATTTGAAATATGAAGAGAATATGGTAGAGTTATATTTTTGTATCATAACTTAACTGTATTTCTTTTCATACAGGTAAATCCTCTTTATTTCTTATTCTTTGTACCAGATAAATTACAATCTTTTTAAATATTCATAGTAATAACAAGTCGTAGATAGTTTTGATATTTATGTTAACATAATAATTATGTTTTATGACACTTAATTCAAGAGGATATTTTTTTTATTATTATTTTATATATACTGGCTATATATTGACTCTACTTTGTAATACTAAAGTATAAACAATATGATTGTTTTAAACAATGTAAACAATTAGAGGATGTAAGAAAAATATTAGAAATTTATATAAAAATATACTATAAGCAGACTTATTGTTGCAAAAGAAAAAATGTTATATTTTTTGGCTAGCTCTAGCATTCGTGTATTCAATGTAAAGGATTAATGGACCTATAAATCAGGGCTTATAAAAAGGACGAAAAATAAGCGGATGCTACTATGACCATATATTGCTTGAAAAGTTGACTAAAACTATATATAACATGAAACACTTAAAGCTCAGTTACATATTATAGTTGTGCGTTTGTATCTCAGACGTATATACGTATAAAAGCTTTAAATGATTTTCAAAAAATTCAAAATTTTAACTAGTGTGACATCACATACATTTATAATAGTAGTAGCATGAAACTATCGAACATTACATCAAATAAAACAAACTCATTCTCGTCACTATAGGGCTCAAGTAAGCATATTTTGAGATTTAAAATGTCTTTAATAAAATTATTAGGTTTTTCTCTAATATTACGTGTACGGAGTAAAAATCAAACACTTTTACCAAACAATTAAAACATAAGGCCGAAAAGAACTCAACTGCTGAATAGAGAAATTCAGGTTAGTACTATTTCAATTTCAACCGCACTAATTGAAAGTTCAATAAAATCGATCCCTCTGTTAGAGTGTTATTGTAAATATATCGTTTTTAAATGTATTCGGTGAATTTAATCTTCAATGTATTTAAATAAATCTACATCTTGTGGGATTTCATTTCTGCTTTACCCAGCAAGTAACATGTACTTTCCAAAAAATCGTAATTTAATATTCTTATCATAAGAGTCCCTAGAGTATACGTATGTAAATGGAAATGTTGGCACGCAGGATGAAGCCGAAGACCTTTTCTTAACTATTAAAATTGACGTATTGCTAGAAATATCTTGAAAATGAATACTAGAGAATTGTTTGGTTATGATAAAATACGACATGTTTTGCTAAGCTTACACACATTCAACGAAAACAAAGATGTTAATCATTTTAACAATTAAATAGAGATTTTCCTTTTTTAAATGGAAACCTCTATTTAATTGTTTTTAAGTTTAAAAGGGAAAGTAAAAATAGCGTCAAACACGTTATATCATTTATAATGTGTATGTGACGCCGTTTTTGATTTATATAATATTTTTATTCTAAATATTATAATATAAAGATAATATCACAAGATAGAATTGTAATACACAATACAAAAGATACTTTTGTACCTGTCAGTCAAAATGTATATATTGTGCTTTTGAGTTATCTGGTCTTATCAAATAAGGGCTAAATTCTTTTTCAACTGCTATAACACATACATTATTTAAAATACCATGAATTCAAATTTTTCCATAACTTCATTCATAATCTGTATATTATGGATTTTGTGACGCACTGCACAGTTTTCCTTTTCTAGGTTCATCCAGCAGCAGAAAAGATTTTGTATTAATATAATTTAACTTTGTATAAAGATACTCGAATTTTACAATCATTGCTTTTAGTAAGTTATTTATTTATTAAAACACAGGATTATCCAATCATTTTTATTTAATTCCATACAAAATATCGTATAATCAAGTCTTTATTGCGCCGCGATTGTAACAATAAAAGCAGTTATTTAGATGCATATCACAATATTACGTGTGAATAAGTTTATTTATTACATTTTATAATTACTTTTTGGATGAAATACCTATATAAGTATGTTGTTTGAACAAAGCACCTCAAACAAAACGTCTGTTAAATAATTACCCATGATCACGGTTTTAGCTTTTGTTCAGCAGAGTTTATGGGAATGGAGTTTTTGGAAATTATTTATAGACACGCTAAGTTTTTTTTTAATCTTTTTATGTATAAGTAGTTCATAGAAGTAGAAGTCATATAAACAATATTTTAGAATGTTTAATAAGTTTAGTAAGTCGCCCTATTTATATACATAGCATTTTATGAATTAGATTCAACGACTAGTTTCTCCTTACTAGGTTAAGGAAGTAAAAATAAATTCAAAAATAGTTTTTTTTTTGTTTTTATTTATTTCTGAGTCAAGTCCCGAAACTCGTCATGGGTGTATGTGTTCTATCTCAATACAAGCTTTTCTTCAACACCACGCTTAAAATTTAGTCAAATATTAAAATATTGTATATATTACTTTTATTTTCATACTTACATATACATAAAGCAATAAAACAAATTTCAAGGCAAATGATTTAGTATTAAAAGCCTGTAACGCACTTCGTTTAATGTAAATCTGAATAACTTTTACTTTACTCTGAATTTCAATGTTGAAGTTTTTAAATTGCTCAACAAATATCTTTAAAATTTTTAAATTCAAAATAAATTTAAGTATAAGTTTAAATATATTTTTAATTTATTTGGTAGCTAAGGAAATAAGATTTTGCGGGTAAAATATTTACAATAGAATTATTATTTTAAACTTTAAATGTTTGACCCTTGCCAAAGTTATTAAATTATTTACCTCTTAATATTTATTTTATTTTATAAAGTTTATTCTATAATAATATTATTACTAAATATATACTCTACGGTTTCATTGTAAAACAGTTACTTTAGCAACGATACGTGCAATGCCTCTACTGGGTCAAAGCAGAGAACATAGAGTCTTGTCACTAACTTTAACACATAAAAATGACACAAAAATAATAAATAATCTATAAATCAATATGAAAACACAGTCGTTTGTTCAATACACTCACCACATTTATGAGTCATTAAGTATAGTTTAAGACGGTATCGCCGTTATTGATACCTGACCTAATTGCGGGAACGCTCTAATTACATCGCCAGTCTCTTGACCTAGCGGTCTATGATAAATATAAGCCTTCCGTTATTTCCGTTTTACGTCTATTTGTTCGTTTGTACCGTTTGAAACTGTTTAACTTTACAGTTTTATGAAAGTTTAGAATATTCATAGAAATGCTTGCTTCGCTAGAAATGTTTAGTTGAAACGATAGTGTAAAGGCGTCTTGTATGTAGAGAATTTGTAAAATATGATATAAATAAAGAGAAAGCAGTGATTAAACACTATGTTTCTAATTTTTTTTAAAACATATATAAATTTGAATGCAATGATTGGACGGTTTGGAACAGACGCTGGTTCAAATCCAGCTGCGTTTATTTTTTTATGTTTTCTCTAAGTATAAGAATATAAACTTTTATTAAATTTACAGTTAGTTTTAAATTTATATGTAAGCTCTTATAGAATTTCTTAATAAATTACTTGCTAAGTTTTTAATAATAAACAAATTACATAACATTTTCAATTTGTTTTTTGTCAATAAATCATAAAAAAACGTTCAATCAATTCATTATTGAAAGTTGACTAAAGCTGACTTAAATGATCGATGTTCAATGTTCAGCTTCAAGATTATAACTGGAAATAAAAAGTTTCTTTCCATGCTTCTTCAGTTTTATTTTTTTATATATTTCTTCAACTTTTAGTAAGCAGAATTTAACTTGAAAGCCAATATTTAAATTTTAAAAGACTAAAAATGTTGTGTATTCTACGGTCAATATATCGTCCATTTTTGTGTGTAGTATAAAAATTTGGTTATAATATAATGATATAATAATATTACGCTTTAATTTATGGGAATGCAAAAAAGAAATTAGTTCTTTATTTTCCTGATTAATTCTAGAAGTCGTATATTGATTAGGTAAAATCAACGATACGCTTTGTATCATTAAAGAACGGACAAGAAAATAATTCAATCCCTCGGGAAGCTTAGTAGGTTAAGAATAGAGATTCGGCTATAGATACTTCACTTTGATTAATATATATATATATATATATATATATATATATATATATATATATATATATATATATATATATATATATATATATATATATATATATATATATATATATATATATATATATATATATATATATATATATATATATATATATATATATATATATATATATATATATATATATATAACACTGCCTTAACAATAATAATAAATAAAGTATATATATATACAGTGCCCTTCAAAAGTTAGTTGAAATTAGTTCACCTTATCAATGATGTTATATATTTTCCAAAATACGCAGTTTCTATGAATGAACTGTTTACTATTTATGTTTGGGTACAGTATTCTAATACGTACAGTAGGAAATTCCCCGAAATTCATTTTGATTTCTTTCAAAATCTATGTTTATGTGTGCACTACTTGAATTGAGCGCGTCAAAAGTCAGTTGAAATAGAAAACTTTAAACGATATCCGAAACTCTCGCGGTTTTAAATTTATTTATTATTATTGTTAAGGCAGTGTGCGCAGTTTAAATTTAATAATAAGATATTGTAAGATGATTTGACTATTTTTGAATTAATAATGGCTCCGAGACGAAAATTAACTGCCGAAGAAAGAATAAACATTGTGTATGAATACGAAAAAATTAAAAACTTTAGTGCTGTGGGAAAATTATTTAAAGTTAGTCCAGAAGGTGTCCGAAAAATAATAAAGAAAAGTTTAGAATGTCTTAGTCTTGCAGATAGGCCACGGTCGGGGCGTCCTAGGGCTACTACTTCTGTTGATGATCGACAAATAGTGCGGCAGTGTAAAATTAATCCCAAGATTGTGGTACGAGAGAACAAAGATCAATTACAGGAAGCAGGGACCTCGGTTTCTGAAACTATTATCAGGCGACGCCTGCATGATGCTAATTTACGAGGTCACATTGCCAGAAAGAAACCTCTTAACATCGATCCATAAAAAACGAAGGTTGGAGTTCGCCCGCAAGTATTCGGATAAACCAATAGAATTTTGGAAGAAAGTAGTCTTTAGCGATGAATCGAAGTTCGAACTATTTGGAAATCGCCGTCGGCAAACTGTATGGCGCACAAGCAATGATAACTCTTACGGCGACAAATACTTGCAGCCCACTGTGAAACACGGCGGTGGGAGTGTGATGGTTTGGGGGTGTTTTTCTTGGCATGGTGTGGGCCGACTGCAAGTAATTGAAGGCAAGATGACAGCACAGGTCTATTGTAATATTCTCCGTGACAATTTAAAACAATCTGCTGAAACAATGGGGTTAGGTCGGATTTTCAAGTTCCAACAAGATAACGATCCGCAGCATACAGCAAGGATAATTAAACAATACTTTGAAGATATCGAAGTGGATTTACTGGAATGGCCTTCGATATCACCCGACCTTAACCCCATTGAACATTTATGGGATGAATTAGACCGCAGGATCCCTGTTTCCATAAGACGCAACAAGAATTTGTTTAAAAATAAAATTCTTGAAACATGGTCGATTATACCGGTCAAAACATTACAGTATCTTGTAGATTCAATGCCTAGACGACTTAAAGCAGTTCTACAGAATAATGGCGGTCATACAAAATATTAAAAGTTAAAATATTAGCAAAAACATAAGCCTTAAAATATTTTTTCAACAATTTCAACTAACTTTTGGTAACGTGATTTCATTGTTAATCTACATAAATTATAATTATAAAATTTGTTATGATTCTCTTCCTGACAGAAATATTCTAAATTGATTATATTTTAATAAACAATTCTTGAAGCCACGATTTTATTTGGTTTTATTATAATTTCCTCACATTTACTACATTATTGATCATTTCAACTAACTTTTGGAGGGCACTGTATATATATATATATATATAATTATATATATATATATATATATATATATATATATATATATATATATATATATATATATATATATATATATATATATATATATATATATATATATATATATATATATATATATATATATATATATATATATATATATATATATATATATATATATATATATATATATATATATATATATATATATATATATATATATATATACCATTCCTACCATTCATCTCAGTAAATGAATTAGTGTTTATAGTACTAGCTTACATAATTTAAGGTCGCTGCATGCTGCTAGCAATAATCTATTCACATAAATCAATTTTCCTTTGTAAGCACAAATTATACAGCGCCATACATCATTCCTGATACATATTAGTCTCTATTGTTATAGTATTGTTTAATTATGTCGCAAGTGCAGTCTCTATGCTAAAGTCAATTTCTGTCACAGAAAAGTGTAAGAATTTTATAATAATTGGTCACAGCCAAATATATATATATATATATATATATATATATATATATATATATATATATATATATATATATATATATATATATATATATATATATATATATATATATATATATATATATATATATATATATATATATATATATATATATATATATATATATATATATATATATATATATATATATATATATATATATATAATGTGACATTATGAACGACTTAAATACATATATTAGGACGTAAACAGTAGTTACCTGGTAGGTTTTATAAATTACTAATTTTATTTTGATATATATTTTTGGGCTTTATCAACTTACTCGTGTACACATTTTTTGCTTATTTTGTTAAAATTAT
Organism: Dione vanillae; assembly: GCA_037178615.1. NCBI lineage: Eukaryota > Metazoa > Arthropoda > Insecta > Lepidoptera > Nymphalidae > Dione > Dione vanillae. Next base: position 302,429 of record JAZFAU010000054.1, read on the forward strand.
TATTAGATTATTTTAAACTACCTAGAGAACTTGATAAACAAATAAAAAGTAAAGTGAACTTTGTAGAGCCGATTCTATAAAAAAAACATTTTCTAATCCTTTTAATTATAATATAACATAATTTCCTGTGTATTTTAATACTAACGATTGTAAATTACAAAGGATCAATCTTTCAGTAATAACAAAAAATGTTCGATTACATCCAGAAACTCATTACGAAGTATTATTAGAATCTGATCGTGAACAGTAGATTAAACGATAAATCAAGATTTTTTTACTCAAACATTCTCAATTTTTTTCATAATTCTTAGAAAATTTTGTTGCTCGTTTAGATTCTCGTTTGATATTTTTATTAATTTAAGACGACTTATGTCCGATTATTGCTGTTGTAATCGCCAATAAACGATGCCTATCGTAATTATATCGATAAAAACTGTTTACCAATAACTATTAACGCTAATTATCGAAATATTATCATAGTCTTTTTAACTCAAAACAATTTCAGAAGAAATCTTGTGATTTTTGAAAATTTATTGATCATCGAGATCATAGTATTGATGTTATTATAGTAAGGTCGCGTAGACAGTACTAGTTTCTGTCGAAAGGAATGTATGTAACGATTTATGACACAGGACGTAGCAAAACATAGGGTCCGTAATATTCTTCTCTATTCTTTGTTGACGCTGTTCATTATTATGTGCTCTTGTATGAATTTAAAATGAAAATTATAAAAAACGATAAAAATATTTGAGATAGAGTCTTAATTTTCAATAACACTATGTATACTTAAAGTATTGTTTTTCATCTGACACAGCTTTTGTAGTTATACAAATAACCCTCTAGTCTAACACTAAGGTCTTCTTCCAAACAATATTGTTTTTCATATCGTATATTTTTTTTAAATAAATATGGTCTAAATATAAACATTCGTTTTAACGAAAGTATATATTTAAGCTGGCATCATAAATAATATGTTTTAAAACTTCACCCATAAAATAAATCTCACCTTCTAACAAACTTAGTAGTTTTTTATTTAAATTAAGAACTTAAATATGCAGCATAAATAATGTCTTTAAAAAGTGGAATATGTAACGAAATAAAGGATAGTGGAAGTTTTAGTTAAATCTGTGTACGTTTTTTTTAATAATTAAAAAAATATTTTTGTCGCCAAAAACAAAATTGATGTGTTTTTTAACAAGAAATGCTGTGTAGACATTCAGAATACAACAATATTCTGAAATAAATCTATTTATTATTATTATTTATTTTATTATTATTATTAATATCCATATAGGGCTGGCAGAGGGAACCCAGTGTTAAGACACTAAGTTATCTGTATCTACCTAGTTAGATATTGCTTATTAAATGGCGGAGCTCATGCTGCGCTTTGTCTTGTTATTAAGTTATTATTACTGATAATCACGTCGAATATTAAGTTATTTTGGAAAAGTCTATTTTTATCATACAGACGCTAAAAGTAAAACAACTACTAAGGAATGCAAAAATAAATATGGTAAAATATAATATAAACCAAACTAACGCGGCGTTGAGTTCCGCCACTTATCACGTAATGCCTCGAAAAAGGCAGAAAGCGGGGACGGAGAAAGCAGGGACTAAGCAACGGAGTGTCTTAACACTAGGTTCAAACGGTTCCTGTAGTTCCCTCTGCCTACCCTGCCATGTGCGGGATAAAGCGTGAAGCTAAAAAAAAATAATATAAATCATGACAAGATCGGTCAAAGATGTGTACAAAGTAGCTTGTCCAGACGTTCCTTGGTATTACTATGTAAGGCCCTTTTGAGCAGCGGATCAAATAGAAATTACGGAAGTTATGCAGAGAGTAATTTCCGTTCGCCAAGACGACATTTTTGCATTCTAAAATCTCGTTTACGCGTGCAGTTTCATTGTTGTAAACAAATTGTGTAGCGTTTTAAAATATTTTGTTATTTCATGTAAATAGCAAAAGCTAGGAGTAATGGTAAAATTAAGCAATATATAATTTGTAAGCTGATATCTCGAATTCCACAGCATACCTAAAGGTGAAGCAGTTGCAGAACTCATTCGTGCGAATAGAAGAGAAGTAATATATATCCTCTACATTAAAAGTGGTGATTAGAAATGGGGAGGCGTTGAATAAGCATCAAGCTGATGACTATATACCACATCCAGGGATTTAGTGCCATTGTCTTTGACAATATAAAATTAATTCAAAACAATGTGGCACTTTGATCAAGCCAAAAATATGATATTGTAATTTGATGAGGAAATAAAACATAAGAAAAGCAATAGGCGGTGACCGTTTAACTGACCAATGAGTTTGATATATATGTGTGTGTAGACAATATATATGTAACTTGTAGACTATACATTTGTTTGGGTGATGATGACAAATACTATTGTCAAATAAGAAAGTATCTAAAATTTATTGAATTAAATACAAAGAATATTCTTTGGATTTAATTCATATATAAAGATAAAACTGACCTAATTGTATATGCACATGAATATATGACATGAGTATATATTGTATATTTAAATTTGTTTGATGAAACAAAAACCAAACCCTACGCGAATTATACACGGGCCCTTAAATAACAAAAAAAACACCAGCGTGAACGATACATACGTTTTTTGTTCAAACACAAAAAATGATATGTACTACAAAACAAAACCTTTAAAAATAAACCCTTAAAAAGGCTTGAATCCTTTGTTCCAATTTATCTTTTTGTTCCATTCTGTACGGAAGCGTAAAAAATATCGAACTTCGAATGTTCATTTAACTCACGTCCACATTGATAATGAGCCGTCGCGTTTACGTCGTACCAACCTTGTGCCATTTACAGCGATATGCCCTTTATTCCTTATCTATACATACGTTGATCTGGACGCAGACGTGCTCGGATCATTTCTGGATACCGTTTAAGAAAACCAATGTTTGATACATTTTCCTTATTGTTTGGTTTTGATTATTCGTAAGTAAAATGGACGTAGCAAATGTATGTAAGAAATGCGTATTGTTAATGAAGACAATACAAAATATTATTCAGGTAATATTGGTAATATTGAAGATAATGTTGAAAACTTCACAAATAAAAGGTCATAGAATTAGGTGAAGCTAGGTGATTCTGGGTTAAGTGGAAAAAAATTAGAGACTTCTACCATATATATTAAAAGGTACAGTGTCGATGGTCATACATAAAATTAATTGTCTTAACTACTAACATGACTGACTGACAAATTATCTGAATTGGATATGTCGTTAAAACACGTGTTATTTTTGGAAAAGTTAATATTTAATTTATACTAGCTGTATTACAATATTTCATTATTATTACAATTTCGATAAAGAGATATTCGAAAGTCAAAAGCTTCAAGACAATTTCCATTTTAACAAATCAATCAAATTCATCAAATCTTAGAAAAGCAACCATTGTTCGTTGGACAGATATAATTTACCTGAAATAATATTGAAGGAAAATATATAGAATAATATCCATCTCGATTGTTTCAAATATTTAAATTGGCATTTATTTTCTAACATTGACAAATTCATGAAATCTCAATTTATTTTGAAATTCTTAGACTAATCTCAAATTTAAATACAAATTGAGTACATTTCTAACACTGAAACGCAGTAGTTTAGACTTTAAGTGAACTAATAGGTAAATTAGTTCGGTTTTGGCGCACTAGTGTATTGTGTAGTTATCACCGGCAATATGTCGCGGTCAAACACTATAATGTGCCAACTCGTGACAAGCCCCGGCCTTCATTAGGCGATACTAAATTACAGTCCACGCAAACCATCCACAATTCTGAAGTGCAACCTCATAATGAATGATCGTTATGATCAGGAGGTATATTTGTCATTTATTCCTCTAATAAAGACTAAATGAGATTAAAGTGTTATGTCACTCATTTCTCCACTTTTTAAAGATTTAGAGAGTATTCTCAAAAAGAGTTTTCTTAAGGTAGTGTAGGTAGGTAGAGAGAACATCTATTATGATAAATTAGCTATAAGGTTAGAAAATATAACAAGATCCGGAAGGTGGCTATATACTAAATTAATTGTGTAGCCCAAAATATACCAGACGATTAAAAATCTTGTTTATATAAAATTATAAGGTCCAATAATTGATAAATACTGCATATAAATAGATATCCAATAAAGTACGTCTTAAAATTTCGCAGCCAATACTGCCTATGCATAGGTGAAATGTAGAGATATTGATTTACAAGTAAATTACATCTTCCTTTCATAGCAAAAAGTCTGACAGATATAGGAAAAAAAATATAAAAAAACACATCAGTTTTACCAATTATGGTATTATCTTCAAAAAACATGTGCAAAGTATAGTGAGTAATGACTCGCCTATAAGACGATTTAGTCCTGAAAGGATTTTAGTGAAACTTGTCTGACATCGTGAATCGGTATTTTTTATCGCCAAGATCATCAGTCTTGGTTTTTTCTCGACATAATGGATATGGATAAACGCTTCAATGGAAAATAGTTACATGTCTTTATGGAAAATATTATATATTTTATGGTAGAGACACTATCAAAAATAAATGAACTCTAGCAAAATCTAAGAAATTTAATGTTAGATAATTTTTTCACATAACTTTTTTTTTAGGTATCACGCTTTATCCCGCATATTGCAGGGTAAGCAGAGGTAACTGCAGGAAATATATGAACCTAGTGTTAGGACACTTGGTTGCTTAGTTCCTGCTTTCTCCGTCACCACTTTCTGCCTTTATCGAGGCATTGCGTGTTGAGTGGCGGAACTCAACGCCGCGTTTTGCCTAGATTCCAGAGCGAAGAAAATGGAAAATAGTTAAATCCATCTTCCCCGAGTGGGAATCGAACCCCTAGATGACGCGCTTACAGGCAGACGCTTACGCATCTGCGCCACGACGGCCTTCACATAACTTCATTGTCTTTTAATAATACATTAACTATACTCCAGTACAGGAGCACCCGGTAGTTCTGGATACTGTACGTAGGAAAGCTTCTATCTAAATTATAGTATTGTTTAGAGAAAATTACTATTCATTGTTTATATTATTGGATTAAGACACAGTTAGACATTAGTTGTTATTCCAGTAAGATAACTAAGTAAAATATTTCAATTTTCTCTTTTTTTTTTCAATAATATTCTAATTTTCTCTTTTTTTTCTCTTCATTAATTTTTTTTCGCTTAATTAAAAAATAATTATTAGTAATATCAATTTATCGTTACTAGCACGCTGGCCAGCCAGCAAACACTCTCCAAATTGAATTATAAGAACCAGGAAAAATAATAGAGAGCGTTTTAATAGAGCCGGGACGTATAGCCTTTGTGATATATCATTATGACCACTTTCTGTTTCGGGTATTTTCGAAGAATTTTTACGAAATAAAATGTTTTTTCTTTGATAATATTGATAATATAGTATACAGATAATATTTTTATGTATGTACAAGATAAACTAGATAGTAATATTGATCAATATATAAAAAATACAACTTGAAACCGTTTAATCCTAGGTACTATACAGGGAAAAAGTGTAAAGGTAAAAAAATAATAACAGACAGGAAGCTTGGATTTCATCATTAGCGCTCTAAGATCGCCTTTGATCCAGACGTTTGAAGCGTTGAAGAGGACAGGGCCAATTGTTATGACAAGTCCTGTAATAAGTAATTACTTAGGATTATTTTTATTTCTTTTCGAATTACAAAGTGTACACTATATAATAATAAAAATGTTTCTAAAACTACATATACACCAATGCGTGATAGTTTTATAGAAAAATATAGAGGAGCGTGATATGTACAGCGATGCCGTTACTACTCATGCGGAAAACAGCCACGGACGTTTCCAGTGAAATAAAAAAGAACCCCCCGAGAAATGTTAAGAAAGTCGTAAATTTCCACCGGACATCGCAAATAATTCGATTTGAGCCCCAGTTTTTGGCGTACCTACTACTAAATCAAAGTTAGCCTATTAGGTAGGTCCTCGTTAACTACGCTGTTTCGCAGATTTATTAAGTTTGAATTGTGTTAGTTTCAAACTCAATTCACAAAACCTATTGTTATGTTTAAGTTACACAGAATTTGTAGGTGTCGATTCAGTGATTAGCTTGATAAATGAATATTGTGCGGAGATAACGTTTTTGTTAGACAACCAATTTGTAGAACTCGTTATGAGGGAACTTGGACGATTATTGCGTTTGTGCAAGCGTTTTTAATTTTATTATTGTTTTAAATATTAGTGGAGTAGATATGACTTATTACTTTTTTTAACCGTTCAAGTGCCAAGAATAGAATTTTAATATACAATTTTTTCTTTATAAATTCTTTATAAATTTAAAATTTTACTATATTAAATTTATTTTTACAAGTCAAAGAAATAGCTTAAGAGAAGACTAAGTGATTATTCAAATCAATTCTGTGTATGAAATATTAAAAACTATATCATTTACAATGTAAAATTTTCGTATCTATACTATAATAAAGCAGTAAAGAAGGTAATTTTTTGAAATCTGTAGCAAAATATGAATTTATGACTTTTAAATATATTGTGTCTGTTTTTGTGCTTGGATCTTCAGATGAATTTGAATGATTTTTTTTCATTGTATTTCTTTTGGGATAGGGCAGAATCTAGATTATAATATATTTTGAAAACTAGCATATCTGATGCAGAACTAAATTATAAGATATAATAATGGTAACACCATGACAAAAGTGGTGGATTGAATGTAAAAATTCCACTTTCTAATGAGATCAGTCTAAAATCAAGAATCAATAGAAAATATAAACTATAAAAATTCAGAAAATGGCGCTTTAGTAAAAGTTGTTGAGTTTGATGGGTATTTTTATAGAAGTATTAAAATACAAGATCTGGAACATCTTTTGAAGAACCATCAAGTGTAGCTAAAATCTGGTAATGTGCCAACCAATTCAAATTACATAAGCAAAGCTAATAAGAAAATAAGAAAATTATCCTCAATAATAGCTTGTTTATGACTTTTATTCATGAAAAAGCATTTTTAGTTGTCACTTAAATATCTAACATATGGAATACAATCTCCTAAAATCAATGAACAAGAATATCAGTTCGTAGAGCGAAGGATCAGTCCACACGAAATTGCTAGCGTCCACTAATATAAAAATATTTTTGTAACGTGCATATATGTACATATATATATTTATGCTAAATAGAATTACAAACAACACAGCATTCCACAAAATCGAAGCGTACAAAAACAAGGTTAAGCAAGATAAACCACTCCAATGCTAGAAAATCTTGAAAACTGGCAAACATTAGTTATAAAATCCACCGGAGGACAATAAAACTGAGAAAAGCACTGGCGTTTGTGAACGCGAAGTAACGATAACTCAACTGAATTGAAAATCCTAAAGCAAAGCGAGCAGGTACGAAAACATTCGAAATATGGGTTGAACGTCACATACAGTGGCTAGTATCGAGGTCATATGTCAGACACTGTAACTGTACGCTGTACACTGTGCATTGTAGAGTGGTCTTGAAATAATTTTTATTGTTAATATATACTGTAATATTTGTTATTTTTAGCAATAAATAGTTATTGAAATACAATATTTTTTTTATTTGTGGTGAGATATTGGTTAATTAGACTATATTCGAGTCTTTTAAGCTAGAATATGTTATATCACGTATAATTTCCCGTGATGTTAGACGCCTACTGTTATATGGAGTCAAAGGCAGTGTTTGATAAAAATATAACTATTATTTAATTTAATTACTTTATTCGAATAGTAAATTTATTTAAAATTATTCAGATTTTAAGAAACAAGTGACCCGCGCGACTGATGAAATAGAACTCTCTAGGAAGTCAAGTAATTGCTATGCGTTTTACTAAGGTGCTGACTAAGCACATAAGTAAGCAACACGTGTAAAGGAATGTATGAATATAACAGGACGAGTCTCGATGTTCACAATTTTGCTGTATATATGTATAGATATGTCAGAGGAAATATTACGTAGATTTCCACAATTTAAAGGAAAAACAAAAAAAAACTGCAATATAAACAAATTCACAGAAAATAAACCCACACACACTGCTATTTTCAAATATGTGTACTTTTACAAAACTAAACTCATTGAATATGTTGCTGACACAGAACTGAGCCACGACGGTATATTTTAACCAAAAAATCCAGTGCGAAGGTTATTCTGGGGAATTGTGAAACTTAATCGGGGTATCCCTTGAACGTTGGCTGATGTCCAACAAAATTCAGCCATATCTGCCTTCATACGACAATTTGCCTTATAATAGGATAGTTAAAGTCGATTATCGTACACATTCATATTTCTAATTGTACTGACCGCCGATCTAACACTGCTACTTTTATTTTATGTATTGTTTCCAATGGAACGAAAATTGTACGGTTATTGTTGTTTTTATGGAAGTAAAAGGCATTATCAATATATAGATACGAATATACCAATATAATATAAATATATTACACCTATATCCCATCCTAATAAAATTATACACCTACCTACTGAATATATTATATTAATAAATAATAAGTGGGGATAAAAATGCATTAATAGAAATAAGAAAGTTTGTACCTGTACTCAATTACTTACGTTTCACTTTTGTCAGCGTAGTTTCTAACTCCTTTAACAGAACAGTCTCGGGTTCAGTTACCATATTATTTCTTTCTATTTTTTCTAGCGTACACAGAAGAAACCATAGAAACCTTGTGTTAAGATACTCCTTTTCTTATTATTATTATTTTCTCTGTCTAGTTAGGCAAATTAAATCATTTGGTTTCAACATTAACATACGATTACCCGTATCCGATCTAAAATTTGAAAACAGAGCATAGAGTACTGCCACTCAACACACTATGTTGCAACATTGTTAATTCTACAATCTCTACTTTAACAACCTCTAAAAAAACGAAACGCAATGTATGTTTTTTATCATTATTTACATATATCTATTACAATTCAAAGTGAACAACATACAAATTAAACAGAATATTTCACAGTGGTATCGTCTTTTAATGCGCGTCGCATCTGCTCTGTGACTACTGACTACAAGTAGGAAGCTAGTACGGCGCACCGCGTGAGTTAAGCCTTTGATGCAGACGCTGTGTGTTACTTTGCAAATCGTTGCAATTTGTTCCTAATGCTTATGCATTTGTAGCAGTCATAATTGCATTTTTTATTCTTTAGATTGCTTCATAGTAATGTTTGGATATTTGATAAGTGTTGGTTGCAAGTTCGATTTTCGCTTAAGTTAATGTTTTTTTTTATTATATATCGCCAAGTTTTCATTTTCTCTACGCCACGTAACGGTATATTCTGCAACTTTTTAATTTTGTCTCTGAAATTAGAGCGGTCCACCAAACAAATTCAGCTCTAATAAAGATGATTATTAAGGTTATCCGCTTACGCTTTATACTTTTCATAGCAGGCAGGTGGAGAACCTAGTATTAGGACACTCCGTTCTTTGCTCACCGCCTTTCGAGGCATGAGAGAGTCGAGACGTGTTAAATGTTGGAACACAACACATCGCTTGCCTTGTGACTAGAGCAAAGAAAAATAAAAAAATAACCATTCTTAGTCCTCGTATCAGTTAACAATATAGAAATATATTTTATCATTATTAAAATGTGCATATTTAAATATACTTAAGAATACTATTTGCCGTTTGATCTGTAGCTAGAAACACAATACGAAACAAGTGTACGAGCGTGACAGCGTATGCATTTGAGACGCGCTCTGTGTTACAACTAACATTACATAGTGTAGCTATTTGCTCCTAATACTAATGCCTTTCTATTATTTAATATTTTTTGTTGTGGTTATATTGAATTGTGCTTAAGAAAATTGCACAAATCTCGGTTTTTCTGGTTTAAAATTATTTTTTTTGCTCTGGCAGCAAGACAAAGCGGGGCTTTAAGCTCTGCGATCTGGTACATGACATCAAGACAAATGTTTAAACATGTCCACAAAATAACCCCCCCAATACCTAATTAATTACATAAATAATTAGTATATTATCATATTTCTTGAGTTTCAGCATATCTTTCTTAATTTTTTCACATTTTATGCCAGAGAAAGAATTACCTCTTCATACACGTCCTATCTTAAGTCTTCGTGCTCTTATACAACCTTCGTGTAATATTACAGACTCTGAACTTTCAAAGGTCACACGAGATCTCCCCTTAAAACGATTCAAGAAGATTTCAATTGCAATTACTATAATTTTCTTACACGTTGTTCATAAATAATATATTTAGTGATTTTAAAACTAGAATCTATAACGCCCCAGTCCACCCAAAGCCCACATAAAGCAACAAAACTTACACAGCTCGGTGCAATTTTGGGTCCGTGTCACTCAACACCGCGTCGTTTGATGTGGTGTAATTAAACAATGGCTTTGAGGCTTTATAACGTTTGGCACTGTTTTTTACTCCATTTAAGTATTGGTTTCAACTTTTTTATACTGGAAAAGAATATTAATTGTTTCCTTTATATTGTAGGTATATTTAGTGTCAGAAATTTCGAACTTCTGAAGAAGAAGAAGAAATCTCAAATATATCTTTACAATAATTTAGCGTAAATAGCTCATAATTTAACAAAGTCAAGAATACTTCTACGACACAATTTTGGTGGAATAGACTGGAATCATTTACGGGATGATGCAGCTGCAGTGAATTTCAAACTGTACAACAATTAATCAACAAGCTGCCTCTTTTAATTTCTTTTAATTTGTTTCTGTTGCAACTTTACGATTATCATGCCCCATTGCGTTCTGTGCGGATGCGACATCTTCCTGCTCCATGGTTAACAGAGGATATAAAATTACTACATAAAAAAAAACACGGAATAACTGCGACTCCGATTGAATCCAAGTGACAAAAATAATCTTACATATAATAAAGCTTCGGAAATCTTTGCAATAGGGTGTGTAGAGATCATCAACGACGTCACAAACGTGTAGTTGAAGAAGATGACATTTCTAAAGTGTGGAATTTTTTTAAATTCATAGGAGTTGGTAAAGCACGTCAAAGCACTAATTCTCAGAATATCGATTTAAATAAGCTTAATAAGCATTTCTTCTCTTCTAGTACAATTAGTGACATTAACAAGAAAAATACACTTAATCAAATTGCCGCTATTACCTCTCCTCGTATTCCAAGTTTTCTTTTTAGTCAATTCACGGAAAGCGATGTTAAGAAGAACATTATTGCTATAAGCTCTGACGCTGTTGGTACTGATTGTGTCAGTCGTAAAATGATTATTTTTGCCATACTTGATATAATTTGTCCTATCCTGACTTCCATACTTAATTTTTCCATTGACTCCTGTGAATTTCCGTCGTCATGGAAGGAAGCACAAATTATTCCGTTATCCAAGATGAATAACCCCACTAGTTTTTTATCCAAAGTCCTAGAACGCCTGGTCCAAAATCAGCTTGCACATTTCCTTTCTCAAAATAGCCTTCTTAACCCATTGCAATCCGGTTTCCGTCCAGGTCATAGTACGACGACAGTACTTGTTAAAATAACTGATGACATCCGTTTGGGCATGGACACACGTAGATTTTGATATAATACTTGCCATTTTATCTTCTCTTAACATATCTCCTTACGTAATTGACTGGTTTCGTAGTTATTTGCGTGGACATCGGCAGCGAACTCTACCACCTCTATGCAAATGTTTTTCAAATTTATTGTCAATCTAAAATAGCTGATCTTCCAGCAGCTAATAATAAAATTAATGACGATCTTCTACAAATAGCCACATGGAGCATTTGCTACAGAGTACAGTTTGACCCTAGCAAAACTCAAGCTATTATTGCTGGTAGTCCGAAGCTTGTATCGAGAATAAATATTTTCACTTTACCTTCAGTACTTTTAAATGGCCTTATTATACCTTATAGTACACCGTTAAAAACCTTGGAGTCATTATCGACCATAATATGTCATGGGATCCGCAGGTGAGTGAGGTGAGCAGAAAGATATTTGCATCGATAGGAAGTCTCTGAAGATTACACAATTTTCTACCTATTCCAACCAAAATTGCATTGGCACAATCTCTCGTCTTACCAATTCTTGACTACGCTGACTCTTTTTATCTTGATTTAAAAGAAATCAAACTAACTTAAGTTTACAAAATCTAGCTATGCGGTTCGTCTACTTTTTTAATCGTATTAAAAAAGTACGACCACGTCTCCAAATTTCGTAAGAAGCTCAAGTGGCTCCCAATCTATCTTCGCAGGAATAGTCATATTCTTCAGCTTCTTTACTGTGTGCTGTTTGATCTATTAACCCCACCATACCTAAAGGCGTGTTTTAAATTTCTGGGACATTTTCATACCCGAAGTCTGCGCTCTAATAAAAATCTGATTTTAAAAATACCTTTACATTCCTTCCCATTCGTCACTAATTCCTTCGCAGTAACAGTCTACAGACTATCTAGTACACCGTTAAAAACCTTGGAGTCATTATCGACCATAATATGTCATGGGATCCGCAGGTGAGTGAGGTGAGCAGAAAGATATTTGCATCGATAGGAAATCTCTGAAGATTACACAATTTTCTACCTATTCCAACCAAAATTGCATTGGCACAATCTCTCGTCTTACCAATTCTTGACTACGCTGACTCTTTTTATCTTGATTTAAAAGAAATCAAACTAACTTAAGTTTACAAAATCTAGCTATGCGGTTCGTCTACTTTTTTAATCGTATTAAAAAAGTACGACCACGTCTCCAAATTTCGTAAGAAGCTCAAGTGGCTCCCAATCTATCTTCGCAGGAATAGTCATATTCTTCAGCTTCTTTACTGTGTGCTGTTTGATCTATTAACCCCACCATACCTAAAGGCGTGTTTTAAATTTCTGGGACATTTTCATACCCGAAGTCTGCGCTCTAATAAAAATCTGATTTTAAAAATACCTTTACATTCCTTCCCATTCGTCACTAATTCCTTCGCAGTAACAGTCTACAGACTATGGAATGATTTGTCTCTAAATGTGAAAAAGGCAAAATCATTAATTACTTTTAAAAAACTTTTATATATATATATATATATATATATATATATATATATATATATATATATATATATATATATATATATATATATATATATATATATATATATATATATATATATATATATATATATATATATATATATATATATATATATATATATATATATATATATATATATATATATATATGTGTGTGTGTGTGTGTGTGTATTTATGTGTATATGTATATGTATATATTTTATTAGTATGCATTATAATTACTAGGCATAATAATTATTTGTACACACCCTCAACCCCTTTTTCCTTCCCATTATTTTCTATGCCTTAAGGTTGCCTGGAAGAGATCGCTGTTATATATGTATATTTATTTTATTATGTATATGTTATTTAAATAGTGTTTCTAATTGTCATATCATATGGGTGTACAATAAAGATCTATCTATCTAATTTATTACAAAGCCTTCGTAGCACTTCGTAGACTTTGCATCAGTTGCACAGTATCTATAAGTGCGATAATAAGAATTCGATTTCCACTCGAGAAAATTAATTATATTTGTATTTTAATTGAAAAGAGAGGAGAAAAAAAGCCACTACTGAAAAACAAGTCTTACAGTTTCAGTAGTAACGTAAAGTTAAAGTAAATCATTAATTTTTATGCAATTTTCAATGAGATTTTAATGTACGTTCATAAAATATGATAAATAAAATTCAACATTAACAATGATATGCTGCTGTTAGTATTTAAAAAAAAATATTAATAAACAATTGACAGAATAAACATAAATTATGATTATTTAAAATTATTAATATTTATTTACAAGTAATCATTATGTAGGTACTTTTAATTTTTAAGTAGATTGCTTTCATTAAACTCTTTAAACTCCATACATAGAATAAATCCAAATCAATAAATTACTATAGTATAATTAATATTGGAAATTGAACTTTTGTATAAGTTCAGCTTTAATAAGCTGATAATTGTATATTTAAAAATTTAGTAGTGTAAGAGATATATTTAATATTCATTTAAATTATTACTTGACGAAACCCAATGCAGCTTATAATTTACAAAATTATGAAGAAACTATCAAATAAACCAAACGATTGATTATAATCATAATCGCAGATTTACATGAAATGATCTCTTTCGTACTTACAAATACTCTCTGATCTGACCACAATATGTTGTGAAATAATATACAAAATATAATCGTATGTGATTAAATTACGTCATATTTGTATTATTAAATTAATATATAACATAATGGCCATTGTGATTATACTACAGTTATATGTGCGAGCTCAAAAATTATCTAATATCTTTCCCGTTTTAGGGAAAGTAATATCTTAGATTTGGCCATTTTTATGGAATTATTAATGCATTGTAATTATAAATTTTTAAATTTTAGCTTTTAAATATATGTCGTAACTTCTTGTTTTATTAAGTATATTAAATTTTGTCATGATATTATTTATAAAAGGTTTTATTATTATTGTTAGGTATAAACAAAAATCCCCAGTACAGTACAATATATCTGTTCACGTTAGAGGGAAAAAAGAACTCTAGTATACGTTAAAGTGTAAAAACAGCAGCGCTGTAAATATATTATTTTTAATATTTTTCTACATTTCCACACTCAGCAAACACAATTTTATATTTTGCCTCCTAAGCTTTTCCTAATACTAGAGCTTATGTTATAAATATTTGATACCTCAATATCCAAATCTCAGTTTCTCATACAACCAATAGCAAGAGTACAGAGGCGTAGAGGATTCAAGTAACGCAACAAGTTCGTTCATATTGTAACTTGTTACGGTTATTGTGCAATTTTCTCTTGCAATATATCACGTATACATAAAAAGGGGGGGTTTTATATAACAGCGACTTTCTAACAAATATATGAGTTGTAATAAAAAATACGAATATTAAATTATGAAGTACTATTTCACTTCTGGCTTAGTCCTTTCTTTAAATAGAAGTAATTTAGAGTTATGTATGATTTAGAAACGGCACAGAAATGTGTCTCTACCATGGGCCTCATTAAGAAGCTCAAGGTCGCTCAACGAGCTATGGAGTATATGCTCCAAATTTGGAAACGACTCCAGGTTCCCAATTTAGCTCTGATTAGAAGTTGTATCTAAATAAGAAACAAACTTTTAATGTTTATAAAAAGGACAACATAGACTCAAACGCTGCTGACACTCAAAATTCCAGTACTTGTAAAATGGTTTTTACATGAACAGTGTTTTGAAGTATGTATATTTTTTTTGCTGATTATTACACATTATTGGTAAATATTGCGATGAAAAAGCATTTATATTTGTTGTAAATTTAAATTTCCTCGTACATTTACATCAGTATAAGTAACTACGCCACGACAAGACTTCAACGGACAATAAAAAAAATATTGCCAGAGTTAATATAATTTATTCATATGCCATGTTGCTATGTTTTTATTTTGAAACTAACTCTTGCATAATGCAACGTATGCAGGGAATAACTTAAAAAAGTCATTAAAGTATGAATGTTAAATTTTGCGTAAAAATAGCTTTACGTAACATAATTCTGTAGATTATTATAATAACATAGTATATTGTATGTATTATTATAATATGTTATGTAATGAATACGTTATATATTATATAATGACAAGATAATCATTATCACTAATGACTAAGAGAATATTGTAAATTTTCAAATTGAAAAACAAAAGTGTTTCGCAGAATTTTCTGCATAGATTGTTGTCAGGCTTAAGGCTAGAATTTTAGTGAACCGGTGACATTTAATGTTAAAAAATGAAGATAGTGTTAGGACTCTTTTATAAAAGGTGGTAGTCTTAGATGATAAATATTATAAAAACAATGAATTTATGTCAATCGGTGTAGTTGCACGTAGGCTGCGGCCCGTACTGGAAGGGAAGAATCCTGAAGTATAGTTATTGAGTGATTTTTGTCATACAATTATGTAGAATGCCTGTCCAAATACGCTAAATATATTATTATATTTATTTATTTATTTATTTATTTATTTATTTATTTAAGGGCCACTAGTAGCTACTACATGTTATAATGACAAATGTTACACAATTATATGAAAATAGTTAACATGTGAAGCTTTTTAAAGTAGCCACAACAACGACAATATTTGTTTTAAAAATACATTAACACGTAATTATAGCAACATGAGTAAAATAACAGTTAAAACTGATAAAAATCAAAGATATAACAAAAATTAAACATGTACTTAATAAAATTAAAATTAAAAACACAAATATTTTGAAATGATATAGGCAAATTAAAATTAAAATTAAATAATTCATTACTCATGCAAAGTTTACATTACAAAAAATCACTAAAAATATACAAATCAATATATAATGAAATTAAGAGAATACAACAAAAAATAGCTATTAAAGAATATTTATTATTCATTTGCATCTCTCAACAGTTCTAGAGCACGTTTACGATAAATCATGGCAGAGTCATTAAAAATATCTAGATCTTGACTAAAACCATTGTACAACCTAGATAATCTAGGTATTGGTGCATTATATCCTAGTTTTGTTTTAGATATTCTGACATCAAAAGTACCCAGAAAACTACGTGCATTACGCCTTGGAATGCGATAGTATATCTTTCCAAGTAAATGAGTACAGTTGATCTCATTACGAACTATTTTAAATAGGAAAGAAAGATCTAAAGATTATATACATGTTTCGATGTTTATCTTTTAAAATTTAATTACACTATGTCAGATTACCAAACATAGTATCTTTCAGTATACATTCAGTTAGATTTTGATGATCAACTTATATTTATAGATACGTACATTTATACTATACGAGTGCAACTCACAAAATTAAGTTTGTCAAGTTTAATTAGTTGTATGTATCCTTAGCCTACAATTATAAAATTGATATGTACTTCATATTTATTTGCAACTTGTTATCAGTTTATGTCAGTGAAAGAGACTTGAATTTGTGAATTTTAATGTGCTTCTATAAATTTTAATTTCATTTTCATGACTAAGTTATTGCCACAAGTCATGATTATTTTCTAATAGTTTTTTGCATAATTACTGCCAAAATAAGCACACAATTAAACAAAGATGTTTAAATAATTGATGAGTAATGTTTTGATTTCCTTGGTACGTAAAGCATCCCAATTTTCAAATCTCATATTTTCTCTACATCTTACAATCACTTGTACCGCAAGAATTTCAATAACCATTGTAATTTTAAGCACACTAGGAATTTTATTCAGAATATAAAGCGATATTAAATACACATTCTTCCTCAATATTACGATAATAACAATATTATGTAAGCTATAAGATAATAAACAAAATTTATATAATGCCAACAAAAGTAGGGATGCGCTTGTAGAAAAGTATTTTTTATGTAAGTAACTTTCACAAATCAAAAAACTAACGAAACACCTACGAAATTCTAGGTCATATCATATGGTAAGAGCGAGCGTGGTGTAAATACCAACTACTGTATTTATTTACGTACACAAGCATTATTTATACACAGTAAATGAATAGCTTCACGCTTTATATCTAGTGGGGTAGTCGGAGTGTATGTATACACAGAATTTGCATAAACTATGAAAAATATACATACACTTATATATAATATATACACTACATATTAAGATAGCAACTTTTTACTTCAAATTTCAATACATTTAAGGATTAAGTCTTACTAGACTAGTGTCTTAACACTATATTTTCCGTTTTCCACCTTTTCAGACGTTTTTTTTCGAACCAGAGTGGAGAAATTGAAAATAAATATTTCTCTTCAAGTGGAATTTTAATATATAGCTCGAATTACCATTCTAATTATTAATATTATCTTTGAAACTTTAAAATTTTAACTGTATTTATGAGAATATTTTTATTATTATATAAATGAATTCCATGAGCGATTTCAATTTAATATTGATACTTTTCTCATTTTTCAAATTTATTGTTTTAAATATTTGTTTTATTTGTATTGTATTCAATATTAATTAATACGTTTTAAAATAACTGTGAGCACGTAAGCTCATCTTTTCATATTTCAAATTAAAAAATAATAAAAGACGTACCTATGGCCAATTTTTTTGTTTTCTTTTGTTGATACAAATATCGCTTGTTTGAATCTGACACTGTATGAATTCTATGAAGACCTTCTAGAGAGCATCTATTAGGTGAAACAATTAAGGAGCTGTCTTCAAGGTGTATCTTCTAACATAAATAATATTTAGAAAATATGTATATATACACATATTTTTTTAATTTTAATAATATGTGTCTAATTACCAGTGGAAACTTAGCTGGTATATGTAATTCTGTATATTCATATCCCATAAGTTTATCTTATTTGTTTGTAAAAATTTGTGTTGTTTCTTAAAATATACTAGACTGTTTTAAATATTCTAAATTGTATTTATATATATATATATAAATATATATATATATATATATATATATATATATATATATATATATATATATATATATATATATATATATATATATATATATATATATATATATATATATATATATATGTATGTATGTATGTATGTATGTATGTATGTATGTATGTATGTATGTATGTATGTATATATATATATATATATATATATATATATATATATGTATGTATGTATGTATGTATGTATGTATGTATGTATGTATGTATGTATGTATGTATGTATGTATGTATGTATGTATGTATGTATGTATGTATGTATGTATATATATATATATATATATATATATATATATATATATATATATATATATATATATATATATATATATATATATATATATATATATATATATATATATATATATATATATATATATATATATATATATATATATATATATATATATATATATATATATATATATATATATATATATATATATATATATATATATATATATATATATATATATATATATATATATATATATATATATATATATATATATATATATATATATATATATATATATATATATATATATATATATATATATATATATATATATATATATATATATATATATATATACAATTTAGAATATTTAAAACAGTCTAGTATATTTTTAAATGATATACACTAATATAATAAATTGATGTATAATCAAGCATCAAGTAAATCTAGAGCTAAAAACTGAAAAAGTAAACTAAAATCGACTTTTACAGTCTATTCAATTTCTAGGCTATCGCATAAACTGATACACTCTAAGTAATATACATTCTATAAGACTCTCTCCTCGTTCTAACATCATTTAATTATCCAACCTATCATAAAGCGGTCTATGGGTTAACGGCACAAGTTGAACGACTCTACCCGACTCTATTCCCTTGTGGATAGAGTTGAAATTAGAATATTGAGTTCAGTTAAAATTTACCACATAATCCAAGTTCCGATAAAGGTGTAATTAAAAGTAATACGTTTTATTGGTGCTTTTAGCATCCGCGAGTCTTTTGTTTTGTGTCACAGTTGTAAAACTGGAACAATTTTGTGGTTGGTTATTAACTATTCAGTTATTACAGCTACAGTTAGCTTGTTGCAGTAATATGGTGTTATTGTTTAGTATAGCATTTTAAATAAAATATATTATTATTTAATAATAAAAATATAATCTATTATCTGCTCAAGGGAGTAAAAGAACCTTAGATATATGAGTTCTAATATATTTCTATACATCGCTGGAAAAGGCTTAGTCTGTTTTTTCTTTTAATTTCATTTTTAGAAATAAGTTATTACCATTATTTATTTATTTTTCCAACTCTTTTTACGTAAATCCTGCTAAAATAAACAAATAAACAAACAACGATATTAAAATTCTGATAAGTAGTGTTATGATTTCTGTTATCGATATCCGATAGCATTATTCTACGTTTAAAGAGATTAATAATACGACGTTATTTAAACTCAAGAACGTGTATTAAGCATGTACATTAAGCAATACAATTAGCAATAATAAAGCATAGATGAGAAGCGAGAACAGAGATAGTCACTAGTAGCTAATAGCGCGGTAAGCGAGCGACTAGTCCGGGCGACGCCATCCTCGCCCGTCCCCCGCGCCGATGACGCGGTCCCATGCCCCTTCGACTGTGTGCACGCGCTTGATGCGTGATGCGCTTGCGCTCGGTGCAATAATAACAAGCGAGTGGCGGATGGTCGCCACAGTACTCCCCCTGGTAGACCGTGACTACGGGCGATAAAATTCCGGTATCCTAACTCGTCTGCCGCTACTTGTTCGCTTGACGTCATTTTTGACCTCTGCTGGAACGTTTGCCTCCTTCGCCAGGTATGCCGGTTTCAGTCTGTCGATTGCCACTGTGACTGTCTTAGCGTTCATATCCAAGGTGAAGTACTTCGGTTGACGATTAATGACCTTGTAGGGTCCAGCATATGGAGATTCTAGTGCTCCTCTCAATCTATCTTGCCGCACGAAGACTTGGGAGGCTGTGTGAAGATCCCGAGGAATGTAGAACGTGGACGTGTTGTGCCAGGTGGTGGGACGAGGAGATAGCTTCGCCATGTACGCGCGCAGACGTGTCGCGTACTGGGTGACGTCGCCTATCTTGTCCTCGTTGCTCGAGCCGAAGAACTGACCAGGTAGGCGAAGGGGTTCGCCATACACTAGTTCGGCCGATGATGCTTGAATGTCTTCTTTCCAGGCACTACGCATGCCTAGAAGTACTAGTGGGAGCGCCTCCGTCCACTGTGAACCAGGAGAATAACACATTATTGCCGCTTTTAATTGGCGATGAAGACGCTCGACGATACCGTTGGCTGCAGGGTGATAAGCGGTAGTACGCAAATGGCGCGCACCAACCAAGGCCGTGAGAGCCTGGAAAAGGTTACTTTCGAACTGGCGACCACGATCTGTAGTCACCCGCTCTGGGCAGCCGAACCTGGCGATCCAGCCAGATACGAGAGCGGCAGCACAGGTCTCGGCGGCGATGTCCCGGAGAGGATACGCTTCAGGCCATCGCGTAAACCTGTCGATCACGGTAAGGCAGTACCTGTAATCATAAGACAGAGGTAATGGTCCTACGATGTCGAGGTGTATGTGAGAGAACCTCGAGGAAGGTACTGGAAAAGGAGATAGAGGAGAGGTAGTGTGACGGAAAACTTTGGATTTTTGGCAATTTAGGCATTGCCTAGCCCACTCTCTACAGTTTTTGCGAATCCCTGGCCAAACAAATCTTTGTGTCACCAGTCGCACTGTAGCTGACGTTCCTGGATGATGCAGGTTGTGTAGCACATCAAAGACTTGCTTGCGGAATGCAGGTGTCACGTACGGTCGAGGTGTAGGCAGAGAAGTGTCGCAATAAACTGGTATGTTGCTGACGTCAGTACTCAGTTTCTGTAGTCGCAAGGTGGTGCCGTATTTAAGAAGTTCCAGTAGTTCTGGGTCATTTTCTTGCGACTGTGCAAGCAACTGGTAATCAATTGTAGCGCTAACTACTTCGATGCGCGATAATGCATCAGCTACGACGTTGTCCCGACCAGATATGAATTTAATATCCGTAGTAAATTGTGCAATGAAGTCGAGGTATCTGAATTGTCTGGGTGAACATTTGTCTCTATTGAGCGAAAAAGCAAAGGTGAGTGGCTTGTGGTCAGTAAACACAGTGAAAGTTCTTGCTTCGACCATATGACGGAAATATTTAATAGCCTCGTAAACTGCCAGTAGTTCTCTGTCATACGGGCTGTACTTCTTTTGTGCTAAGCTAAGTTTATGAGAAAAGAAAGCCAAAGGTTGCCAGTCGTTGTTCATCTTTTGTTGCAGCACTGCTCCGATAGCCAAATCCGAAGCGTCCGTGACGATGGCGAGTTCTGCATTAGGGTCTGGGTGAGATAATAGTGTGGCCTGCGACAAGGAACGTTTACACTCTTCAAAAGCTTTCAGAATCTCTGGAGTGAGTGTGATAGGCTGTGAGCCTTTGATGTGCGAACCGGCAAGAATATTAGTAAGCGGTTCTTGAATTTTAGCGGCGTTTGAAATAAAACGCCGGTAAAAATTTACCATACCGAGGAAACGCTGGAGCTCCTTGACTGTTTTCGGTATCGCGAAAGCCTGGATAGCTTCAACCTTTGACTCCAAAGGCTTAGTACCAGCTGCTGAAACCTGATAGCCAAGAAATGTTATCTCCGACTGCCCAAGAATACATTTTGAAGAATTTACTAGTATTCCGTATTGTTTGAGGCGCTGAAAAAGTTGTCGCAGGTGATCTTGATGCGCTTCTGGAGTAGGGGAGTAGACTAGAATATCATCGATATATCCGTAGCAAAAATCCAAACCTAGTAGAACCTCATCAATGAATCTCTGGAAGGTCTGAGCGGCATTCCTAAGCCCGAAGGTCATGTACGGAAATTCGTAAAGACCGAAGGGGGTAGTAATAGCAGTTTTCGGAATATCCGCAGGATTTACTGCTATCTGATTATATGCCTTGACCAGATCTATCAAAGAAAATATGGTACATCCTGAGAGTTGATAGGCGAAATCATGAATATGACGTATGGGGTAGCGGTCTGGAATGGTTCTGGCGTTTAGGGCACGGTAGTCGCCACATGGTCCCCATCCATCGTCTTTTTTCTTCACTAAATGTAACGCAGAAGACCAAGGACTTTGGGAGCGACGTGCTGTACCACAAGCTAGCATCGCTTCAAACTCTTTCTTCGCAGCTCCTGTGCGAATTGGATCCAGTCGTCGAGGTTTACAGGAAACGGGTGGACCCGGAGTCGTTTTTATAAAGTGCGGAGTACTGTATTTAGGAGAAACCTGGACACCTGCGGGTCTGGTTATCTCTGGAAAGTCTTTAAGTAGCGTATGGAACTCTGTCTTACCGGTAACAGCTTTGATGGAAGAGATGTCATCTATACCTTTATAGGTAGTAGCTGCAACTGAGAATGTTGTCACGCCGTCGACCAACCGCTGGTTCCTGCAGTCCACCAGCACATTGTAATTGCTCAGGCAGTCCACTCCTATAATAGGCTTCGAAACATCTGCGATGGTGAATTTCCAGCTGAAGTCTCTCCTGAGGCCCAAGTTTAACTGTAAAAATACAGGTCCGTACGTGTGAATGGTCGTATTATTTGCTGCCATTAGGTCAAATTTTGACTTAAAACAGGGCGTCTTGATCGCTGATCGTGGAAAAAACGCACAAGTCGGAGCCAGTGTCTACAAGAAACTGCATTTTTGATGCACGATCAGTAACAAATAGACGGCCTGTAGCTGAGGGGCAGTCGTGGGCCGCTACTTCCGACTGCCCTTGAAGTTTTCCGACTTGAAAGTGCAAGGCTGCTTACACTTGGCCGCTTTCGCACCAAATGTAAAGTGGTAAAAACAGTATGGATGGTTCGCTGGAGGCTGTCTAGGCTTAGAGCGGCTGCGTGAGCGGTATCTTTTATGCTGTGACTTTAAATGTGGTCTCTCTGATCGTTCGAGTCTACTGGAAAGTAAAGCCACTTGCCTGGTTAATTCCGCGATCTGCTGCATCATTTCGCTCTGGGAAGATGCTGGAGCAGAAGATGTGGTTGCTACCTGCGGTGAGGACGGAGCGATCTCATGCACCTTGTCGGCCAACTCTGCTAGTTTGTCCTTGTCGAGGTCCATCTGCGAAGCTATTACGGTCTGGATGTTCTGCGGCAACCTGCTAGACCATATGGTTAATAGAAATTCGGAAGGAACGGACGGACCGGCCAAACCAGTCAGGTAACGTAAAAATTGAGATGGCTTTCTATCTCCCAACTCCTCATGCATTAACAGCTGTTTAACACGCTTCTCCTGAGATGCAGATAAACGTTTAATAAGTTCTTTTTTAATTTTTCATATTTATCTGTTTTTGGAGGGTTAGTAATAACGTCTTTCACCTCAATTGCGTGTTGATGATCTAATTGCGCGACTAAATAGTAAAATTTAGTTTCATCACTCGTTATTCGAGATAAAACGAAATGCGATTCAACCTGCGCAAACCATAAAGCCGGCTCTTCCGGCCAAAATGGCGGAACCCGCACGCCTATTCGCAAAACTTCCTCCTTAGAATGTGCCAAGCTTAAGTCTTCCTCACTCATGGTTGATGATTAAAAAGGTAAAAAAAAATCGCTCACCGCTTATGTCCAAACCGCTATAATTCAAACGCAGTAAACAGCCAACGCCTCTTTGATGCAATTAAATATTTCTTTGTCACGCCGACGTCGGGGTCACCAATTGTAACAATTATTCTACGTTTAAAGAGATTAATAATACGACGTTATTTAAACTCAAGAACGTGTATTAAGCATGTACATTAAGCAATACAATTAGCAATAATAAAGCATAGATGAGAAGCGAGAACAGAGATAGTCACTAGTAGCTAATAGCGCGGTAAGCGAGCGACTAGTCCGGGCGACGCCATCCTCGCCCGTCCCCCGCGCCGATGACGCGGTCCCATGCCCCTTCGACTGTGTGCACGCGCTTGATGCGTGATGCGCTTGCGCTCGGTGCAATAATAACAAGCGAGTGGCGGATGGTCGCCACATATATATATATATATATATATATATATATATATATATATATATATATATATATATATATATATATATATATATATATATATATATATATATATATATATATATATATATATATATATATATATATATATATATAAAATTTAGAATATTTAAAACAGTCTAGTATATTTTTAAATGATATACACTAATATAATAAATTGATGTATAATCAAGCATCAAGTAAATCTAGAGCTAAAAACTGAAAAAGTAAACTAAAATCGACTTTTACAGTCTATTCAATTTCAAGGCTATCGCACAAACTGATACACTCTAAGTAATATACATTCTATAAGACTCTCTCCTCGTTCTAACATCATTTAATTATCCAACCGATCATAAAGCGGTCTATAGGTTAACGGCACAAGTTGAACGACTCTACCCGACTCTATTCCCTTGTGGATAGAGTTGAAATTAGAATATTGAGTTCAGTTAAAATTTACCACATAATCCAAGTTCCGATAAAGGTGTAATTAAAAGTAATACGTTTTATTGGTGCTTTTAGCATCCGCGAGTCTTTTGTTTTGTGTCACAGTTGTAAAACTGGAACAATTTTGTGGTTGGTTATTAACTATTCAGTTATTACAGCTACAGTTAGCTTGTTGTAGTAATATGGTGTTATTGTTTAGTATAGCATTTTAAATAAAATATATTATTATTTAATAATAAAAATATAATCTATTATCTGCTCAAGGGAGTAAAAGAACCTTAGATATATGAGTTTTAATATATTTCTATACATCGCTGGAAAAGGCTTAGTCTGTTTTTTCTTTTAATTTCATTTTTAGAAATAAGTTATTACCATTATTTATTTATTTTTCCAACTCTTTTTACGTAAATCCTGCTAAAATAAACAAATAAACAAAAAACGATATTAAAATTCTGATAAGTAGTGTTATGATTTCTGTTATCGATATCCGATATATCTGACCCAATTAATATATTTTTTTAAATATTTAATGTGCAGTATTCACATATATTTCATTATATGTAATAAATAAAATGTTATAATATAATAGTATAAATCAAAATTATTTTTCAATGTAAAAATTATATTTATTTTTGTTGAACAGCTTATTATATGTTAAAATTATATGAATAATATCATAATCATATTGCTTGGGTGACGTCTTATAGTGAATATGACTACACGGTTCTTGATACGACATAACTATTCTATAGTTTTATTGTTACTCTATCTACATTCAATCTAACAAATGCAACAATAGGTCTTAAAACTTTCAATACATAGAGTCGTAACAAAATAAACGTAGGAGAGAGACATCAATATAATTTACAATCGCAGTCAAAACATCGTTAAAATACAATGAAGACAAAGTCGTACATAACTAATACAAAATAAGCATTTAAATTTGAGCAAAGAACATTCACACTATATTGTTATATCATATTATGGACAATAAAGCATATATTTGGTTGTATTGTCGTTGGGCTCTATGAATATTCATAGGAATTACCATAAACAAATACTGCGTGTAAGAAGTAGGTTATTATGCGAATTTTCGTGACAGCCCTCCCTCCTCGAGCTTTGCTCTAATGTCTTATCTTTATAATGATAGCTACTTATACTGGCTCTACATTGAATTTTACTTAAATTTAACTTGTTTATCACTTTTTATATAAGATATAAATTTTTATCTGTGTTCCTCGCTTTTGCTTATTTATTATATATTTTTATTTAAGATAAAACTTGTGTATCTTAAGGAATTTAATATTTTATGTAATAGTAGAAAAATAAAAAATATTCGTGTAATACAAACCAATTAAATAAAAACAATAA
Source organism: Dione vanillae (assembly GCA_037178615.1). Lineage (NCBI taxonomy): Eukaryota > Metazoa > Arthropoda > Insecta > Lepidoptera > Nymphalidae > Dione > Dione vanillae. The sequence continues at coordinate 328,850 of JAZFAU010000054.1, forward strand.
TAAAAAATACGTATTGTCAATGTCACAGAAAATCCCACATTTTCGAGTATAAATTAAGTAATGACCGGCAATTTCGATTAAATTGCTTGTTTCCGCGTAGCACCTGATGAACTGACTATTTTTGAAATGTCTACATTATGAATGATAACTATACAAATTTTCTGAATAAAATTTAATGCCTTACTGTTCATCAAAACTATATTTTTAAGTGGTAGAGCCAAGCTACAATGACAACAGTAGCTTAAAGAGGGCCAGGCTCGCGAGTTACCAATGCATTGGGTCACTTGTCCTGGAGGTCAGCGGCCTCCGAAGAAACGGTGCTCCGCTATCCACCCGTGGTTTGTAGGGGACCCAACTAGCGTGTTAGCCCTACGTGAAAGGCTACCCTGCCGGCCACGCATAATTCTGGAGTTGCTCCATCGTGCCGGTTGGCGACCGGACGGAGAGAACCCGATGGCAACTTCCGGAGGGTGCGGGCGTCCCCGCGCTCTCCATACAAGTGCCCTCTCGATGCGTTATTTTTTGTGTGCTGCTTGGCTCCTAGTATGGTATTTTACCCTGACCTTTTTCCCCTTCTCCTATTCACTTTAACCATGAAAATTACCAAAAAGAAAAGTAAGCTAAACCAGCGGTTGCAGCTCTAATATTCGAGGATTGCACTCTAATCTTAATGATATCCATCACCATCTCGAGACTGAGAGACCGCACTTACTCTTCCTAACGGAGACGTAGATCTGTAACCCGTTGAATTCATAATATCTGCACTATTCAAGTTACATCTTGGAGACTCAATTCCGTGCCTATGCAGGCGTGTGCGTGTAACTAAGAGACGTGCCCTGCTGTCAGCGTCTTCGTAACTTAGAGGTTCCCGACCTTTCAGTTTTATGGCTTCTTGTGAATATTGGCCTTGACCAAATAGTTTTCGCCAGTGTCTACCGTTCGTATAGCGGAGACCAGAAGAAGACAAGGCTACTTAGCCATCTAAGCGAAGCTGCAGAATCGGTCCATCGACGTTTTCCTTCAGCACAGTTGGTGTTTCTTGGGGACTTTAATGCGCACCACGAAGAGCGGCTGTACCAGTATAGTGACACTGACCACGCTGGAAGAGAAGTATATCACTTTGCAATATTTTAGCCTCTCTTAGCTTCTCCACGAACCCACTCGTATTCCTGACGTCGTGGGCCACACTGGGTATTGCCTGGACTTTCTGCTGATAACTGATCCAGATAAATTTTCGGTTTCCGTTTCTCCACCACTAACTTTTTCGTCACTTTTTCGCATCTTACGCTTGGAAGCAAGTCTGTTTTTCTTCTAGAGATCCATCGTGCTGTGCAAACGCTGTCGCGAGCGTGATTTACAAGCTACAGAGTATTTTATTCCATTTGCTGAAGTATCCCTTGAGACCAAATGCCCATGGTTTAATGCTGAATACCTCTTAGCTGAAAAACGTAAGCGTAAAGCAAGAAGTTTAAGAAAGCTTCTAAAAGGTGTAAAAAAGCGACAAAAAAGCACGTTTTGACCAAAATGGCCGAATAGGGGAAGAGTTAGCTTCCTTTCCCTTAGGAAGCAAAATTTTCTGAAGCCTTGCTAAGTCGGTTGAGAAAAATTTTTGTCACTCTTCGCTGCCTCCTCTGCTCAACCTCAACGTGACGGATCCCTGGTAGACAGTGCTTAGGAGAAGGCCAATCTATTTGCCAATCTCCTCGCTGAGTATTCTCGTCTGTATTGCAACGGTAATGGTCCACCTCACTTATCTCCGTTTGGCCCTAAAATGAATGCCGTTAAAATACATTAAAAAGAAGTATTAAAATGTTTACTAAATCTGGACGTTAATAAGGCCAGTGATCCTGCTGGCATTCCTGCAGTGGTTTTGAAGTGTTGCGCACCCGAGTTGTCCTGTTCTCGTCTCGTGACTCGTCTATACTAACTCTCTTTAGAAACTAGTGAAGTCCCGAGATCTTGGAAGCTTACTAATGTCCAACCTATATCCAAAAAAGGAAGCCGTGCAGACACAGCCAATTACAGGCCTGTCGCGATCACCTCTATAATCTGTAAGATTATGGAATGTATATTGAATATGCGTCTCCTAACTTACCTAGAAGCAATCGAGCTTCTAAGTGATAACCAATATGGTTTTCGCAGAGGACGCTCCACTGGAGATATGCTAATTTATGCCACTCAAATTTGGAACGAGGCCTTGAGGGTCACGGTGAAGTAACAGCCGTTTCATTAGACATCTCAAAAGCCTTTAACAGGTCTGGCATGAGGCACTGCTCAGTAAGTTTCCAGCTTACAGCTTACCTGCTGAACTCTGTGATTGGATTCGTGAATTCCTAAAGGAATAGACCATTCGAATTGTCTTAGATGGATACTCGTCTGATTTAATGGCAACCAATGCTTGGGTACCTCAGGGATCAGTTCTCTCTGCAACCTTGTTTCTGCTGCACATAAACGATCTTTTAACACCCGGTATTATTAGCTATGCCGATGACAGCACGGTGATTGAGAGGTACGTGACCAACTCGCGAGCTAGTCCAGTAGAAATACGGTCCTTTAGAGAGTCCATGATTGAACGGGTGAACGTAACTTTGCAGTGGGTGTCCGATTAAGGTGACGCTAATCTTGTAAAGTTCGTACAGCACATATTCTATGAAATAATAAGTATAATATCAATATATTTATAAAAATTGAAACGTTTACAAAATTCAATTCATGCGTAATTTAATCTGCAAATAAATGTTAGTTCTTATCTGTCGAAATAGTAAAATAAGTTATTCTCATCGCTACAATAGAGATCTCTACCACTAATTTTACAATAAATATTTTAGATTACAATTATCAATTTTTACTATGTTTTCGGACGAACTATCAAAAATATAGACAACGACATAAAATATTTACATAAAATTAAAAGAATATATTGTTTATTCAATTTGAACAGTAAATTAATGAACTGCAATTGTGTTTCATTCATTAAACAATACGTACAAATACATACATATATACATATATGTGAAAAAATCTGCTAAAGCCCCATATTTCAGAAGCGACGGCATATCGAAATAAAATTTTTAAAAGATTAAATTAATAGCGCCAATACCAGTTATGATAGTGCCGTGACATTTCTACTGAAATGAATGATCATTTCATGTTTTAAATTCGTCTGCAAATAAAATCGACTAAATATTCGTTCGTATAAACATTTGCTTATATATTTGTTATGTGTATTATTTTGATTGCCACTTTTATGGCATTGTTGAAAATTTTTTAGCTAGATGCGGAAGGTGGAGTTTTAAATCAAGAATTCTTAATAAAATGAAATTATTAGCAGAGACTATTGTCTCTGAAAGCATATTAAAATATAAAATTTGTATAATAAGATTTTTTTAGCTAAACGCTTTATCCTGCATATTGCAGGGTAGGCAGAGGGAACTGCAGGAACCATATGAACGCAGTGTGAAGACACACCGTTGCTTAGTTCCTGCTTTCTCCGTCCCCGCTTTCCGCCTTTTTTGGGGGCATTGCGGGTTAAGTGGCGGACCTCAACGCCACGCTAGTTTCCAGAGCGAAGAAAATGGAAATACAAAAATCCTTCTTCAGCGAGTGGGAATCGAAACCTCAAACCGTCACATCGGCAGACGCTTACGCCACTACGCCACGACGGCCCTCATAATTAGGTCTGGTCTAATTAATGTTATAATCGTAGAGAGCAATGTCTTGACTCAAGCTCTTTACTTTGACTGCTATATAAAATATATGAAATCGAGAGCTAAACCGAAAAAACATTTTTTTAATTATATTTTATTTAAAGTAACACGATATTTTTTATTTATTTCAACGTTTACAAGATTTATACAGTAATATGAGCTTCAGTACTTTAACATTTCTTACTAATTTGTAACTGTATACACTGTAATACGTACACAAGTAACCATAACATACAAGACGCGAATCAACTCGATTTTTGTCCTAAATTCATCATCCTTAAACAACTCAAAGTTAAGAAGATTATTTGCTTAAATTTTATTACTGAAGACATTTCCTTAATGGATACATAACGTTTTGCCTTATTTTGTTAGAAAGAGAAAATATTCATTTACACTTAACATGTATACTGGATATATAAATTTAGTGAAAAAAGCTTCTTAATTAAAAGTTCAAAAACATGTGGATTATTATTATCATTTATTGATTATATTATTATTTATTGACGACATTAAATAAAAAAAGTACTCTCAAATGAATTTCAGTTCATTAAAACCGACAAATAATTTAAGAATATGTTGAAAATTAGCTACACAAAGTTAGAACAGATTTCATAGTTACATTTTATATTAAAGCTTTACACTTTTTCCCTACATGGTAGTGTAGGCATAGGGAATCGCAATAACCACAGTAACCTAGTGTTAATACACTCCGTTACTTTTCATGTTTTTCAAGGCATTGTGTGTTGAGTAGTGGAACTCAACGCCACGGCTTGCCTAGTTGTCAGAGCGAAAAAAATAGACATAGAAAATCCATCTTCTCCGAGTGGAAATCGAACCAACAAATTGTCGCGTTTTCCATAGTACATATTTGGATAAAACTAAACGGACGCCTATAAATTTGGGCCGTTGATGGAATACCTTATTCTATAGCTTATATCGGTTCAATCAGTTGGAAGCTATCGCTTAGGGGTCCGCGGCGTGACTCAAATTCGAGAGAAGATGAATCCTACTTGCTAGTAATGTTATAAATGTGAAATTTTATACGTTCAGATGTTCGGATATTTCTTATTTTCACAATAAATATTGAACAGACTTGGATTATCTTTAATTTCTGGAAAGAGCTTTCTTTATTGTAAAGCTTTATTTAAAACAGCTTTTTGTAAAACTTAAAATTACATAATATCACTTTACTACCTTTATAATAATAATGCATTGAGCTTTTATAATTAAATCTAAAATATCTATAGTATAAGAGGGAACTAAATATATGCAATAATTTAGCGTAATCTATCTTATTACATGTAAAGCGCTTCAGCGTTTATTTAAATAACGAAACTTACATTGATAGGACTAGGATTGCAATATTGTTAAATAATTAATCTTTAAGGAGAGGTAGCCCCTGGAACCCTGCTTTCTTTCTTCCGAGGCATTATGTGTTTACCAGCGGAACTCAATCCATCCTCCCTAAACGGGAATCGAATACACAAACCTCTACACCACAACGTTCCTCAAAATTAATCTTCAAAATATATAATACCAATTGAACTATATTTTTTAAATTATACAAAAAACTTGTTACTTGAAACAATTTAGACATCCTTTGTATAATATTTAAGTATAACAAGAAGTCAAAACTAAAATTGTTCACGCTTTAAGATCCACAGAGAGCTGTCAAAGTCAGGCTTGAAACTTTAGAGGAGGAAAATGTCTAGGTAATTGTGTGCCTACTCATACGTTGTAACTTCAAGAACCAACGAAATGCATCATGCGTCTTGCGTTCGTCTGACACAAGGCATAGAAGTGATGTATGAAGGAAAAGCACTAGGTATATGTAGTATATGAAGATAACATTGCTTGAAGTAGAGAAAAAGTTATTGAAAATTATTTGTTATATCCTTCTTTTGCGGGATACAGCGTGATATGAAATAAATAAAAAATCACTCGGTGTGTCCTCTGTATAATAGGACTTTCACTATTTATTTACCCTTTGTGATTTATGGTAAAATTAACGTAATTATAATTATATATACTAATTTTAGAAATAATGATTTAGAATATATATATATATATATATATATATATATATATATATATATATATATATATATATATATATATATATATATATATATATATATATATATATATATATATATATATATATATATATATATATATATATATATATATATATATATATATATATATATATATATATATATATATATATATATATATATATATATATATATATATATATATATATATATATATATATATATATATATGTATAAATATTTTTGAGTTCTTGCCTCTAAATCAATATTATCTTTTATTACACCACCTCTACACTTTATTTACCGCTATTAATGTATTAATACAAATAATAATCGAAGCTGAGACCAACTACGTTAAGTTACTTTTGAGAACTCACTATTATAAAAGTTTAAATTTCTGTTTAAAATGAAAGAAGGTTTAAACTTCAATAATTTTTTTTCCCCTAACTACCCCTTCTAACAAGGGAAACATATTATTCTGAAGTACAATACAAAGCTACCCTTTTTTCATAACCACGATTGTCCTTCAAAATAAAGCCTTCTATTAAACAGCGTCAAAATCACCCGCACTCTTACACATTCATTACAACGCTCTCACACGTTTTTGTACCTAAATAAAAAGCTAGATCTTATTACCAAGCAATAGAGTCAAAATTTGTGTAACAAAGATAATAAGAGACACGTTCAGACAGCAACTTAAATAGGTTTGACTAAAAGCTTTCGGTAAACCTAGTTTGGAACATCTCAGTACCTAAAATTCAGTTTTTTTTCTTGTAGCAATTTTCGACATTTTAGTTTAAATATAACAATTTGGTTTATATCGGAATATGATGTATAGGTAAGATGCTTTCCACGACATAACTCGTAATAAATCAGTTAATTTTGAGTTTTCGTGTATTTATGTTTGATTTGATATTTCTTATATTTTAAGACTGACTATACATACAGACAATTATAAGAATTGTGGCATAACGTCTAACTGTGAATGCGTCAGTTACGGTTTTGATTTCTCCATAGTGAAAATTCTCCATAGGGAATTTTCATTCTCTTAACTCTAACAACAAAATAAAAATATGACGACGTGTTCTACCGCTCATCACGCAAGGTCTCAGAAGGTGAAAAGTGCATACCAGAGTATTTTAACTTTGTTATATGAAGGATACTCAACAAAACTTGGTCTACCACTGAATAAAAAAGCCTATTGCGGTCTTTGGAATAATATTTTTCAATATTTAGAAATAAAATCAATTCCTAACTCCCTTCTTAACTCTACCATTTGACAAAAAAATAAAAAAAACAGCTAACAACTAAATGTCATTTAAATTATAGGACTCTTAAGTCATTAATAATATCAGCAGCAATCCAAGTGCCTGTATTTCAACAAACGCCATCAAACTTGCCAAAATTTTCGTTCAAATATAATAGTTGCCTGCCAATTTTTCCACCGGAAAGGGGTCACCCGTATTAGTGTATGTATAGTTCAGTCCATTTTATGATACAATTCTCCATGCATTTATATCGCTGTTGTTATATGAGAGAAGCTCCAATATATTTTGTATCTGGTAATTCGTTTTCAAATCCAACTTTACATACGGACTCGACATTCAATACGGAACCCTGTATTGCTGTAATCCTTAAATCGCCTTCAATAAACCACTTTGTATTCGTTTTATAAGCTATTTGTAAAGTTTACTCAAAAGTTTTATTGTTGTAGAAGAATAATGGAGCCATAGAGAAAAGTTTTAAATTTAAATAGATAACTTTGTATAAAACATAATTAATAGTTCAACTTTTAAAGTTTATCGTAGTTTACGTGGTACAGACGTAAAAATATAAGAAAGCGCGTATTCTCTGCTAACATTTCCTTTTCGTACAAATATTCATATAAGTAATTATATAAAGCAAAGTATATATGTTATTTAATACTAAGTACTTACCGTTCTATTTCCGAGGTTCCGCACAGTGCAGTTCAAATACGCGAACTTTCCAACGAGGGCGGTAACGTTACGAGATGTAGTCGCGTCGAAAGAGGGCGCGAGACGCGAAGTGCCACCGACGGGCAACGAGTTTATTGAACCCGCACCGCCCGCCACGTCGCATATACCTAGAAAAAAAGATATTTTAATAATCATATTTATATGTTACTCGTGAAAGCTTTTTTACTGCGCACACTTAGAGAGGTGGGCTTATGACATAGAAATTTTACAAAGAACCCACTACCATTAATAGTTTTTTTATGTATTCACGCTTTATCCCGTACATGGCAGGATAGGCAGAAGGAACTGCAATAATACCAGGAACCTAGAGTTAAGATACTCCATTGCTTAGTCCCTGTTTTCTGTCTTCAAAGCATTGCGAGTTAAGTGGCGGAACTAAACGCCGAGCTTTTTTTTTTTTTTTTTTTTTTTTTATATACTTTATTGCACAAATTAAAAAAAAAAATGTACAAAGGGCGGACTTAACGCTATGACAGCATTTTCTGCCAGCCAACCCAGAATAGTGTAGGAGAGTAGTCAGTAGGATGTGCACATAAAAGTTAAAGAAATAATGAAATAAAGTTTTATATAAACTTAATATCATTATTTTTATGCTATATATTATAAATTTAGTTCGCAGTCTACGTTTAATTAATTGCGAACTTTTTACATAATGTTTAATTAGAATATATAATTTTATATACTTTTCTGTGTTTTTAGTTCTAGCTTATTATTTATTTATATAATTCTTAAGGGAAAAGTTAAGTAACCTCTTAGAAAATAAAATAGAAGATACGGGATACGTCAGCTTTAAGCTCATGGACATGGCTTATGGTTAAAGTTTCTTCCAAACATCTATATATGAGAACAAAACACAGCGTTAAAGCTCCACCACTCAGTATTAAAATGTCTTAAATTCAAGTGCAAATCAAATTGAAGCTTTGCGTCAATGTTATGTCAGAATTCTTCTGACATATCCACAAAATCATTAAAGTCAAGTTATAATAATGATTTTAAAAAAATGTAACAATTGCACCTTACTTGAAATAAAAACACAGAAAAGTATATAAAATTATATATTCTAATTAAACATTATGTAAAAAGTTCGCAATTAATTAAACGTAGACTGCGAACTAAATTTATAATATATAGCATAAAAGTAATGATATTAAGTTGAAATAAAACTTTATTTCATTATTTTAAATCAAAGGTAACGAACGTATTGTTAGCAAATATCAAAATAAAATAAATATTGCAGCAGATACGTAATTAATAATTATAAAACGAACAATAAATCAAATATACATATATATCTGTACCTATATACATTTATAAAGATAAAAATATGTTCAGTTCCGCCACTCAACATGCAATGCCTCGAAAAAGGCGGAAAGCGGGGACGGAGAAAGAATCAAGCAACGGAGTATCATAACACTAGGTTCCTATAAAGAAAGGATATTATATATATATATATATATATATATATATATATATATATATATATATATATATATATATATATATATATATATATATATATATATATATATATATATATATATATATATATATATATATATATATATATATATATATATATATATATATATATATATATATATATATATATATATATATTTACTATCTTCATCCAAAAAGAACGAATTTTAAAAGAAAGGTAATATTAAAAAAGTTTCACGAAGCCAAACGTATCTCGACAATGAATATTATATTTGGTCCAGATCTCCGGATGCTGTGACTCTCCTTAATTAAACAATTCAAACACACAATGCTGGATCTTGGGGCGCTTAATTTAGTTCTTTGTTCACCGCCACGGTCTCACTGTGGAAATCCTCTTATTTAGAGTGTCTTTATACTTAACTGGCCTTAGTGTATTACGCTCTTTGGGTAGGTGTTTCTTTATATTTTTGTTGTGATTTTCTTCAGTATAGAGAGTACATAGAGAAGATATTATCAGCTTTACTGAAATATCATTTTCGCCTACAATTTACGCTAACACTACTAAAATTGAAAATTTCTGCATTAATAAGTTTTTATACTAAAAATATCTTAAATATAGTTTTTAAAAACTACTATTAAAAATATCTTAATACAAAAAACAATATATATTGGATATACGAGTGCTTTCTTGAGCTAGTTCTATTGCTACCTCATCAAATATCTGAGTAACACTCGGGTATAAATTTTGTTTATTATCTTGCACTGGTAAAAATAATAAATCCAAGCTATTAAAGCATGAGGCTTTAAAAATTGAATGCAGAATGAGAATCAGTGTCATAGAATCAACTTTCCTCAACATTTCTCTTATTACCCTGCTATATGCAGAAAGAATACAGTGGAAAATAAAAAATTGAAAATTATATATAAAACAAACGTTAAAAAAGAATAGTCAAATAATATAAGTATGTTAAATGTTAGTGAATAATTTAGTGCAATGCCATTTTAGATAAGGATTGCGTGTTTTAAATATTCACAGAGTGTTAAGACTCTCTTCTGCCCTTTAATTAGGGTTTTTAATGATTTTCCTTGTCACTTGTGACATGTATATGTAATTATAAAATCAAAGCACTAAATTGTTAGTATCTGATATCAAACTCATATACATACTTGTCAAATCTTAAGCTAAAGTTACGAATAGTTTGTATCTCATTTGCAACAAGAAGGCTCCTTACTGGGATATATTACATTCTTTATTAATATAACCTGTGACTTTACCCGCGTATATATGTGGAAATAATTAAGATCTTTTTGACAAGCGGCATCTTCTGTGTTGCATGGAAAAAATATGAAAGCAGGTACAGTGGGCCATATTCTATACAATAACTAAAACCAACACGCAATAACTTCAAAAAGGTTCAAAATTTAAATTAATAAAAATTAATATCAAAATATATTGTTAATAATAAACGCGAATCTCTCCGTTAAAAAGTCAAATAGAACAAAATTTACATTTAACAAAACAACTGTGGAGTACACGTATTTTCTAACACACAGTAATCCCACTGGCACTGTGAATTGGAATTCAACAGCCAATACATTTTCCAAGCCGTAAACTTATGTGATTGAGAGTTATATCGATTGAGTGATTTTCTATTAGATTCGGTTATAAATATCCTTACCAGCGAATATTCGCGTATGATATCATATCGGTGTAATGCTACGATGAGATCGTAAAATGCATTTATTGGATATAAAATTAAATATTTGGGAAGGTTTCAAAATGTACCGATATGGAAATATATTGCTTTATATAATTGGCAGAGCTTTTGGCGTTGTTGTTAATTTCATACGTAAGCTCTGAGGTCGTAAGTTCGCTTTGGGTAGCTATTTATATAAATTACTGTTTTTTTTTCTTTACAGCAGGGACTAAGTAACGGAGTGTCTTAACACTAGGTTCGTATGGTTCCTGCAGTTCCCTCTGCCTACCCTGCCATGTGCGGGATAAAGCGTGAAGCTAAAAAAAAAAAAAAGTACTAGTCATTTTATAGGGAAAGAATAAAGCAATAAAAGACGTGAACTATTTTATATATATTGAATTAGTTTTAATAATAAATATATATAGATTAAGGCATACTTTCAAATGACTTTCTAGGAGTCTATGAAGACTTCCACTATTTTGGTCCTGGTTCCGTCATCAGTCCAGCTGGAAGATGTTATGTTATTAAATATGTCGCCAAGACAAAATATAGCAACCAAATAACATAAAAATAAATGCATGATAATATATAGGTAATATATACATACTTAACGAAAACATATAAAAATGTGAACGCAGCGGACAACAATACGATAAAGAGTCTTGAGTGGTAATCCATTGAGCCAAGCGTTCTTGCACAGTTCGCAAGAGGGCGCGGGTTCAATTCCTGCTGCGTTCAAATTTTTATAGGTTTTCTATAATTGTCTTTAGTGTAGATTAACACTTTAAAAAATCATAAAAAATTGGCTATTACATGTTATTACACGTGAACTAAGCTAATAATTGATTTTTTTAGTGTTTATTTTACAGTTAAAGTATAAATAAAATCACATTAAAACAATAAAGAGCAAAATTACGCCAAACACAACAATAATCTAAACTAATCGTAATATATGCACAATACTAATTTCCCACTAGAATATGAAGATTCACTTTAACAGTATTATATAGAGACATTCACGTTATTAGCCAAATCGTGCAATTGGCTCAGCGGTCTAATAGAATTAGCTATGAAATGGCACAGAACTCGACACAGGTGCTTTTGGTACAGCGCGAGTAATTGCTCTTGAGTGACCATTATGAAGATGTTAGCAACTCAAGGGGTCTGGACTTAGTTGCAGGATTGATTAAATATTATTACACTATTGGACTATCATTGGACTATCATAGTCCAATGTACTCGTTCCATTATAGTTCGTATGTTATGTATATGATGGGATATGAGACGAGGACTCAATTTTGATTAGGTGATATGTTTATTTTGTTATTTTAACTTTAACTGTACTAAATTTTGCGTTTCAATATTTATTATTATTAGATACATGAGTTAAATGAGTGTAGCTACTACAGTACATTTGTCTGATGCATTAAAATATTATAATTTCATTATATAAAAATTGTTTTATACCTACTGAAGAAAGAACAAAACTATAATAAATTTCATATTTTATTTTCGTATTTCATATTTTATAATCGTATATAGATAAATAAAATAAGAACATGATTTTCTTCCGCTTTATAACTCAGAATGAGAATCGAACCCACAACCTGCACTTATTATTCAATATAATAGCCTCACAATTTAACCCTCACAATCACTTGTAAAGAAAAAAATATATATCCTCTAAGACTAACATACAACATGTATAACAACATACATATATATGTTGGTAGCACATACATATGTATATATATATATATATATATATATATATATATATATATATATATATATATATATATATATATATATATATATATATATATATATATATATATATATATATATATATATATATATATATATATATATATATATATATATATATATATATATATATATATATGTATATGTATATATATGTATATGTATATATATGTATATATGTGTATGTGTGTGTATATATGTATGTATATATATTAGATAATAATATTATATTTATTTATTATTTTATGACATATACTATGTAGATATATGTATGTATATATAATTTATTTATATATTTTTTGTATTTATTTATATTTTATTTGTTATTATTTTTTGTATCTTTATGTATATTTGGTGTGCAATAAAGAGTTAAATAAATAAATAAATGTATATAGAGAAACTAAAACGTGGTATAATGTATAATTAATTAATACACAACGTTCACCTCCCGTTGAGAGTAACTACGTCCGTGTCACCCTCGGGACCGGTTGTCTCGCTTTGTTTAAATTTTAAGCTTTGTTATATAGTGCCTTGTGATTTCGTTACATTTGAAAACAGAAATATTTCCATATATAATGTATCTTTTACGTGTTATATTTATGAATAAGTAAAAATATAAGTAATTAATTCAGAAATTTATGATTTTTAAACTTTTTTCTATTTGTTTGTTTATACGAGCACGTCTACGAAAGTGGATGGATTTCTATTATTTTCTTTTGTTGTGTAGCTGTTAGGTCTAGACAGATTATGGAAATTACGCTAGTTTCTCATATAAGTTAAGTGTATTCTTATGAGAAATACATAGTCTTAACCATTAAGTACTATCATATGTTTACTGGCTGCAAATGGCAAGTTATTAAGTCCATGTAAAACTGACTGTATTACTATAACACGATATTCAGAACAAAAATCTAAGCAATTTTTAATATTATTAACATTTTCAATATTGATATACGAAAAGCTTGTTCTTGATATAAAAAACAACGAAATTAACACACAATCAAATTCAATCTATCAACTATAAGAGTCGATATCAGAAACTAATTACAAAAAACTAAACTAGTCCTTATTTAGTAGATACAAAGAGTCCAAGTCCTATAACGACACATCAATTGTCACAAGTGAGTAAAATCAGTCGGATAGTGACAAAGTGATTGATTCATTGAACATCTCCAAGGTTTCAGAGACAATTAAGATCCTCTACTGTATAGAGTCGTAATAAATCTAGGCCTAAGATAGTTTGATTAGATCAAGATTGAAGTGGCTTTGCTCTTGTTAAGTAAAAATATCAAAATTTGCAGATATTTTTCGGTTAAAATTTATTTCTTTATAAAGCATAGAATATAAAATAATTAGTTTAAAGAAAGAAAATATTGTTTTAGGAAAATTTTAATCCTTGTTATGTATGTAAAAGGCAATCAATATATGTAGAAAAAATAGATACCATTGAGACGTAAAGACTTGTAATTAGTTTCTGATATCAACTTTGATATTAATAATACTAAAACGCACGAAAGGCGTATAATGACGAGGGGTGATAACAGTGGACGAGGTGAAAAGGGGAACACTGTTTTCTCTAACTTCTAGGCGCAAAGTCTTATAAAAAATGTGATTTTAATAAAATAAAAACAACGTTTTAAGTCTTTATTTCTATACATATTAAAGATAAAAAAATGTTTTTTTAGTGACAAATAGTCCTATCAATATCAATATCCTCATGACGTTTTATACGAATATTATTACCAAGAAATTAATCAAAGCCAACCAAAAATATCTATGGAACAAATATCTAATCAGTTCACACGTGATTTGTCGAGTTGATGTGATTTCTAAGTAAATTACAACTTTGTTTAATAGAATGTTGTAAAGTTGTCAGCAAAAGTACTCTGACAGTCGGTCTGTTTTCCATCGCTCCGGACCAAATGACCTGTCATCGCTTAAATATGTAGCGCGAGTTGATATGGGTACACACTACACTCTACACTAGAGTATCTATTTCCTTTTATTTATTTACGGTTAACTAAACGTAAATTTAGGGGAAATGCTCTTGTTACGTCTATCTTATGTTGGCACGTGATTTTTGTAACTGGTGAAGATATTTTTAGTTCCTTTTTTACGTGGTTATTACCACATTTTCTTCTTATTAATTCTTTTTAAGCTTAAATAATATGGTAAAATTTATATTTTTTTACAATTGGATTATATTATCTTTACCTATCCTATGTTATAAGTAATAAGCGAGTCATAATAAAATCAGTATTATATGTATTGGTCAAAGAGTAACTAATAACCCGGTAGAAATTTAATGATTAACGTTTTTTTGCTCAGCAAAAACTAATCAAGAACATTTATAAAAGCTAATTACGAAATATTTCCCCTAGTTTTCATATCCGCCATACTCTACATAGAGTTTGTATGAAACAGAATGCAATTAATGCGATTTAAATTCATTACACTGTAAATAACAGCATTATTCGAATATTTCATCGCGACACGCGTTTGCACGAACGTGTTACATTTTGCCGCATTGTTTTATTTAAAAAACATACGTACTGCTGTATGTAAACTATATGTTTAGTGTCGTATATAAAACAAACTATAGACCACAATATATGCACTACAGAATGGTAACTTTAGTTTTTCATTTTCCGTTTGGAATTTTGGGAAACTTTCCTTTAGTGCTCCTTTCTTAGTCTAGACTTCGTCAGTTAATTCATTTCAATAAAGATAACAAAATTATTATAATTAACGATATACGTATATTAATAACTTCTTATAGTGAAGCGCTGCTTACTTATTAGCCCGTTAATAATATAAATACAAATAACACTTAGAATCAAAGAACGTTTTGGGTCGTATGTATAATTGAAAAGTAAGGGTAAACTTTAAATTGTTTTTGTTTTTAGCCCATTTGCTCTCGGCTACCTGTCCCTTACCTGGAACTGAAACGTTATATGTATGTAATAGTAAATGGAAGTAATTGAAAATGAACATGGTAATTTCCTTAGGTTAGAACTAACGTTGACTGTATTTACTTTATTGTTTATAACAACTTATATTTTCCTATAGTTTCAGCCGTTCGTTGTTGGCAATCACCCACTATGTCTACTTCGTATAAGTACTTTTTTAAAATCTCAAATTTGCATTCTTAAATTTTACATATAAAAAATAAAATTATTACCTTGTACTTATATAAATTAGTTATATGACACTTAAATTTTTATTTCTGTTTAATTATGAGATATTGCGTTTTTGAGATAAATGACGGAATTAAACGCCATTTTTTTTTCTGAGTTGAAATCAAACAATTTTTGATCTTAATGGATTTTTTTCAGGATGGTAATCTAATTCATTTATCTCAATGGGAATTAAACCCATATCCCTGGTGTTTACAGTCAGACGTTGTGCTGTCTTTAAACATACAAGGAAATATTGTTAAATAATATTTAAAGTGAGGTAACGAATTTACTCTCGGTCGCTGCAAACCAAATAAGAGTTTAAAATTGAATAATATTTTCGAATTAAGTTTCATAAATAATTTTAATATTTAAGCGCGTCAAGAATTAATATAATATTTATGTTCAAGAGATTGAATTTGAAGTTCAAAAATATGAATTCATAAGTAAAATAAAATAAGAGATTTAAAATTTATATATAGATACTGAAATTGATCTCACAGTACTACTAGCCCACAGTGTACTTGTACTGGCTATTCAAACCTGCCTTCACAGGAAGTACTTCAATGCATTTTACGATTTTATTGTTACGAAAGTATTGTACATTGAAAATTAATGTACAATTTAAATTCGATACTGAATACATTCGCAACAAAACTTATTTGTAATGTAAAGTTCTTTATAATATTATTTTCGAATACTGAACAGAAATGTCAGTTGTTAAATAAATAAAAAGGACCTTGGTTGACCTTGATTTGGGTAAATATGATTTGCTTGCCTCTAATCAATATGGCTTTAGAACTGGTAAATCTACTGAGGATGTAGTCATGATTTTGGTTGATAGTGTGGTGCAGAATCTTGATAGTAAAATGAAGACCCTGGTGTCTTGGACATCACAAAAGCATTCGATACGGTTTCTTTATCTCTTCTGAACGACAAATTGGATTGTATTGGTATTAGAGGAGTAAGGCCGGATATTTCATCTAAAGCTATCTGACCGACAGAATTCAGGCTGTTGCAATAAATGGGAATGTCAGCGATGATGCAAGTCTGTCGTATGGTGTTCCTCAGGGCAGTGTTTTAGGACCCACTCTATTCTTAATAATTATTAATGATCTCTGTAACCTTAAAATATCTAATTGCAAAATTGTCACATATGCCGACGATACTGCCTTAATTGTTTATGGCCACTTTTGGACCGATATACTGAAGAATAGAGAAAAAGCTTTTTCCATTGTTATGAATTAGTTGTCATGTAATGTCTTAACCTTAAATATTGATAAAAGTCAGTTAATAACTTTCGGCCCCAAGCGCTCTTTACCCCCAGATTCCTTTTCTATTGTTGCTCACGTATGTTCCTATGACATTCTTAACATTTGCAACTGCTCTAAAATAACTAGATCTTCATGTATAAAATATCTTGGCGTCTGTCTCGATGAAAACCTTTCTTGGAAAAGCCATATACGAATTTTAACTTCTTATATACGAAAATTGGCATACATTTTTATACAACTGAGATCTAGTGCTAGTTCACAAACTATTAAGATGGTTTACTATGCCCTGGTGTAATCACTACTCTCTCAAATAAATCAAATCTGCTACCACTAGAAAGAGTACAAAGATGTATCCTTAAAGTAATAACATCCAAACCTACTCGTTTTCCAACGGTAGAATTATATCAGACATGCAAGGTGTTAACATTTCGTCAGCTGTTCATCTTGTCTTCTATTCGACGTAAGGATCGAGCTACTGGTTTCGACGCTGAGTACTTCTTAAGTAATCGCAGGAATCGCAGGATTGGCAGTCTATCCAATAGAATTGGGTCGCTTAACCTCCTCAAATCACCAATATTATTATTTAATTGCAATTTTGTACAACACTATTAATAACTTAATAAACATACATCCTTTAACAACTCATCTGTGTAAAGTTAAACTTTCTAACTGGTTAATGAAATTAGAATACGATCAGACGGAAGGTCTTTTGGCTGCCTAAATTGAGTTTCACTCAGTAACACATAAAGAACTCACACACACGCACACTAACACACTGGCGTATTCACACACACACATACATATACTCTCACACACACACACACACACGCACTTATACACATACTATACCATTTAGCTAGTTTTGTATTCTTTGTCTATTTTTTTATATATTATTCCTTAAATATTTTTGTTTTGTTTAAATATCTTCAAAAATCTTTTATGTATATTGTACTTTTTAGGGTTCCGTACAAAAATAAAAAAACGGAACCCTTATAGAATCACTCGGGTCCCTGTCCGTCCGTCTGTCACAGCCAATTTTCTCTGAATCTACTAGACCGAATCAGGTGAAATCAGGCAGGATGGTGTAATGCCCTGACTCGAATACAGATGTGTAACGTAAAAAATATTTTTTTGAAATAAGGGTAATTTTCGGGAGATAAATTAGGTAATTAAAAAAAAAATTTGCGAACCTTACTGAGTCATATATCAAATGAAAGGGCTTGTTATCAGGATCTCGAATATATATTTTTTAATTTTTTAAAATAAATAGTTTCGATGATATTCATGAAAAATGTCGAAAATTGACCATCGAACTCACATATCGTTTGGGTTTCGCACCAATTTGACAATTGCAGGACAACATGTAGGTTGGCTAGTTATTTATATAATTTAATTTTATTTCTTTTTACAAAATACTGAATTAACTGACTAAAGTACTTTTGTAGTTGTAGTTTGTATATTTAAAACGAATTTACATGAAAAAGCCTATAATAGCGGTATGACACTATAATTACAGAATTTTGTAGTTTGGTTTAAACCACGTTATTATAACAGCCAAAATTGCTTGAAACTTTTTAGGCTATTTCTAAATATATGAAAGGATTTAAAATCCAAAGTAATAATATAGTATGAAATATTTTAAAATAATTACATATACATTGTCATATAGGTTTTAAATTGTTACTAAGAAGAGTTTTAAAAATGGATCGTTTAGATGGGGACGGAGAAAGCAGGGACTAAGCAACGGAGTATCTTAACACTAGGTTCCCAGGGTCCCTGCAGTTCTCTCTGCCTACCCTGCCTTGTGCGGGATAAAGCGTGAAGCTAAAAAAAATCGTTTAGATAATGCTACGTTATTTTTTTTTAATTTTTTACAATAATAAATATTTGTTTCCTTTTAATCTATTTTATTTTATTTCTAATATTAATTTTCTACAATAATATGATATAACGTTATATTTATATAATATTTAATATGATAATAAAAAATCAAATAATGATGTCTATTTATTGAATGTTTTCAACAAAACAATGTAATTGTAGATTTAAGAACACTAATGAAATATAAATATTTTTGAAATTTATATTCGTCTATGTATCCGCTTATCAGTCTGCATATGTACATCACGAATTATTGGTTTAATTCAAAAAATACTACTATATTATGTTATAAAATCAGAAAAATAACAACACAATATTTTGTATAGGGAGCGGTGTCTTAACACTAGGTTTTCGCGGTTCCTGCGGTTACGGCCGCCTACCTTGTTATCAGTGGACTAAAGCCTGAAGCTATTAAAAATATCTTGAACGAGGCGAAAACTGATATACTCCTCTAAAATATACTGTACTTTATAAAAAATCAAATATACCAACCAAATAAAACAATAAGACTTAACCAAAATAACAAATCAAATTACATTTAAAGTGCTTAACCTAACATTCTGTATCTGGTACAGTATCAAACGCTCTCCCCAGTCCGCAGTGACCTAAACACTGTACAACACTTCAACATAATATGTTTACACAATCGTAAATAGCGATCTAAAAAAACTCACTCAAAGTCTTTCCACTTGAATGACGGCTTAGAGCGTCTATTTTTGTTTTAAAGTGTAGTTCATCTGTCATTGTCAGCGTGTGTGACGGCAGCACGCCGCCGCCTACGGTGGCCATATATTTTGTGAAATATGGATTATTGAATACTATATTAATGTATTGATTTGTGTTTATTATTGTATATTTTTTGTAGGCTTGTCTGGATAAACGTGTGGTTGCAGTTTTATATATTTCTGTGTAAGTTTAAAAAGTAGTGATAAGTCAGTAGCAGTAACTTATTTTTAGTTTACGCTGTTAAAGAATGTTGATTAGCGGAAAACGACGTCACAATTTATCTTTTCATCGGAGCTCAGAAATAACCGACCTAACTAAAAATACTAATAATTTATTTAATGTTATATTCAAATATATAATATAAGAACATACTTATACCAATCAAAATATTTTCATCATATTATAAACAAAAAGTATATAAAACTGGTTATTTACACACAACAACGCACACATATAGTATGTTATATAACAATATTAAACATTTGAGGCGAAACATAAATGCAAACGGTTTTTATCCCAAAAATTCCTTCAAAAACGGTCACGTCCATGTCCGCCCCATCCTTAATTAAAAAACACGGGTAATTACTTTAAACTAATCATGTTAAAATCAATTAAGCGGATTGCGTGTAGCTGATATGTAGGAGTAACTGACGATGATCAAAAATCGCTTAATCTACCGACACGCTGAAAAAATTTACATGTTTCCAATGGACGTTAATTGTTAAAGTAAATTATCTGAAACATCATTTTATATATCCAATTATTTTTAGATTAATATTTTTTATAGCTTTACGCTTTATTCTGCACATGGCAGGGTAAGCAGAGGGAATCATCAGAACCGTGGAACGTTAAGACACTCCGTTGCTTAGTCCCTGCTGTCTCCGTCTCCGTAATATTATTAAAAAAAAATGGCTTAAGGTAATGTTGTTATGCTTTAGATCGCAAATGTAGGAAACTAGTGATGAGACTCCGTTCTCCGCTTTCCATCTTTCGGAGTATTGCGTGTTGAGTGGTAGAATTGAGCATTATTCTTTGTCTTGGTGTCAGAATAAAGAAACGAAGAAGAAAATATTTCATTCTCTCCGAGTGGGAATTGAACCCACAAACCATCACGTACTCATATATTTTTTGTTATTATTTTCTTTTATACTATCACCAGTTTTTACTTTGGTTCCAATACTGTATATACGTTTGAGTCAAGTTAAGGTCAATATAATTAGTGCACATCTGTAAAGACTTGCTCGCCTCCGAAGATACATACTCCGTTAAACAGAGCGACGCTGTTAATCTATTGTCAACAATGTTGAATACGGTGGGAATGTTTATATTGAACAAGCTATGTAATTTCTACTGGTGTCTCTTTATGTTATATTGGGCTATTATATAAAGAAAGAATGAATGGTGAAAGAATGGTAAAAATGATATATCAAGCAAACGTTCGAAAGCATAATATGGAAGATATCGCAGGAAGATCAGAAGTGTAAAAAGCGTGAGGACTAATGACAGTGGACAAGGTGAGAGTAGGCAGGGACCGCAGCGTTTGGCGCTACCTTCTCTCTGACTACCTCGCTAGTGATAGAGCGTGAAGCTATGTATGTAAGTACTCCAGTATTTGCGGGAAAAGATGATCAGACGCCATAAAGGAAGTCATGGATATTCTAGTGATCAAGGCCCTCAAAAAGGCAGATGGCCAAGTGGTATGAAAGCAGACGGTCAGCTCTGCCATCAAAGTATATCGAAACGGGTACGACCCACAGTGGCTTATCTAACCAAGAAGTTATATGAATGAGTCTTCAATCTGTGCATCGTCTAGTATCTTGGATCTTTTATCGATATCAGCTTAAATAAAAAAAATATGAACATTATATAATAAATATATTAAAAATGCAAATTAATAGATAAGAAATAAAATTATTAGTTAAAATTTAAAATAAAATTTATTTAAATTATGTTTTGAACATAGCAATGATACTGAAGGAAGGTCATGGTACCTTACCAAATATTAGAAATTGTGGTACCATATATTTTTTTACGCTAATTCTAAACAATCGTTCTCTTAATTGGAGTTCTAACCCAATTCTTCTTTACTTCACCAATTATTATCTATCACACATATAGATTACAAAAAAGCCAACCAAACCACGTGAATCAATATTGTAATAATAATTACACACAGCACGTACGTCTTGGCACGCGCGAAGCAATTACGCCAAATAATTGCATGTTGTCCATATTGTTGCCGCTGCTGTACATTTGTCCATTTACCACTCAGCCTATTAGTTAGTGTTATTGCGAGCCCTGAATAGATTCAATTTACTCGTTTGAAAACTAAATTTTACCAAACTACTATACAATTCTATTCTATCATTCCAGCTGAACTGGAGTTATGCTAATTTGCAAGAGATATGCATACATTGTGTGTTGTGTTGTGAGTTTTAGTTGAAATGGGCTTAAATTAATATAAATCAAACGATTTGAACGCTGTTTTATCTTATTATTGTTATTGTAATACTAATATTTCATTTATTCCTACATAATATGTTTTTTATAGTTTTGACGCAGCCTGGTGGTACAATGGTCAGAGCTTGTACAGTTCATAAGAGGGAGCGAGTTCAAATCACGCTGCATTAAAATTTTTGTATGTTTTCTTTCAGTATTTTTTTGTCCTCAGTGTGGATTTTATTTGTTATTTTTTTAAACCTGAACTATTTTGTTCTACAAATCAAAGTTTTGAGTGTTGAGTGAAAAAATAAAAAGAATTAAACGCACTCCTCACCACTCTGAACCGGAAATCGAAACCAAAACTACCTCATATACGATCAGACGTGATACAACAACAGTTTCATAATAAAAATAATATAAAAGTATTATAAAATGCCTCTACTAACTTAAATAGATATTTAAACTGAGTCACCAAGAAGGAGTAAGGCAGGTGAATTGTATGGCATAATAAATCTGTAGTTTCAGCTTAATATCCGGTCGGATTCTCCAAGTCGGCACTACTTCCGGAAGCAAAGATCTGACGGAAATTTTACTATAAACGGTACCTGAAACATTTATTATATGATAAGGTACACAATATTTATGATAATACACAAAGGAATTCCTTAAAAGAACTTGATTTTTAAGGGCTAATATGTTTTTCTTTTTCCTTAGAGCCTAGTATTAATTTATCAAAGTACAGAATCAAATTTACTTACATACACGCCTCTTCGGGGTTTATCTTTGCGATCAAAGATTATCAAGCCATAGTAGCAACTGAGCCACAGCATATATCCGGAAGCTACTAAAATGTAGTTTAACTAAATTTTACGTATAAAATTAAATTTTCTTCAAATTTCAATACTTCAACGTTACATTAATAACTGAACTCTAATGAAAGTTAAAATATACAAACTTTGAGAAGCTCTCATAGTACAATCGTAGTGCACCATTAATTATAAAGAAAGAACTAGTCTTGTAAATTTGTATATCAAATTATTGCTCTAAAAGTCTATGCAAACTTGCCTTTATTTATTTTACACTAAACAATAAAAATATAAATATATTTAATTGTTATATAACTGTTTATACAAGCCTGTAATATAGTACTGAAATAAAAGTTCTTGTACCTCTATTACACTAATGAATAACCATACGAAAGTTACATCAAAACAAAAGCTTTACGTACTCGTGTGTACAAAATATCAATTAGAAAATTGTTAAGAACTTTGTTTCCACATAAATTATGTAAATTAAAATAATAGGCTGAGAGAGTTGATTTAGAATTTAGATTTATTATCAAAAATAACAATTGGTAATTATAATTCCAGCTAATTTATAGTTTGTCAGGATTTTCGGCACATATTTATTAGTAAATATCAAACTATGAGGTCATTACAATGCTGTGAGATATTTTCAGACTATAAAGTCAGTGGAACTTTTTTCAATGTTAGAAGATCAAGTCCAAGAGCTTGAGCCTCTAGCATTGAAAAAAGTTCCAACACTTAATTTACATTTCACTAATTCTTGTCCTCGTGTCTTAACCATAGGTTCCCTTGATCAAGCCTGCATGAGAGAATATGTATTTAAGGAAAAATACATTTGAAATATCTTGGTACTTCCGCTGTCTAAAAAAAATTATCCTGAAAATGGGCGAAATGTGGGGAAAGCCGTAATATATTATTAGATGATAAGGTTTCGGAATTTCATATTGAATTTATTGATACTTTTTAGCTGTTCTGACTACTATATTTTGCGTACAAATGGAAAGACAGAGGGTATCATGCGTGTTTTACACTCCGTTTCCCGTTTTTCGAAAAAGCGCATTGAATGACATTCCTCCGAGTGGGACTCGACGTCACATCCATCGAGTTTACAATCAAACATTGTACCACTGCGCCATAAAGGTATCTTTAGTTAATACGAATAATATTTATATAGATATTTTCCTACAGAGATCCTAACAACGCAATAAGTTATATAGAACATATAATAAGTTATAGTATTTGAAGAACCAAAGTTTACAACAGTCCATTTTATTTAATTATATTCAGACACTCCATTCTCCACTTTTCGCCCAATATAAAAATATTAAGAGTCACAGTGTTGGAACCTACCTATTAAAAATTGAATGCATATTGCCGCAACGAATTTTGAAAGAAATATTAGCAATGTAAGCGGCCTGAATACAGCCGGAAGTAGCACCGACTGCGGGCCTCTCGAACCGGATATTAAGCCGAAACTGCTGATTTATTATGCTATAACATTTACCTTGCATTCTGCATTCGACTAAAGTGACCCAGTATTTATGAGAATCGATTTCAATTACCACTCTTCATGCGCCTGTCTCTATTAATATTTCTATATAGAGCCATGAAGATATCAATAGAAATAGAATTTCAATTTACTCAAAATTTTTGAATTGCTATGTGGCTTTTGTTCTACGCCTATATTTTGTTAGCTCTGGTAAAATATTACTAATATTTTATGTATAAAGTAATAGGATACCTTGTTTTACAGTGGTGTAAGTTAAAAAACCTAATTAAATCCCATCGGTTTCTGATGCTACGGCTTCAAAAAGAATTTCGTGGTTCAAAATATTTATAATTTATATTTTTACATACAGCACATGCAATCATAAAATTTTTAGCTTCAGAAGGCAAACCAGCCTTCAGATAGCCAGAGCGCCAAACGCTAATACGCCACGGTCCCTGTAAAAGCATTTCACTTCGTCCACTGTCAATAACCTTTAATATGTCCTCCAGATTTTCAAGATTTTTATGAGTCTCTCTTATAAGTATCATCTATGCTGTATTATCTAAATTTAAGACTCTCCTTCTTTCTCTCTTGCCTCTGACTTTTACGTCATAAATGTTTTTTATTCATCACTGAAACTACCTCGCGCCCGCTTTACCTAGGAACATTTTCTGAAGAATTCCCTACTACCTTATATTAGCTTTGTTTATTCCTGCTTACACTTATAAAGTCTAAATTAGATAGAGTAGTAGTAGTAAAGAACAGTAAACATGTAATTTACAAATTTTAATTAATAACAATAATTACGAACAGAAAATAAATTATTATTTAAACTGCCCCAAAAATGTGGAAAGCGGTGACGGAAAAAGCAGGGACTAAACAACGGAGTGTCTTAACACTAGGTTCCTAGGGTTCCTTCGGTTCCCTCTGCCTGTTACGTGCGGGATAAAGCGTGGAGATATAAAAAAAACTAGTGCGACTAAAAAATTTTGTAAACTGAACTGAACTGTTTATCACAAAACCAATTTAACGAATATGCCAATACCAAGAATATAACGACCTTATTACGTATGCTTACATTTCTCTTAGCACTCGCTGCAATAAATGTTTATACAAACCTTTTTGTTTTTGTTCCTTTATTGTTTTTAGTGTTATTGTTTTAAGTGAGCCGTGCAAATGGAAGGGAACCGAAATTTCCTGTTGAATTCTATGTACAATACGTATAGTTACAGTTTGTGTTGTGTTTGAAAGTAACATTGTAATATACACGTTTCGATTATTCCAATGACAGTTATAATAATAATTTGTAATCGAAATGTAAGCTTTTGCATGTAAAAATAAATACTAGTTTTACAGCTCTATACTCTTTTTCGCTTAGTAAATAGGCAGTGTTAAGCTTCGACATGCTCTCGCGGTACATACTCACAATATAAGATTTATAGTTTCTTTTTTTTTTCTTTACATATCGCTGTAATCTGCAATTGGCAGGGTAGACGTAGTGAGTGGTATAAACCGCAAGAACCCAAAGCACCTTCTATTTTAAGCATACAAAAGCCTATGTATATTTCGATTACATATTACTATTATGAATGTCATTGGACACTGCGTTTCCAAGTTTAGTTAGTTGTAGCTGTCATTACATTTTTTTTACATTGTTTCTTAATATAAATCAAATCAATAAATTTTACTATGTATATTTAAATGAGTAACGTATAAAAACCTCACCTCTCTGAACAGTATTAAGTAAGCACCAATATTATATAGCAATAAACATTCAAGAGTAAATGCAGTTAATGTTTGTTAACAAAACATTGAATATTGCTGGAATATATATGGTATAAATCGAAAATTAGCTACGAGCAAGTATTGAGCACGGTGTGTGCGACAAGCCTAACCGCATACTCGTGCATTATATATATATATATATATATATATATATATATATATATATATATATATATATATATATATATATATATATATATATATATATATATATATATATATATATATATATATATATATATATATATATATATATATATATATATATATATATATATATATATATATATATATATATATATATATATATATATATATAGATTGATTAAAATATATATAATCACAAATCTGATCCCAAATCTGATATTATAATGATGATGATAAAATGGTTTGAAATATAATAGAAGGCGCTTTGAAGAATTCTTATATTTAATATTATTCTGGCAGTGTTTAGTAATATTACGTTACGTTACTTTACGTTACGTTACGTTACGTCACGTCACGCTACATTATGTTACGTTACGCTATGTATATAACTACCATAAATGTAAAACAATTTTAGCTCAACTAGATAGCGATTTGTGCAATAAGAGAGTATCAACTTGTTATTGATGTGAAAACTTCGCAGCTACTGCTGTACCATAAGTTATCTTGTATGGAGGAGAATCTAATGGAAACTGTGTAATGTATGGCTTAGCGTTAAAATTAAATTATATTATAATAATATATTATGTTAAATTAGTCGCTTCGCCTGTAATTTATTCTGATAATAAAACATTTAAACATGTTTCATGTAATAGAGCTCTAACAAAATGCAAAATGTGATTTAAATTTACTATATTATTTTAAATGTAGAAAATTTTCATGAAATGGCAAAAAACTGCCGTTTCGTCAAAATTTCTCTATGAAAACAAGAAAATAGTTATGAATCTTTAGTATATTTCAATATCTAAGTATATAATGAAGCAAAGAAAAAAAACTATGATGATGTTATTATTGAAATGCTTATCCTTTCGTCGAAATATTTTAATAAACGTTTATTCTTTTTACTTTAAAATTATTTCTTCAGCAACTATTAATAGCGGGTAGTCCTAAGACAATTTAGTACAAATCGATCCGTTTTACACTACAAAAATATTTTTATAAAACATTATAAAAATTCAAAAATATATTGTATTTTTCTGATTGATTAAAGTGTTAATCTCCACGAATTATTCAAAAAGACGCAGGTTCAAATCCCGTTGCGTACAAATTTTTATATGTATTCTTTACGTATTTTCCTCATATGTCTTAAAAATACACTGAAATCACTCAAATTATACTCAACCGGTATACAATAGTCATACGTAAGGTTCAACACGAGGTTACACTGAAGTTCCTTACAGAACATGATTTAAGGCCGGTAATAAGAGCGGGCGTCCATCTATTAATATTGGATCGGACCTTTGTTCGGCTTCCTTTGATAGAAAACTTAGAAATGGTACCGTTTTGGCAAAATAACAACATTATTAACCCTTACCCTTGATTTCCAATACCGAAATTACTCAAACGTAAAGGCTTGACTCTACAAAGAGCTTTTGACTCGGTAGAAGAGTTTGTTGATAATAAGTAAGATATGATTTGTAAACATATATTCAATTTAAATGTTTGTGTGTAGAAAATAAGTAGGCTTAATTTCAGTTTTTACTCTTTTTCCATGAGAATTTTATTTGAATGCATCCTATTACTCACGATCTACGCGAACTAAATTCGTCATGTAAACTTTTTTAACATATGTATAGTATATATTTTGAGTCTTACTTCACCTGGTATTTGCATATTTTTTATTTCATGAAACGTGTGGAAGTAAATAAAATAATATCTCGTGTTTTAATAAAATTGTAAAGCATTTGAAATTCCCATAAAAGCTTATGAAAAAATCAAATAAACTAACATTTTTAAAATATTTTGTACTGAATATTGAACAAATTGCAATATTTGACTTTAAATTTATATAGTATTTTGCTGACAGCATTAAGTGTATAATGATTTATTTTATTTTTTATAATTGCTTTTACATTAACGTTTATCATTTATATATATATATATATATATATATATATATATATATATATATATATATATATATATATATATATATATATATATATATATATATATATATATATATATATATATATATATATATATATATATATATATATATATATATATATATATATATATATATATATATATATATATATATATATATATATATATATATATATATATATATATATATATATATATATATATATATATATATATATATATATATATATATATATATATATATATATATATATATATATATATATATATATATATATATATATATATATATATATATATATATATATATATATATATATATATATATATATATATACATGTTTGTGTAGAAAGATTGACGATCTATTGACGTTTTTTAAACTTATTTCTCTTTCTACTTCCACTTCTATCATTTCAAAATATTTTAACGTCATATTATGTTTTATTTAACAAAAATGACGATGAACGTAAAAATAATCTATATTATTCTAAACTATGAACCCATTACCATCCGTTGCAGATAACCATCTCCTAAATATACGACAAAAGTATCAAATCCTCATTTCAACTGCCCCACATAACAATACAAAACAAAACAAAAAAGACGTAACAATCAATACCGAAGTCGAAAGATTAAAACTTTCAACTATTTATCACACAAAGCTTTCGAAGCTCAAATTTGAGCTTTTCCTCTGTTATTTCGGAGCGTGGGCCGACTGTAATATATACGCGTCCATCACAACAAAACTGTCTGCGGTCCGTCCGTCTGTTTGTGTTTAATTAAAGAGCTCTAAATTAATATTTAGTCCGTTCTTAGGTTATTTGATTAAGTAGAGTCTAACATTTTTAATGTTTAAAATGTCTGACCTTCTTCAAAGTGTATTTTACTATTTAAATGTATTATAATATATAACAGTGTTGTCGTGGCATAAGAGTTGCAACATCTGTTTATTAACGCGACGGTTTGTAGGTTCGATTCCCAGTCGGGGAAGATGGTGGCTAAGGGTTAAAGCACATAATATGCATAAATAAATAAATAAATAAATATATATATATATATATATATATATATATATATATATATATATATATATATATATATATATATATATATATATATATATATATATATATATATATATATATATATATATATATATATATATATATATATATATATATATATATATATATATATATATATATATATATATATATATATATATATATATATATATATATATATATATTTATATAGCATACTAGACGAACAAAACATGAGAAGAAACAACTTAGCGTTCTATAGATTCTATTTGCCGTGCCTGGCCCATCGTGTCATAGGAAGACGAGCTCCGAACAGCGCTTGGGACTTGTCCATCCAAGTGTAGGTTTCAGAGGCCCCTTTAAAATGCATTAATAATTCGAGCTCCTCTCCCTACCTAACTACATTTTAAATGATTCTACTAAAGCCGCTTTCGAAGTGCGTTCAAGAAATGAATTTGTGATAGTTGTAGATAGGCCGAGATCTTTTAGTAAACTATAGAAAGATTTCGCTGTTACTGTGCTGTTACTTCTCGAAAAATGTTAAAATAGATATTACATGGCAATTTCTTATAAGTTCGTAGCCTCATAAATTAATTTGCATTCAAAAATAACTAAATAATTTAAAAATATTACAGTTTTTCTTATATGATCCATACAAAATAAATTTCAGATATTGTCCAATTACCAGAATAAAGTAGTATCCTGTCAAACAAATACAAACTACCACGTGGAGTATGGTTCAGGAAACAAGGTAAACAATGTATTGAGTTCCATCACACGACATCCAATGGCTCGAAACTTGGGAAGCGAAAAATGGGCTGTCTAACACTAAATTCCTGGAGCCTACGGTTTCTTCTGCCTACCCTGCTACATATGGGATATAGCACGATAAAAAAAATTAAATGAACTATCTACTCTATCTAATGCACTATTTAAACTTTATAACATACTAGCTTTAAAACGAGCATAACATACATTCACTAGAAAACTTGTGCTGAGGCACGATCTTCTTGTCTGATGTCAGCTTTGTTAAATTCGTTATTAAGAGATTCAAAGAATGACTACACAAGTAGGAATTTTGCAGTTAGCGTTAAGAAAAATTTCTTCAAATAGTATGGGCACACTAGAGGATGATTGATGAAAGAATAGTGCAAGAGATATACGACAAGCATGAATGGTAAGAGAAGTAGTGATAGGTCTTAAAGACCTATCACTACTTCTCTTACCATTCAAAAACAACAGTATCCATTATACACAAAGAAAGTCATGTACTAATTTCAAAGCTGAGATACCCCAGAGAATACATATGACGAGGCTGATTACAGCGAGGATCTATATGACATAGTGTATTCCTTCGGATACATAACTATGGATAGAGATAAAATAGCCGTTTTTACCTTAATTTTATATCCTCCTTAAAACTTTATAAAGAAAAATAAAATTTAGTTTGCTGCAGTATTAAATGCTACGGGAAAAGAATAAGCGTACTCACATCAAGAATCATGCAAGAAAATTTTAGCTTCTTTAATACCCATTAAATTAATTTTTCCATATTTTTTCTATTACGCATATTTGGTGCTATAAGGCGTAATAAATTAGAACATATACATATATCTATCTAAATATTAGGTCTATATTGAAGTTAAACCTAACCATAGCAAAGGAAAATCACGTCAGGACGACAAATCAAAGGGCGAATTAGAGGCAATCGATTATTAGCACTCCAATGAAATTGAACAATTAGCCGCCTCTGATTGGGACGGGTAATTGGTACCCATATTCAGATGAGATGAGATCTCTACCATTATTATTATACGGAAGCTTGCTTCTAAGGAGGAGGCTGTATCGTGATATAGCACTAAGTATATGTTTAGGTAAGATGTTCCGTCAGATAGAAATAGAGTTAATGAAATGTCGAAGATTAAATTGGAATTAGATAACATAAATATTAATTTATCTTATACTACTAATATTAAGTGAAAATAAAATATTTCAGGATTAATTAAGAATTTGAGAAAAATAAATAAATAAATATTAGAGCATTAATTTGAAAGATTCAGATTTTTTTTCTATTTTAACATTAAACAAGAAAATAAATTGAAATAGATAAATAAGTACAAATCGAGTCATATTTCGCTGCACAGGACCATCTAAACAGATTCTTTAGAATCATAATAGACTAGCAACAAAGAAAGCTCTACACTGCCGGTATTCCGATTCAGAAATGGAGCATGGCATTTAATCAAGAGCCATAATGAGTGCAATTCTGAATAATCACAAAGCGATTTTACGCCATTGTCTTTGTCCTAGGTATCCTAGGTAACCTAAATAATAAGCTAGATTTGGTATTATGAGGGTTTCTCTTAGATAATAAGTTATATAGGTTCTAGGTAATTCAATTACCTGAAAGTCTGAATTAGTTAACATTATGGTGAGATATATGGATATGGTGCTGTTTCTGGAATATTTTTGTGGTTTTTCTTACATTATTTTATTTTGTTGCCTTATTTATTTGAAACGTCTTAATAAAATATTTTCCAAACAGATTCTTTACAGATTATAACTATATTAAATATACACATAGAAAAGCTTATATTTTAAAGACATAACATGTATATAAATTGAATTACGTACATCCACGAATATTAAACTAATATATGATGAATTTTGATCATGATCCCTCCGGAAGTAGACTATTAAAATAAACATGACCTAGTAGAGTCAACACTGTAGTTGATACGGTATCATATCAGAGACTTAGCTAGGGTTGGCACAACGTATAATAATTTGAATGGAAAAAATTTATTTATTTAATTATTTACATTTTATTGATTTTCTAAAAATGAGTTGTTATGAATGGAATGGACAATGGATGACTTTATCATAGGATTTTTAAAAAAAAAATTTGCATTCTAAAATATTTTGGAGACTTTCTCCATATTCCTTGTCCTTGCGATATAAATGTACCTTGCGATATAAATATACCACATGAAACTTACTTTATAGTTAAAAAAAAAACATTATTAAATAATCCAAGTAAGCAGCCCTGCCAATTGTAAAACGCGTGTTAAAACAGAGGTAATGCATGCAAATACACGACGCCTTCTCTCCGTCGGATTCAATTTTAGTTTATGTAACTCAACCTTCGCTAAGATACGAGAATGCTTATTACTATTCATCTAAGCTATTGTGCCAATGAAAACTTCCGAATTTTGTTTTCAGTTTATTCACACTATATAGCTCAGGATACTATGCCAGATACTTATTAACACAAACTATTAATTTTGATTGTAGCAACATAATATTTATAATATATTATATGTAATAATAAACATAATGATATTCTTTGCTGTATACACATGACGAAAAAAACAATAAAAAAAAAAAAAATAGTATACAAAATAAGAGATGTCGTAGAGAATTGCTGCTAACTGCGAAAATCGACAGTGCAATATTATGATTACAAATAGTTCCGAGGTTTTTACAAACTTATTGAATAGTATTTGACCATTTTAAAAATCAAGGAGGCAAGGTACTCATGTCAAGCTTAGAAATAAGCTTAGGACTACTGTTGATTATAGCTTGAGTCTAACTTAGATTTAGTTGCAGTCCAAAGGAACTGCTGCATCTGGATATGTTTAAAAGTTTATGATTTGTAATGTTAATAGCAGCGGGCATTGCAAATAATTGGAAATAGTAATAAATTTATTAGTTGCATATTTATTGCTATGTGCATAGAGGTAATAATGAGAAGAGATATTTTTATTATTTTATGAGAGGGCAAACGAGCAGAAGGGCCGCCTGATGTTAAGTGGACGCTCTCTCCCATAGACACCCACAACCTGAGAGGATGTGGATGTGATGTCAACTAAATACGCCTTTATGGGCTTCTGGAACTCTCAATTCACTCACTTGACGAAACACAGCAGCATTAATACGCTGATGTTTCACTATAATATTATGTGAAAGCGTGGTAATCACCCACATCTAGCCTGGCTTTATTGAGCTTCTTGAATGGGACGATAAATATTATAACTTAAAAGTGAAAATAATAATAAAAGTGAAATAATATTATATTAAATTGATATTAAAATAATAAATAAAAGCCACAGAGTTTTGTCTTTGAAATTTGAACATATAGACTATGGCATGAAAACTAACGTGTGGTGAAATTTCGTGATTTTATATGTTCACGTGTAATTTTAATTCAAATTCAATTCAAAGCTGAAGTCACTCTGTTAAAGATTTCTTTAATAATATTCATAAGTAAAATTAAATTTAGTAATTCTCACTAGAGAAACAAACGAGTGTTAAGTATTTATTCTAAATTATACGTTAAAAGAGCAACTGTTGAATTTCACACAGGCTTTTCTGAACAATACTATTTTGAAGCCACTTGCAGAGAGACTGGTATTATTTATGTAACACAAAGATTCAATGAGATTGTAACGATATTTTTGAAAAAAATAATGTATTATTGTATGGAAATATTTTAGCTATTTAGCTTCGGAATATAAATGAGAAACAATTAAGTGTTTACTCACTCAGTTTTTTAATTCATCTATTTTAAAGATATTTTGTTCTTTAGAGAGGAAGTAAGTAAAAGTCTCGTTTTCTAAACGACTATAACAATTTTATAAGTCATTTCAAATCATACTTAACGTTAAAAAACAACTAATATACAAATTTTAATGAAGGCTTTCTAATATATTGTAATGTAAATTCGTAAAATTCGCGGTTAGAACGAGATACATGGCGTAGCGACACTAAAGATTATCAAACCCTTGCTCGCGACATTTTCTCAACGAATAAGCAGATTAC
The DNA here is from genome assembly GCA_037178615.1 of Dione vanillae. NCBI lineage: Eukaryota > Metazoa > Arthropoda > Insecta > Lepidoptera > Nymphalidae > Dione > Dione vanillae. Next base: position 363,053 of record JAZFAU010000054.1, read on the forward strand.
AAAGTTTTAACGAGAACGCTTTACACTCAGTTATTCCTTCGGATTCATTAAAATAAGCCATCTCAAGGCTGTTAGGAATTATTTTACTTAGATCCTTTTTTGACACATCATTTGCATAGTAACTGGGATGTATAAATAACCTAACGTCAAACATACTTTATACATTCTCGCCTATTCAAGACCTTGAAAATTTACAAATACAGCCCAGGCTATTTGAAAATTTAAGAAATGAGAATTAATATTTACCTCTTCTTTAGAATTTAAAAATTTAAATGTAGTAATTTTACTTATTGCAGTAATTTTAGTATATTCAAACAATTTAAAAGGTCAAGGTTGACGTGGACTAAGTAAACATTTTTAGCTCTAGCATTTATCTTAAGTATAGGCAGCAGCGTCTGTTCTAGACTAGTGCTTGCCCTGATTCTAATCTTGGCCAATCCTCGTTAATTAAATTTAGCACAAAGTAAGACTTTCGCTATTTAGTTAAGATATCTTGTACATATGTAAATAGTATGGGTTAAATCCTTAAAAATGTAAAGTATACATAATTATACAAAGCATAAAGGGAATTTCGACAATTTATTTTCTAAATCATTATTAGTCAATAAATTTGTTTCCGATTAGAGGAGCTAACTAGTAACTCAGCAATGTAAAAAATCTTAAAAAAATATTATAGATGTTGTTTAGATAAAAAGAAAAATTACTAAACCAAAAATTAAATAAGAAGTCTTAATTGCTTTTTTTTATAGCTTCACGCTTTATCCCGCACATGTCAGGGTAGGCAGAGGGAACAGCGGGGACCGTGAGAACCTAGTAAGACACTCCGTTACTTAGTCCCTGCTTTCTCCGTCCCCGCTTTCCGCCTTTTTCGAGGCATTGCGTGTTGAGTGGCGGAACTCAACGTCGCGCTTTGCCTAGTTTACCAGCACGAAGAAAATGGAAATAGAAAAATCCAGACATTGCGCCTCTGCGCCACAACGGTCCTCTAATAATTAATCTCTTTCTCATCAAATTATTTCATACACAAGACAATGTGTGTAAAGTAACAGAAAGAGAAAGAGATATGCTTTTTTATGTTTTACCGTATAAGTGTATACGCTGTCATATACACCAGGTATACAAAACATAGAAAACAAATATATGAAGTTGTTGATAGCAGTACAATAATTAACCTACAAATAATATATCAACAATGACAATCGGTATCACATGGCCGGTGATACCTTCAACAAAACATGTGCCAGTAACATAAAAATCCACACAAAGCCTTCCAACAAAAATGTCTATGTACACTTACAAAATATAAATCTAGCTTACAAAGCTACAAACCACTGTCATTCAATTCTATTCAGGGTAACGTAAAATAGCGAGTCCTCAAAGAACTAATTTACATACATAAATTGAAATCTCGATCGTATTTACGTAACTATCGCCGCATTGAAAAGGAAATGTTCTAACGGATATCAAAGAGTATCGACGTTACTATATTACTTTTATTATTGAGATTTTTGACCGCGTCTGCTATAATTTGTATGGGAAGGTCTGGAATTCAATTTAGTTTATGTTGACACATGTACTTGTATTTGACAGCGATGTTAGGTTAGGCTAGTTCTATAGTATTTGTATAAATTTGATAAGTCAGGTTCAGAGTGTTTTAACACTAGGTTTGGTAGGTCTGCCTACACTGCTATGTGTAGGATAGACTGTAGCTGAAAAAGTATGGACTAAAATAAATTTAGTTTCAAGATCGTGTGGATAAACTTTACTAAAATAAGCTCTTATGGAGCACAGAAAGAATCAAAACTTTATTTTTAGCTTCACAGAGGTCCCACTGCCTCTACCGCAGGAATCTTAGGAACCTAGTGTTAAAACACTCCGTTCACAGTTTTTCACCTTTTCAAGGCATTATGTGTTGAAAGCGATGAAAATCGAAATAAAATAATCCATCTTCCTTAAGTGGGAATCGAACCCACAAACCGTAGCGATTACAGGCAGACTCCTCGCCTCTGCGCTAGGACGGTTCTCAAAGCTTCAAATTTACAAAATAAAAAATTGGTTTCTTTTGTCGAACTTGCTGCATAATTAAAACTTATAGGCTACTTCCCATTCACCTAGAACTATGAAATTTGGCAAGGAACCGAACTTTACAGTATAAAATCTGAATAAAAGTACTCTGTATGGCTATAATAAAAAAGTTGTACTTTGACCTACAAGCATGAAATCAGTACTAAACTAGTTAAAAAACACACTTCAAAGTAATTAAAAAAAACACCTAGAAGAAGCACTTAATTTTCAAATTTTGAACCACTTATGAAATTTTCAAAAGAAAAATATCTTTAGACGAAAAATAAACACACAAGAAACTTGCTGCACTCAAACATATTAATTATTCAATACTTTTTAAGCACTGCTCTGGTATAAAGTTACTTTACACGAGACAAGCTTTTATTTATGTCAGCATACACAAGTGTCGGATAGTACGCATGTATGTATGTATGTAAATATGGAAGTATATTCGGAACAGGGGACTGGACTGCAAGCTCGCTAAATGACATATTGACTAAGTTATGTAAATTTTCAAAGCATCATAATATATTTTTAAGTATAAAATAACAGAACAGAGAACGAATTCATTATCTAAAATAAACATTTTGGCATTTATTCGAAAAAATATGCTCTTATGCATATTTTTTCTATTTTTGTTTTTAAAATCAGGTAAAATCTTTAATTTTTCTACAATTTGTTAAAAAAATGCTCTAAAATATATTGATTATTAGAAGAAATAATATTTTTCAATTTTAAAATTGAACCTATCTCTCACAACATGCTCTACGGATATGACCAGTAACTCAGGGACGGGACAGAGAGGCGAGGAGGTCAGCACAAATTTATGGTGCTAAGCCGAGAACTACGCTGACGCCATTTATAATAGAGCTCTGGCGGAATTCGTTTTAAGATTGTTAAAGTTTTGTTGAAAAAATAAATTTTAACTATTATACAAATATTCGTTTTACTCTACAAGAAACTAAATTGTAATATGAACTTTTATATTTTACAAAATTTTTATGAAATTTAAGGCGGAACGTGGGGACGGAGAAAGCAGGAACTAATCAACGTAGTGTCTTAACACTAGCTTCGTATGGTTCCTGCAGTTCCCTCTGCCTACCCTGCCGTGTGAAGGATAAAGCGTGATGCTAAAAAAAAATAACAGTTTTAGTGTGTGTGTTTTTTAAAACCTATATAAATAGATGCAAGTATAAATAAATAGAATTTAGATAAAAAAATACAAATATTTACTCTAAATATGAACTGATTAATATATATGTAATATTTAACTTATCATACATTAGAGTATTGAAAAATCACTATATACATGAGCATTGGTTAAAAGTTATTTTTAGTAAAAAGAAAACTTAATCGAGTAAAGTTATACTATAACTATGAAGCGCTGCTTTAAATATATTTTATATATTTTTGAAACGGTCAGTAATTGAACAAACAAGAACAATACCACGTGAAAATTGTAACTGACCGTATTCAATTTAACTAAATCTAAACACCAACCGACTCTATTGTGAAATTTTACCACTACTATCGTGTATATCTCTATGTAGAGTCGTATAGATTCGATACAGATTCGATTTCCATCCGCGGTGAACATTTGTTTTGATTTTCGTTTGTGTTTATATTCCATATTTTTATGAAAGATACATAGCAAATAATGTATACTGAAATTTCTAATAATATTGATTTTTTTGGTTTACGACAAACAATATTAATTTTGACAGATTTATTTATAAATAAATTAATATCAATAAATATTAAATTGGGTACTAGATAAAATAATCCAAGATTATTTTTCTTTTGTCCTTTAAAAGAAAATTTTATAATATTTACTAAGTTAAGTATCTCATGGAACTTAAATATAAAACTAACAAGGGATTCTGGCACTCATTTTTTAATGACAATTATAACTTTACAATATATGTAAACTTTACAATATATGTAAATTAAAAGAAAATCTGTAAACCTTTAAAAATTTTTCAATGCATAAGTAAATATACATTGCGACGGTACGTGTTCGGGCAAATGATAAGGTCGTTATTGGGAATACGTTTACAACAAATCTCGCTACCCGCAGTGCACTGTATTTTGTAAAATGTAGAGACGCAATAGGTTGACATAATATTTAAAAGTTGATACATAAAATTCATTTCCTAAATAAAGATTTAGCTTATGTAGAATTACAATAGTGGTTATTTTAACTACCTATAATTTTAAGTAGTAGATTTAGTCGATTTAGTTGAAAAAATTATAAATTTTAGATTAGAGCCTTAATATTCGGTTGTTTTGATCAATATACATGTGTAAATAACTTTAAAACTGATTATTTGCAATCTTCTTCTTATATATTCTTCTATATACGTATGAAAAACGGAAAGTAATACTGAACTCAAAAGACTTACATCATTTAAATATACAATTTATTGAGCTTGTAAAAAATTGTAATCAGTTAGCAAGAAAACTTCAAAAGGAAATACGCCCAAAAAGAGAGGTTCAGATTTTACAGTATGTAATAAGTAATTCACTCATTTTAAAGTAATATTAGTGAAAACACTAAAAATAACCACTTAGCAGTTTTAAGCAAAAATTCTTTATTTTTATATAACACATAATAAGTATAAAAGGAAACGCTTTCTATATACATGAAAGTCTCATACAACAATAATTTTAAAACAAAGCTCTTTATGGAACCCGCATAAATCTAGACACTAGATTTTCCAAGTTGCCTAGAACTGCATGCTACACACGTGCAATTTAAGCAAAACTATTCCGTCGTCTCTACATTTACTATTTACTGGATTTTTACGTTTCTAGTCTAAATATCTTGTGATTTCAACGTATTCCTTTAAAACTTATAGTACATTTTATATCTATTTACATAGAAAGGTTTACCAATTCTTAATTATGTATTTAATTAAATGCATTGAGGACCGTCGTGGCGCAGAGGAGTAAGCGTCTGCCTGTAACGCGACGGTTTGAGGGTTCGATTCCCACTCGGGGAAAATGGATTTTTCTATTTTCTATTTTCTTCGCTCTGGAAACTAGGCAAAGCGCGGCGCTGAGTTCCGGCACTCTACACGTAATGCCTCGAAAAAGGTGGAAAGCGGGGAGAGACAAAGCAGGAACTAAGCAACGGAGTGTCTTAATACTAGGTTCATATGGTTCCTGCAGTTCCCTCTTCCTACCCTGCAATATGCGGGATAAAGCGTGAAGCTATAAAAAAATGCATTAGAATTAACTACAGTTTACTGTTTAAGTTATGTGAACTCTACATAACATATTCTGAATGGAGTCTCTAACATATCGTCCAAATATGGAACACTTAATGCCATTAATGTTGCAATCAACGCCACTTTCTGTGTCGTTAGCATCTCAGGTAGTCAATTACTTTAATGTGCTGCTAGGTCGCAGGTCGCACACACATCGATCTCCATCTACTTTGACCACTCAAACATAATATATTTGTTGGTTCTGTTAATTGCATACATTCTCTTAATAGGTTGTTTGTCGAAGTTAGAGTCGTTACACATGGTAGAGAATATTGCAGCTACATAAGTTAGTTGTTAATATGAGATATAATTAGATGGAGCTTCACCTTTAGAAAAAAAAGTATATATGTTACGTTTAAAAAATGTTTTTTTTCATTTAAGAGAAAATAAATTTAATAAAGTTTAGTTTAATAAATTTGATTTTATTATTAAAGCAAATATTTTAATCTACTATATGTACAGCTAACTAAGACAGTTGTAAATTAAAAGATTTTTCAGTAACAGATTTATAATACAATGTTATTTACTCTACATTTCAAATAACAAATTCAAGGTCTTGTTCAATTTCAATATCATTCTGATACACCCTTACTAAAATATATTTTTTTTGATGAATTACTTAGGTCATTGTAGCTCAGTTACACAGTCTGACATCGTCCATTTGACGATTCGCTCCACTTTAGGGAACGAAATATTTCGTTCTGGTAACAAAAATAAAGCGCGGCATTGAGTTTCATTACTTTGCACTTTTACACTCACTTCTCACGGCTAAGTGAGATTTCTGTGTTTTTGAAAAATATGATCTATACCTAGAATAAGATTATAATAAGACAAAGCCATATTTCTTTTATTGTTTTAATAAGGTAAAATTTTTTTATATATTAAATTACTAAACTGATTACAAATATTTGAGGTGGCTGCCGCAAGAATAGGAATAAAATAAAAGTAAATGTAGTTTATCGTTTAATCAAGTAGGTAACGAGCTTAATAGATATAAAAATCAGTTTAATATCTAATTGTATTTTTGTTCTCCGCATATGATATATAAGAATAACAGCGTAAAGTTATGTTACAAATGATACAGATTGTAGAGATACCTAAATGTACATTTTCGCTGGCACATTTCTATCAATAGAACAAATTGCGAAGCTGAAATTGAAATTTTACGTTTTTGTTGAACGCTTTTTGTTTAACCCATCAAATTGGAAAAAGAAACTCGATACCAATTGCTCTAGGCAAACGTACACAGATATGTAGCTATACACATGTAAGCTCACCCCTTATTAAGCTTTTCGTTTTTCACGAATCGATTTAAGTATGGAAATGTGAAGCATTGTGTATTCTAAATTGAAAATGAAAAATAATTTGTCCAAAAAATACATTTATATACCCACAAAATACTTATTTTTTGATTATGGATATTTAAACTTTAAATAAAGTTTTCTTTTAATAAATTACAGCAGTTTGTATCTTACTTCTTGTGCTTTTAAAATAAGCTTATAATAAATACAAAGTAAACACAACCAGTCTTGGGCAATTAGACAAATGTCCCAACGCGACCGCAGCGCTGGCTAACATCGCTAATGAATCGCATTCATTTGCTCTACCGTTTAATCGGCCACTAAATATATTTTATAGGTCCTATATACTCGCAGTTTTGTGACAAAATTTAATATATTTTATTTTAATATGCAATTGAAACAGCTTTTTAGAATTATTTCTTCTGAATTCAGAAAGAAACTGAACTGAAGATAACTATAACGTCTAATCATATATCTGGTAACTAATCCATGGCAATATATGACGAGTTTACAAATAAAATTAATTCATTTGTTTCGAGACATGAGGTCATCTACGCGCAATGGCACAGTTACTGTACACATGACGGAGGGAGGGGGAGGGGTTCGTTTTCCGGGAGAATTACTTATATTCCTTTTTGTTACTGTGGTAAGAAAACATAGCGCGTCATTGAGTTCTGTTCTAATTTGAAAATTGATTGAAAAATGAGAAGTAGAGTGCCTCTACACTAAAGTCTCTCTGATGGATACTAATTACTTAAACGTTAGACACTAGTAAAATACATCACAGAAATAAATTTCTGTCTCACTTATACTTTATCTCGTCTTGCCCATTACTCATTAAAAGCTTACGTTATATATACCTACATGCGTATGACGAAGCCTAAACTTGTGTTAAGTTTACCTCAACGTACAAATTCAATTAATTTTGCGGACCCCAAAAGCTTTAGAACTGTTAGATTAAGTCGAGTGCGGTCACCTCCCAGACATTCATATAGATATATATACATATTTCCAAAATAACAGAAGTATATATTAAGTGTACGAGAATAAGATATATAATGTAGGAGCAGCTAGATGAGTTTATCATTTAAAATTTAGATTATAAAATCAAATACTTCTATGGATCTTTGTTATATATAAGTAGGCTTAGTAAGCATTAGTAAATGAAAAAAAAAATTAAAAATAAACGATTTCTTAAACAAAATTCTTTCATTTTTTAGTCATACTGAATTTGAATCTGTTACTCTTAACATTTTTAACAAAACATAGCCTTCTTTAGTATATTTTGAAACATATAATATAGTACCATTCAAATTTTTCCTCAAACACGTCGCGCTACAACGGACCAGTAATATTTGGGTGAACCCTCACATGCGATGTAAGTTGGCTTTCATAAACGCTTTTACAACTCCACTTACCTACAAAACTTTAGTAATAAAATTGAACATTAAGCAAAGTCTGAACCATTTATATTACACCTGTCTAACATACACTTCGGGCATAATTACAATGTTTACCTTTAGGGCAGCGATAGAGCTTCGAAAGCCTTGGACTCGACCGGAAACTTTTTTTTTCTAGCTATGATATACAAGGGGAAAAATAAAGAGAGAGATTTAAATTTAGTGTCAAATCTTTAGATGAGTGATGCGTCACTATTCCATCTACTGTGATTGTAGCTGTCTAGAAAGTATGAATTTTAACATAACTGAATTGATAATATGGCATAATTGAAATGGAATCAATTAAATGTTATCAAAGTCAAAGTCAAAGTCAAAACAATTTTATTCAAAATAAGAAGTACAAGCTTCATTTTTTGAACGTCAACTAATTAATTTAATTCACCACCGGTTCGCTAAAGTTAATGCCTCAGACCTGAGAAGAACCGGCGCAAGAAACTCAGCGGGACTTGATCTGCTTTATTTTTTTTTTTTTTTTTAATTTTCCAGATGTTTACAATTTCACAATTCCTATTATTGACAACGATACCCTTGAAATAGACTGGAGCGAGCATTTCATTCCCAAGGTGTGTTATCATTTACGAAATCATTAATATGGTAATAACCTTTAACACACAAACGTCGTTTCACAACTTTTTTAAATTGTGATATAGAACAATCTTGGACGTTTTCTGCGATCCTATTGTAGAAGCATACAGACTGTCCCATAAAAGAATTGCGGATGCGATTTAGTCTAGTTACAGGCGCGGTAAGTTTATGCCTGTTTCTTGTATTAATATTGTGTACATCACCAATTTTAGTAAAATCGTTAATATTTTTTTTTTACATACATTAAATTATCAAAGATATACTGTGATGCAACGGTCATTATATTTATTTCCTTAAATTTTTGTCTTAAGGAATCTTTTGGATTTAGGTTATAGATTGCGCGAATAGCCCGCTTCTGCAGAACAAAGATGGAATTAATAGAGGCTGCATTACCCCAAAGCAAAATGCCATATGACATAATGCTATGAAAGTAACTAAAGTAAACAAGGCGAGCCGTATCCACATCAGTTAACAATCTAATTTTTTTGACAGCAAACGCTGCTGAGCTGAGCCTATTCGCCAATCCATATATCATTTTAGGAAATAAATATTTGAACAAGACATAAAATGAAATATTATTTCACTTAATTCCATCCATGCTAAGTAGTAGAAAAACGTATTATAAACACAGCAACATGTATAATTTAAAAAGTAGACACACAAAACATCTCACCATAATGTAATACACGAACTAGGTTGTTTATAATTTGGTAGCTTCTCTATTCAACTGCCGGAATGAGTTACAAATGAATGCCGCGATTCAAAAGTTCGCAAATTGTACTGATACAATGTCAAGCTTACATTTATAGTCCAATTATAAAAGAACATTGTATTAAAGCCGTCGTGGTACAGGTCAAATTGTGCTTTTTAATTATAGGATACAATAGTAATGGGTTCAACGTTTTTGTACAATTAGGTACATTTAACTTTAGGACACAATATACTAGATTAGCGTAAGGATCTTTGGGGTCACAGTTAAAATGACGAGTTCAATTGAAAAAAAAATATAAAATTGATAATAGAATAGAATAAAATAAAGAATTTTTCCTTCTATCTTGAATTTATTAGGTATACATTATTTATAATAAATTTCACAGTTGACAGTTTGAATAAGACTAGATTTTGAGCAAAATGTCCTTAACCATTATACACACCGATAGACAACATAGTGGTATCGAAAGAGCCTTGTTTTTTGTGGTACCAAATCGTAGTAAAAAGTAAAAAGTAGAGAACGGAAAGAATAACATAATACTACATATTTTTACCTTCTTTTTAAAAAAATATTTTTATAGTAAAACTGAATCCGAGAGGGTATCGAACCCACAATTACTGTTACTAGACTCTTGCCACTCACAATACTATGGTGTCACACACAAATAAAACAAGAAAAAAACCATAGTAACTTAATTCACTTGCAAACGAAGAAAAGTTTCACCTTCCGTTTTTATTTCTGTTTATTTTATTGGTCGAGTTTAAATGATGAAGGGAGAGTAGGGACGGGGTAAAAAGGGGGTTAAAAGGGAGGGGGTGTTAATTAACGTGTTTCGTTTGTTTGTTGGGTCTCGCGATCCACTTTTCATATGACCTTAACCCGATTATCAGCTTCTTTATAGCGTAAGGTAAGGTGGATTTTCTTTTGGTAATTTATCTTTGTCTTTTTAGATGTAACATCCCTCAACGAGTAGATAAAGGAAATTGGTGAGTAAATTGAATGTAACATATTATTTCGTATATTGTGTATACTTTCATATATATTTCATACAAACTTAAACAAAGTAAAAAACGGGATATACGACAAAGAAAGAAAGAGAAAGGAGAATGTAGATCACCAACACTAGTAAATACACTAAATTCTCCGTCTTTTGAGCTTTTTAGAAATTATTTATAAATAATATGTAAAAATCCTCTTAAGCGTGGACCTGAAATCCACATGTCTCAGTATATTCCTCATCCTTTCATCCTTTGAACCAATTTTCGTATCTACATAGGTGTTTCTTTCCAAAAAAGATTTTTAGTAGCATCAAACGTATTTAATTTAAGCGAAGGTACAAAAATCTATTTTTTTAGCTTCACGCTTTATCCCGCACATGGCAGGGTAGGCAGAGGAAACTGCAGGAACTAGTGGAACCTAGTGTTAAGACACTCCGTTGCTTAGTCCCTGCTTTCTCCGTCCCCGCTTTCCGCCTTTTTTCGAGGCATTGCGTGTTGAGTGGCGGAACTCACCGCCGCGCTTTGCCTAGGTGCCAGAGCTAAGAAAATGGAAATAGTATCCATCTTCCCCGACTGGGAATCGAACCCAGAAACCGTCGCGTTACAGGCAGTCGTTACGCGTCTGCACCACGACGGTCCTCAATCACCCTCAGTCCTTCATGTTTCATATAGAACAGTATTCTATTGTGAAAAAAAAATAAAAATTCTATCTTACTAACGAACTGACCATAAGTAGGTTTAGAGTTGATTTATATGCGTTTGAAGTAGGCGCAAGAAATATAACATCTCAAAATAGTTTGCTAAAAGATATCGGCCTATCTAGAACTATTACTAATTTATTTCTAATTCGTCATTAGTGGAAACGCTTGAATTTCAGTTAGGTAGTTGGAGGAGCTCGAATAATGGAGGTGAGTATTAATACACTTTAAAAGGGGCCTCTTTGAACCTAGTTTAAGTCGCAAGTACCAGGAGATGCTCTGTAATCGCATAGTGAATTCATGGAATGCTAAGTAGTTTCTTCTCATGGAATATTAAAAATAGCGTTAAAATTAAGTCCTTGAGATTTTATTTAAATTGAAGACAATGAGTGGTGACATATATATTTTTTAGCTCCACACTTTATCTTGCTAAATGTAGGGAAGGAAACTGCAGAAACCGTGAGGCCATGGCGGTAAGTAGTTTTATACCCTGCATTCGATCTTTTCAAGGCTTTGAGTGTTTAGCGGTGAAACTTAATGTCATGTTTTGCCAGAGCGAAGAAGTGGAAATGATAGAATCCATCTTCCCCAAGTGGGAATCGAACCCAGAAATCGTCACGTTTACAGGCAGACACTGCGCCTTTGCTACAACGGTTATCTGACGGTGGAAATTCTACGGCTGAATTAGTTTAAGTAGGGCGGAAAAATCTAAGACCCTTCTTATGTGAAACTAGAGTATGTTTAACTTCAAGCCTCTAACTACTTATAAGTAAAATTTATTTTGAGCACAGCATATATTTGAAATATAGAAAATAAATGCAAAAGTAAAGGTTAGGTTAATTTCCATCTTAGAAAAACATGGGCGAAAGTTTACATGGCTGTAGCGCTACTCAATAGAAAGGCAGCAGAAAGAGCTCCGGCAAAAGTTTTTTACTTGAGGAAACTTATTTCAACGGAAGCTGGTCTTATTCCTTCTACGCTGAGTAATTAAAACAATTTCCTTCGTATTTGAATGTTTCGAAAATTACAAAAATAACGTAAATATCTTGGTGGAAGCGAATTTAGTGTAGCTTTGAATATAAGTTTCTAGTAGCAGCTGAAATTTGTTTACACAACAATTGTGGCTGAATTTGAACTTAAAATATGAATTTGTTATTGTTTCCGCTTTGACTTCAATTTCTATGACTTTATGTTTCGTTTGTATTGTAAGCGAAGTCATAGCGATTTATCACTACATCTTCAACTTTTGATAAAACTAAAAATTCAAAATAAAAGAAGTAGATTTTTTCTATTATATTCTCTCTCACTCTCTCTTGCTTTATTTTCTCTATATATTTATATTTTATATTATTTTTTATTATTAATACAAGTCGAGCAAAAGTTTTTGGTATGTAATGTATGTAAATATCATTAAATGCCATGATTCAATTTGGAGCTGAACGTGAAGAGTAATTTGAATCTACTTCAAAGTACTTCATCAACACTGAGCATTCATCCGTCCATAAAAACCTCAATATATTTATTATTTCCATTCCATTTTTTCATTCCATTCCATTTTTATATATTAAATCTACGTGAAAAGAGCAACTTATTTGACAAGTCTCTTCAAAGTATTTTTGTAGACGCCTATACAGATTGTTATTCAATTTTTTTATTTCTATACAAGAAAATCCAGGTTTATTCGATTATTGTCACAATTTTTCACCTTTCTTGGAATACAAATACGTGTGTGCCTCAGTCAGTGTCTGCGTTGTACATTTTGTTGTGAGAAAATAATGATATATTTTGATCTAGGTCTCTCTTTTGCTAACAAATTTGGTGTCTATCTTTAAATGAAAAATAAATATAACAGAAGATTTTTTGTGATAAGTAAAAATCTAAATGATATATGAACATATTTATATTTTTGGCTTCATGCTATATCCCGCATGCAGCAAAATACGCCTAGTGATGAAACTCTATTTCCCGCTTTTCACTTAATTCTGCAAATAAAGGATGTTTGACGGTTTGTCTTGTTACCATTGTATAGAATTTAGAAATCATTTTATGAAATTACCTAAATTCTCTTGGGAATCGAACTGTATGCGCATTGTGTTTACTATTAGACACTGTACCACTGAGCCACGACAACCATCATATATTTGATAGCATAGATTATTATTGGTGCCTTGCTTTACATGAACTACTTAGTAAAAGCAGGACGAAAGAATATTTTGGGCAAAAAGTTCTCCCACACGATAACTTTTACAGCCTGATACTAAGCCAGGATTACCTCAAAGAAATTATTTTAAATATATATGAGTTTTCTCAAAGCCAGATAAACCCCAACAACAAAAAGATTATAAAAAACAACAATAATCTCTAGATTTTACAACGATATAAATATGAAGTGCTTTTAAGCTTTTGTCTTATTCGTGGAAGCAATTAAAGTTGTTTCTTGTTGTATAAGAAAAGAAACCGTACGTACTCTTGTACCGCAAGTAAAAATGTCTTCAGGGTTGTGTGTAGAATAAATATTATAATATATGAGTCGTAGCGCAGAGTTCGATCCCCACTCGGGGAAGATGGATTTTTCTATTTCAATTTTCTTCGCTCTGGTAAACTAGGCAAAAGCACGGCGTTGAGTTCCGTCACTCAACACGCAATGCCTCGAAAAAACGGCGGAAAGCGGGGACGGAGAAAGCAGGGACTAAGTAACGGAGTGTCTTAACACTAGGTTCGTATGGTTTCTGCAGTTCCCTCTGCCTACCCTGCCATGTGCGCGATAAAGCGTGAAGCTAAAAAAAAACTTATTAAATAAAATTTCTGAAGTAAGTGCCGTTTTTGTCTTAGATTTATTTCTATGATGATGTATTTATGGCGTTTGGAGCGTGCCAGTTGAGCACAATTCACTTCGCCAATGTCACAATTAAATACAAAAACATATAAAAAAGAATAAATTAACTAAAATGAGAAATTAAAGATTGCATATTTAAAAGAGATCCAGTTTAAATCCTCCACTTAATGTTGTTAAGGTAAGTTTTGTAGACACTATCACCTTTAAAGCTCGTCACACAAGTTGTGCTTTCAAATAAGTTTTGTTGACTTTTCCATTTATAAAAGATGACAATGCTATACCATGTCACATGTTACACAAAGTACAATATTTACTTAATTCTGTAAAAATATTGTTATATTGTAATGTTTTTATTTGAAACAATGTTTGAATTATTAATTTAACATAAGATTTTTAAGCTTATGTAGAAGCTTAACAAGAATATAAATATAAACTACTTAATAGCCTGTCTTATTATTCCTTGCTAACGACTTAAAAAACTTTATATATATATATATATATATATATATATATATATATATATATATATATATATATATATATATATATATATATATATATATATATATATATATATATATATATATATATATATATATATATATATATATATATATATATATATATATATATATATATATATATATATATATATATATATATATATATATATATATATATATATATATATATATATATATATATATATATATATATATATATATATATATATATATATATCACAACTTTCAAATATCTACATGTGTATATATAACTGTCAAAAGTGACACACTGGCAGCCATACCCACATACCCACATATCGGCCTTGTGCTACATTCACTATTGTAAGGTCACACTGCAGCTAGATATTCGAATGAGAGATGGGCTCGTAACAAACTGCTGTACTTAAATGTTTAGTATTCCGGATTCGGGTTTTATAAACTGTTACCCAGTGTAAAAATTTTGGCTTAACATTTTACTTAATTTAGTTGTTAAAGTAATTTAAGTTCCCAATTATAATATCAAATGTATGAAGTTGAAAAATATTCGACTCTTTACGATGATTTCAAATTCATATAATTTTGTTGTGTACATTTATTTTGTTTACTTTAATGTAATGTATACATAATAAATAATGAAATTTATAAATAATCAGTTTAGCGAACCGAATACGCGACAAAGAGATAGAATAGTAGCTCAGGTACATACAGCTGGTGATAAAGAAATAATAAGAAGCTATGAAGAATTAGGAAGAACGTCCTCGACGTAGCCTAAACGACGAAGGAATGAGTGATGAAAGAATGGTAAAAAGATATATAAAGCAAATGTGAGTGGTAAGACAGGTAAGGGGAGACCTCGGTTGACTTTGGAAAACACAATATCGAAGATACTGAAGGAAGGTCACGTACAAAGCATGAGGACTCCCCTGAGAGCATGTATGAAGAGGTTCATGACAGTGGACGAGGCGAAAGAGATATGCAGAGACCGCAGCATTATTACCCCGCTAGGGATAAAGTGTGATGTTATGTATGTATTTAGTAACTCTGATTTGTTTAAGTAAGGCACGTTATTTTGATAGTATTATTCCACAGTTTTTGAAACGTGTACATGATTTCAACGTATAGTTTAGAAGTCAAATTTAATTTTCTAGTAGTAAGATTTTTTAACAATAAATTAAGTACCAATATTAAAACCAAATTTAAATGAGTGTCATAAATTTCTCTATACAGTAACAGACATGACTAACAGGACTTATACAATAACGGCCTTATTCATAAAAAGTTATAGCACGCTTAAAGACTCGATATAGTAAAGTTGTCAAAAAACGTTATTCATAACAGCATTTTAGTGCCAATCAGTTCTATAAACCTATCATAAAGTTATAGAACCGAGAACCCTACTATAAGAGTGTTTTAACGTCCAAACATGGCCGATTCATATTACAGCTGATTATAGATCATACTAATATGAGCATAGATATGACGTCGTCGAGTCGCTTCATCAAGAGTGTCAATTTCAGTTTCGTAAACAAAACAATATAACAATTGACATTTTGTTCGATATTTATTAACTATATTTAGTTATTAACAAGTTTATTAATAATAAATTCTACATAACAAAAGTGCACAGAACATAGGTAATACTTGTCCACGTCTAAACAATTTTCAATTCTTTGTCGTTTTACTTCTTATGACTTAATTTTTTAAAAATTAAGTAAGTTTATAAACGAAAATAAAATAAACATTCGTGTTTTTGTGATAACATCGACGTAAATGAAGCCGGTAAATGTCAAGCCAGATCCAACAATATATTTTTGTACGTAATATTATCTGTGGTCATACTATGTCAATGCGTTTTTCACTTATCATCTGTGGATTTACTGGTATTTTCGGCAACAAGTCGACCGACTTCAGTATAGTGGCAACATTGTGAACGTATAAATCAAATTAGTGACACTTTAGTTATAGAAGGCTTATAGAGCGTTTATGAATACAAACATTTATTGAACGTTCTATAAGCCCAAAGAGCGTGTTAACTAAAGTATACTTAAAAGTTCTATAAGACTTTTTTATGAATAAGGCCGTAAGGCCTTATTCATAAAAAAGTCTTATAGAACTACAAGTCTTATAGAACTACACATACTAACACAGGGGATTTTTACCCACATTTTGTATATCTCCACTATAGAAAACAAGCTCAAAACAAGCTAAGTGGACAAGACAGGAAGTTAGTAATGCTAAACTCGGAAAAGTTAGCGGTTAGTCCCAAATTCAATGTAGATAGGATGTTTGTTTGTGATCTGTGGTAAATTCGGGGGTAAGCTATGACGTCACTTTCCTGTAAGTGAAGCAACAAGGTACTTTAATTTTCAAAATTAGATCTTTTCTACATAGAAATGATCTATTTTGCTATTTTGTCAGTTCTGAAAATCCCTTTGTCAATTTCAATTTCAATGACAACCAAAAAGGGTCGTAAAGTCCCAACATCTTTGTTTGTTGAAATTTCGTGAACCTTATATTTGTAACAGGTATTTAAAATAAATCTAGAGCTAAAACACTACGGGCTTTGCTTTTCAAGAGCTCATGTAGACTAATATTCATCTTCAAAAATAATTATAGAGAGGACCGTCATGTGGCGCATAGGCGTAAGCGTCTGCCTGTAAACGCGAACGATTTCTGGATTCGATTCCCACTCGAGGAAGATGGAGTTTTCTATTTCCATTTTCTTCGCCCTGGGACTTTCGCGCTTTCCGCCTTATTTTGAGGCATTGCGTGTTGAGTGGCGGAGCTCAACGCCGCGCTTTGCCTAAGTGCCAGAGCGAAGAAAATGGAAATAAAAAAATCCATCTTCCCCTACTGGGAATCGAACCCAGAAACCGTCGCGTTATAGGCAGACCGGCAGACGTTACACCTCTGCGCCACGATGGTCCTCATTATAATAAATTATGTAGCAACGGAGTGTCTTCACACTAGGTTCAAACGGACCCTGCTGTTCCCTCTGCCTACCCTGCCATGTGAAGGATAAAGCGTGAAGCTATAAAAAAATATATATCCTTGGGCAAGATCAGACTATAATAAATTTCAGATCTATGAGCTTCATATTAGGTATCATTCAATTCCGTCCACTAACTCTAAAATAGTGTACTAACAAAAATACAGGCAAGCAAAATATTAAAACGCAATGCCTCGAAGATGTAGAAAGCGGGGAACGGAGTGTCCTAATATTTTTTCCCACGGTTCACTCTATGTGAACGAGTTAAAGCCTTTTACCTAACTAATAAGATTAACCTATCCTATATGATATTATATTTAAGTCTTATAAAGTTTGTAAAAACAAAATATCATAGAATAAATTAGACGCCAAATTGTAGTAACCTCCGAATAAGAAGTAGTACACAACTACACAATTGAAGTTGCGGCAAGTCACATTAGTTTGTACTAATGCTTTTGTAAATGTTATGGTGAGTTTAAGATTATTTCCTGCACTACCACAAGCATAAATTAAAGGTATCAAAAAACACACACATATATAATAAATAAGAGATCTCTTCCAGCCAACCTGTGAAAGTAAGTGAAAGCAATACTGTATGAGTGTTAGAGCATGGTATGGTGATTAATATGGGGCCTCTACCACTACAGTAGAATATTGTTTATTTTATTAATTACTTTTAAAAAATTAAATAACAAATAGAACAAAAACACAAATTTTCAGTGGTGCGGATGGGATTCGAACCCAGGACCACAGCATGTAAAGTCATTGCAAAAATGTCATTGCAAAGCCGCACTTCAGACCACTCGGCTAGCGAGACACATACAGTAGTTGGGTATACTGACAACTTATATAAGCCACGGTCTCTCAGTGCTAGGAGAGTTACTCATATACAAGTGAAACTAATAAAAGCCTATTAAAAAGGAAACAAAAATACCATACATATTAAATATATAAAAATTATATAAAACAAGCAGAACCCCCGCAAGCATCGAGTCAATGAAGAAACCAAATCTAAGTATAGCTGAAGAATAAGTAGAAACTTATTAAAAGAACTGAAAAGAATAAAGCTTTCAGTGGATGTAGCTTACTTAAGGCATTAAGACGATATCATTCCGCGTTCACTTTCCCAGGACTTTTGTTTATGCGGCTGTGGGTATTTGACGGTGGATTATATTTTTTTCCCGTATCCACTCTTAAGGCTGAGTACTGAGTAGCTGTTGGAATGCAATTTTTTTGCATTCTGTATATACGATTTACATATCGCGTAATCAAAACCTGCAACGTACCACCCAGTGATCGAGAATTTAGCAATAAGTTAGACGTAGAAAGAAAACTTATACTTATATTTGCAAATCGTTTTATACAAATTGAGTAAATGTAATCGCATATGACTTCGAATTCACGTTTGTCAATTTTTATAAGTAGCATTTTCTTCCTAAATTCATTGAATTGGTTGCTTAGTCCCTGCTTTTTCCGTCACGGCTTTCCGAATTGCGTGTTGAGTGGCGGAACTCAACGCCGCGCTTTGCCTAGTTAAAGTTTTGCCTAATTGCCGAGTGATAAAAATGAAAATAGGAAAATCCACCTTTCCCTCATGGGAATCGAAGCCACAAACCGTCACGTTTACAGGTAGATGCTATGCCTCTGCACCACGACAATCCCCTATGGCAAAAAATTATGAAATGCCGGTAAGTGTCTTAACACTGGGCTAAATGCCGGTAAGTGTCTTAACACTTACTGCCATGTGTGGGAAATCATGAAAACATAAAAAAATTGAATTGGTAGGGAACTCTAGGTTTGTTAGTACTGTCCACACTTTATCAACATTTCATAATTTTACAGTAACTTTCTGCCTATTCATAGCTTCAGCGACATCACGCATAGCTTTGCCTACTCAGTTTGTAGGAAGAGAATTGAAATCAAACCTGTGCGTTTAAAGTCAGATGCTTTTGTTGTCTATTTTGTAATGGTATTCTATATTAAATCTAATTTATGAGCGCATTTTTTCAATAAACTTAATAACACATACTTGTCCAAAACATGACATAAAAACTGAAAATCCAGTTTTCAAAATTCCAAAATATGAAAACTGTAAAAGAAGAGTCATACCACTGGTATCTTTTCCATGTCAGTCGTAAGAGCATATAATAAGATATGGCTATCGCTAGTCTGAAGGCGTCCATTTTAGTATTCAGACCACAGAAGGTAAGGGCGGGATTTAGTGGGATCTGGGGATGAAAGGACCTTTGATCTTCGAGATAAACGTTTTTAATCCCATCTTTTATTGTGCATCTAAACATTTTACTTTCCCTCTGTTCTTTGGCTTCTATTATTTTAGAACAATGAAAAGGGCTTTTTAAATATTCAAGATGGTATCATACTCTAACCTTAGTTATTAGTTGAAACTATTTGTAATGTACAAATTCGTGAGTTTATTTTTGAAGTAGATGCTATTTCAATGCTTGTTTAAGTAAATCTTGATCTGAATTTCAATTATTCTACTTCATTTTTTCCATTTCTTTTCCAAATAGATGGATTCTTTCCATCTATTTGAAAAATTTCCAATCTCTACTTAGAATACTACCTTAAGTTGCCTTTAAAATTAATTATAATTTTCTTTGCACAATGTATAATACGTATCGTTTTGTTATCTGAAAATAAGTCCTAAATTTATTTAGCTAGAAATGATGAGATAATTCAACAGATGGAAACCCTCGAAGTCTCGTACTTAACGTGAATGTAATTTATGAAAGTTCATAATTTGTTTTGTAGCTTCGCGTTCCCCGACTGGGAATCGAACCCAGAAACTGTCGCATTACAGGCAGACGTTGCGCCTCTGCGCCACGATGGTCCTCACAAATTTATATTTGACTATCCACTCTTTCCTGTAAGATACCTATTAGTAAGTCCGTATTTACTAATTTTCCATTTTCGTATCTTTTAATCTATGTTCCTCGTAAGATCTTGCTATGTTTCACACTTCTGAATCACCGAAGTAAAATAAATAATCATAATATTTTGATTATGAACTGTAACGGAATTCATCCTAGAACGGTTTGGTTTTGTGTAAACTACGAACCCCTCAAATTCATTTCGTGTAAATATTTCAATAATAATCAAGTTAACAAAATAAATACATCGTTACCAAAATAAAAATCTTCATACGAATATTTCAAAATTGCCTCAAATACGCAACTTTTCTAATTTATAACGGAACAATCAACAATCGATGCTCGTCTCTATTGTTTGCACGATATTGTTATATCGCTTCCATTTCTAATTCCAGACTACATACAGCTTTAAGAATTAATGTTAAAATATTTACATTTTCAACTGAAATTCAGTATAAAGTAAACGTTTTGATAAATCAAAGTAATCTAATCATTCGACGACTGTAGACACCATTATAACTCAGCTGAGAATTGTGCTCGCAATAGTTTTCAATTCTATTTTATGATTTTATCGAGCAGCAATTCTACGTTAAATTTCTCCACTCAATATCACAAAATCGGTGATTTTTTTAGAAATAAAATTTCTTTTCACGAGATTCTTCTTTGCAGTTTCATAGAAATAGCATGATCAGCAATAGGAACCAATGTAAACATTGGTTCCTATTGCCACCAATGATAACCCAATCTTTACCAACTACTAATTCATATCTTGACATATTATTTAAGCGAGGAGAAACGTAACTCAACGCCACGCTTTATCTACCATCGCGTTTTCTTTTGACAGCATTAAAAATTAGATATAATTCCATAATTGATAATTATATTAAATAAAGATAAATATCATTCAATTTTATACTTTTATGAACTTCATTATACGCTTTGGCTCTAAATTAAAACGTACCACACTAGTGTACGTCCACATTGATTCTAACTACGAATTCAATAGCTCTGTAACGAGGTAGCTACGAAATACCAGCGAAAATACAATTTTCTTGATTTTTCTAAATCGCCAGAACCTCGAGCTTATTTTAAGCACCGCCGATTCGGCTCAATGATTTTAAAGCGATTTTGAACGGTCCGATCACCTGGCACTGTTTTTGTACGCCGATACTCAAACAATAAGGGAAATTCAGGTTTTCCAAATAATTTTTGCAATACTCAAATCGTTTTATTTGAATAAATATTTCATTTCATTTCATTTCATTTATTTATTTATTTATTGGTATATATCAAAAGTTTGTGTAAATAAATAGATTTTTTGTTCAGAGCAATGAAAGCAGCAGACTTATAAAATATAGATTTTTATTAATTAAATTAAAGGTATCGTGGTGCAATGGTTCAATAATTAACTATAAACAATGGTAGGTTTGATCTAGACGTGGGGAAAATAACTTCACGCGTTATCCCTAGGCTAGTCAGAGAGCAAGAGCATTTTACGTGACCTTCCTCCAGCATTTTAGATACTGTGTTTTCGAATGTCAACCGAGGTCACAGCTCACTTCTCTTACCACTCACTTTTGCTTCAGGCAAGATGATAATTATAATTTTTTTGCTCTTTACAAGATATATCTCAAAGTCAATGTAAAGGACACAGAAACCAGAACGAAAATCGATAACGTGACCTACAATTTTACCAATTATAAGTTAAAAGAAATAAAAATTTAAGCCTGGTTTGAACTAGGCTTCAAAAACTAAAGGCATTTTCATCAAAGAAGTGCCAATTTCAGATAAGAGAGATACTATAGAATAACAGGTCCTTTTTTTATTTAAAACCATCAAAGGACAATATACAGCGACACTTTAGTGCGGATTCGTCCAACTTTTTACGATTAGGAGAAATTTTATCGACTTTAGTTATTCATACGGACCTTTGCCGTGTCCCGGAAACGGTTTTCTATTTCAATAAGGATGCGCCCTTTATCCTAAACTTTAGATATACTCGTATACCAATTTTTGTCTATCCAAGCGATATTATATTGTTTTTTTACTCTTATCTGTTTGGCAGAAATTGAATATGTTTTTATTGAAATTAGAAAAATATCAATAGTCTTATTTAGGCAGTTATGATTATATAATAATTTTGCACATTTTTTTTTAAGTTTCAGGCTTTATCTCGCTCGTAGCAAGGTAGGCTGAGAGAGACGTAGGTACCGCGCAAAACCAGTGTTAGGACATGCCGATCTTCACTTTCCACATTCCAATTCATTGCATGTTGTAGCGGAACTCAACGCTGCGCTTGCCTAGTCCTCAGAGTCAAAGAAAGGAAAATAATTTAATTCACCCTGCTCGAGTGACATTGTATACAAAACATCGCGTTATAAACGCAAAAATTGGGACTCTGTGCCACAACAGTCCTCATTATATATTTTGGCTAATTATCTAATTTTTAACAAACTATATTATTAACAAACGGATTTAGATGAAACTTTATTGTAACTTTGTAGTAGAATAAGGCTATAATTAATGATAAACGAATGTAATACATCCTTACCTTACAAAGCTTAGGTAACATATATTACCTTTCTACAAGTTTCGACGGTTCATTGTCAGTCAGTCATTCAGTGAGAAAGTCAGTCACTCAAAAGAGGTAAATATATTGTACTCACCAGGTGAGACATGCGCCAACAGCAGCACTAAATGCGCCGCGGTGGCGCGCGTCAGGTGCATAGCTAGCGCCTCATGCCACTCCACCTCTCTGTACGCGCGACACTGTTAACTGCACCTGTGGCAATAGAAATAAATAAACTTCCCGCACATCACAAAAACTATATAGATATAGAAAGAACTTAGTGTTAGGACTCCCCGTTCTCTACGCTCCGGATTTTTAAGTCTTTTCATGTGGAGTGGTAATCCTAACGCCGTCGTCTTGTTATCAGGGAGAGGAGAAAGAACCATTCATTTTAGTTGTTAATTGTAATTTGTTCGAGAAAACGCCCAACTGTCGTTTATGTATAACTGTGTGCTGTTGCGCCACAATGGCGTTGAATAATATTTTTGTAGTTGTTTTAGTTTGATAAAATGCTGATTATATTTCACATAAATAATTAATTAAGAGTTAATTTATAAAATATTTTTGTCTCAGTGAGTATATATCTAATCTACTGTATTATTAAAAAACAAATGAATACAGTATTCTTATGATGGTAAATCTTAAAATACTCCAGGCTCTGCCCTAATTCGAGATATGCGTGAATAGATAGCAACACTCAACGACTCACTTTGTCTCTCGAGCCCAAAGAAATCGAAAGAAATATATGCATGGAAATTAAACTGACAAACAAAAACTATTAATCTACGCTACAATGTCCACAAATAATTTAACTTAAAACAATTTAATGTACGGAATCAGAACTAAATGTAATAGTCTGTACAGAGAAAAGTACACCTTTTGTCCTCCATTCAATGTGACGTTGGCGAAGTGAATCGTGCTCAACTGGAATGCGTGAAACGCCACAAATAAAGAGAACAAGGAGAAGAAGAAGGATACTCTCATTCTTCTTCGCTATCGCCACAAAACATTCTCAATTAGATCAATATCAATCTCGATTTTTAAAAACACAAGCTACATTACCATTTAACAAATTAAAATAGAAACAACTTTTAAATCGCGTAAATATATTGTGAGTATTGTAAAATAAATAAAGGAAACAAAACTAATTAAGTTCGGCTCACTACTGAATAGGGGTTAACTCTGTAATGAAATTCCCGGGCGAGTTCGAACCGACTACCTCCTAACCCCTTTCATATAACAAGTTTGTGACCTGCACGGCTGTAAGCGATCAGCCATAAAGGACTAAGCGTATGAGAAATTACTATCCCGATAGTTTGAACGAGCGCATTTAAAGTATTTATGTGTGTAGTTATTTTAACGAGTTAACGCTGTTTTGATGTAATATATGCCTTAGTAGTATACTGTAGGCTTCTTTCTTGTATTGAAATCGATAATATGTACGTATAAGGTTTACTTAATGAACCTGAAATTTCACTTTCAAAAAACGCTTGATTTTAACCATTATTTTTAATTTTAAAAAGTTATGGTACAGTACCTCAATGTGAAATGACAGCTGTTAAGATCAACTTCCTCAACATGACATGGAGGTCTGAGAAGGAGGCGGACAAGGTGAATCTAATGTCAAATATCCAAGTAAATAAAAAAGTCCCCTCAGAGCAAAAAAAATCATGCTCATAAATTGAGGCTTTCAAAATATGAACAATTTTTTGTCATTATTGTGTAATACTATCAAGTGACCTTAATTTATTATAAAATTTAATTTTATTTAACCAAGAATAAAACATATAAACTTATGTAATTCGCTTATCAACCATAGCCTTAGTTCTAAGTAATATTAAATATAAAAAAAAATGTAAAGATTGTAATAGATGTTCATTATGATAAATATTAATTCTATGTATTAATATAATCAATATTTGTAATAAGAATATATAGTGTAAGTTAAAAAAGGGTACGGACCAAGTGTCTGTAGAGCTAACTATTTTGAAATAAAAAAAAAATATGAACAATTATGAAATGTATATGGAAATCGCCATCTAGTCATAAACAATAGAGTATAAATTGATGTCTTACAATTTTGAGATATGGCAAGGAGTACGAAATTTATTACAATACAAGTAAAAGAAAAATCCACTTTTTAGACCGAGGGTGCACGAGCACTACTCGCTCTAAACCTATATTATTTGTTACAGTTTGAAGAAGCACAGTATTGAATTCCGTCACTTTATGTGCAAAGTCTCTACATTTTTCATTTGGTTACCTCTAACTGTCCCATGAGGCATGATGACAATGTACAGAAAAACAATATAATTACATAAAGACTTTTTAAAATATTAAGATATTAAATAACAATAACGATTCATTACAAAATTTTTAAATCTGAATCTAATATCACTGACAAGTCAAACATTGGATGCTATTGAAAAAGTACATTTTACGCCCATTGTACTAAAATTTACATACTGGCTATGGAACACTAGCACAGCAGGTTGACGACCGACCAACAAGCGACTGAACGTTGGAGTGCCTACACGCCCCCATTGTACAGAAGATTAAAAACTTCTGAAACAAAATTGCTTAATCAACGCTAAGTTTTGGAAAAAAATGCAGAAAGTTTTGAAACTTACTTGAGAATTATCTGAAATGATTCCATTTATATATGGTGCAATAATAGAGTTTTCAAAATAAATAAATAAAAAATAGAGAGTAGAGAAAGGCGGATAAGTCACTACGTTCTCTCTGTTTACGAAGTACGATTTATATTAATAACTAACAAAAAAAGGAATGTCACAAAAAATTATATAAAATCTCTTCAAAAACAAATAAAATATCACGATTTTTTCTAATTTTGAGCAAAAACACGTCTATTAATATTCCTATATTCCATTATATTCTATATTTAATATGATATGGTATTATAATGTCAAATTTATATTGTAAATATGTTTACAATATAAATTTGGAGTGAGACTGTAACAAGTGTAGGCTTTAGAGGTCCTTTTACGCATTAACACTCGCTTTCGATGCTTTTAATATGTCAAATTATACACAATTTCGTACTACAATAATGCAAGTCAATAGAGATTCTTATTACTACATTTACATTAATTATCATTAATTATAATAGATGGGATTACTAATAATACTGCAGTTTGACGCAAAATTTATTAAGCATTACCCACGAGAATGGTAGATGTCAATATCGATAATACTTCTCAAATAGGGTGTAAAAACTATGTGTGGGCTTGTAAACTACTTAATAAACTAAGCGAGATAATAGAAAAGAACAAATAATTAGCGTAGATGCTATAGTAGTTGAATACAATAGAGGCAAAGTAGCAAAACGATTGGGATAAAGGCTTCTGAGCACGAGGCTATAGCATATATAGAGGACAGGCTCAAACAGCTCAAACAATTTCTTTACAATTATTTCTTAAACCACGAAAACTTGTTCAGAACGCGCTCAACAAAAGGCTGTAGTAATATTAGCGAATAAACACCTAGATACAAGATCCACGTGCAACACCTTCAGTGCAATTATAGGTATTAGGCAGGAAACTTTCAGTGAATGATGAAGTGGCAGCAGTGTAGAAGTTCACTAGAAAGTCTACAAAATTCTACGAGTAAAAACTCGATCAAAACCAACAAAGGCGGCAATGAACCAGGTAGAATCACTTTAACATAGTACAAATTCGGTAATAGAAAGCTGTTCTCGAATTCCTTGGGGCTCTCAAGCAAGTAAAGCTTAAGACGTGCGAGGGTTTTATGCTTGCTTTTCGAAGTGAGTACTCTATACTGAAGTAAAATTAAAAAAAGAAGAGGCCGCCATATATAATAACAATAACAGTGAGACCACAGCGGGCGTTATTAAGAGTATATGGTAGAATATGGCAGCATAATATTTGATTTTGTGGAACTGAATGAGAAAAAGACCAACCAAAACAATAGGATACCTCAAGCTCAACACATGCCAGTGATCTCATCATAGTTATGGCCAAGCGCACGAGGATAATGCTAGAGAAAAGAATGTTTGAAAGGACTACATGCTTAAATAGCACTCCAGACACCATATTACATTGACGCGGAAGGTGCCGACTATAAAATGGGTCTACGTCATTCCCGGATATGAAAAAGCATTTTGTATTGAAGTGAAATTTAATTTATATAGAAATATGTCACAATCAGCTGACAAACTTAAAGAGGGGTTGTCGAAACGTATTGAAATTTGGTTAAAATAAAATACACACTATGGCTTCAGTTCTGAGGATCAGTGTTCAAGGAGGATCAAAATTACATTATTTACTTACAGGAGTCCCATCACGTTGCACACGCATTATGAAGAGGTATATCCCGGCATATTATCTTCAAAAAGGACAAATTATATCCCTTTTATGCAAAACATCAAAGTGAAGCCACTTTTCGCATTAACTTATTTTACAAAATGTTTAATATTATCGCTTATCATCGTAACCTTAGTCCTAAGAAACAGTAAGTACAAAAAATAAGGAAAAGAGTATGTACTAAATTCTTTACTCTCCGCCTACGCTTTGACATATTAGGTATTTATTTGCGTAAGAAATCACTCTTCAATCCAAATTATTAAAGAAATATATTTTGAGGCCCCATAACTAGACTATGACGGTATTGTATCATAAGTACTGAAATCCCCATAAGACTCCATCACGACCCGCTTTCTTCAACATTTCACGTACATTTTGTTTCCGATATTCACGCATGGCTTTCCTAAGAGAGAGATATATATACTTACAATTTACTTTTACTTATATTTGAAAGGTACTCTTTTGTTTTTCGCAAGCATATTAAGCGAGCTTTTGAGGAAGACAATTTTATTTCTCCTTTGTTTCCGGGTTTGGGGCAATTTATTGTTGTCGTTTTTTAGATCTTAGTAAAAATATTATATATCATATATTTTTGTAATTTCTGTTGTCTTTACTATAAGGTAGGAAACTCGTGATTTTAATTAAATCATAAAAAAAAACGGTATCATTCTTCCTTTCCAGATATGGAACGTAAAGATACCATTTATACGATCAACACATAAGTGAAACAACCGTGACATTGTTTTTAGCTTCACTCTTTATCTCGCTCGTAGAAAGGTCTATCTTGCCTAGGAAATCGTGGAAACCTAGTGTTGAGACACTCTGTTGCCTGTTTTCCGCCTTTCAATGTAAAGCTTGTTGAGTGATGGAACTCAACACCACGCTTGCCTAGTTGTCAGAGCGAAGAAATTATATAATCTATTCTCCTCGAGTGGAAGTAAAATTTATAAACTGCCGTATTTGTATTTATATTTACAGACGATGTGCCTCTACATCACGACGATTCCGTCAAATTCGTCTAAACGATTAAAATATGTAAGTTAATCTTAATGAATCTCATAAATAAACTTTTAATTTATAAAACAAACCATTCTTGTCCCTTCACCGAACATTCATTAGAGAATGACAGTCGATGTTATTGTAATAAGCTTGACACCTTGTTACTAGAGGAGTAAACTGTACAGCTATAGTTTGCCGTACCCAAAGTACGGTGGTCTTCAAAAGTTCTTCGAATCATTTTGAATTTGATTAGATAACGGGAGAAGCCGTGAACCGTGGAGGTAAGTGTTAAAGAATTTTAAAGGGGCCTTTTATACCTACACTTGAGTCGCAAGTCCCAAGCGCTGCTCCTCTTACTACCCGCACATTGGACCCAGCACTAGCACTGTGACTCTATGGAGTAATACTAGTAAATATATATTTACAGAAATTTATACTTATACTGACTTCAGTAAGAGGCAATCTAGTAAAAATAGAACAACATTGATTGAAGAATATCGTAACAAATATAGTAAAGCAATCGTAAAGCTTATAATATTTATTTCACATTTTAACATGTTTACAAATCTTATTATTCCTATTGCAATGTTCAATTTAAGCGCACCAAATATTTCAAAAACAAAACACGTTTAATTTACGACCGCGTGTATGTATGGGCGTGACAAATTAATTTTAAGCTCAAATTGGCTTCACATTTAGTTGAGCTTTAGCATATAGTATTTTAGTTCAGTTGATATATTATTATTTTATATATTTCAATCTATCCCGCAAATAGCAGGATAGGCTGAAAGAACGTACGATTTCAATTCCTTTGGCCGATCTCACGTAAGTCCCAAGTGAATTTCAGACATTTTGTATTAAATGGTAGAATTTTAACTTAACACTTGACAATGGTACATAAAGAATTTTAAAAAGTAATATAGGAAAGACCTTGGTTCAATAACTCATTAGCAAAGATACTATAAGAAGGTAGCGGTAGGCGAAAAAAAAGCGACGTGCAAGTATGTAGTAGCGTTTCAATCTTCTGTTTTCTCTGAATATTCCATGAATAGAGTATGATAATAAAGACTCTACCAACGTTGCCCTACCTTACTTTATGCCTATTTACGGTACACTAATAAAACTAAAACGGGATAGAACATAATTTAAAGCTAATTTAAGACACTTGTAAACGAAAGCGGTTGATTTTTCAAATGTTTTTATTTCTTACATCCAGTATTAAATAAAGTTTATAATAAAATAATTCATCGCACGTACATATTCACTGGGATATTCTCAAAAATTTAAACGTACCTTTAAACTCTGGCAAGGCTTTATGCTCCAATTCGTGCTGCACCAAAAGGCACGTTTTACTTATATTTATATATAAATAAATATAAAGAAAACTAGAATGACTTAAAATTCTATATATTTATTTAATATTTTATGTTCATTTCGTTGGTCGTGGGTTTAAATATAAATTAGGGTAGAAACATATGTTAAGTGACGTTTTGTTTTAAATATTCAATTTTTAGGGTTCCGTATCTAGATTTATTAAATGTTTACAATCGTGTAAAATCGTTTAAGTTTGGCTTGAAATGCCATAACATTTTTTCGTTTTTTTTTAATTGTTGCGGAACTCTCGGTGTGTAAGTACCGCTCGCACTTCACCAATACTTTTTAAATGTAAATAATTAAAAAGTGATTATAAATGTTCAGCGTCGACATACCAGATACTGCTCTGCTGCTGCTGTAATTTATACATAATTAAATATTTATATGAAATGTTTATAATTTAACCGCAAATTAAATTATTTACTAATTAATTATTAATAAATTCAAATTACACAATTGTTAATAAGATTTTACTTACATCAATTAATTAGCTTCAATCAATGGACCAGCATTAAAACATCCACATACATCGAGACCCTCCATTGCCTTACATATACCTCAAATCCCCGCAAATCCCTCACATTAGGGAACATACTCGCAAAAATGTTTGAACACTTCGAGAAGTTTGTTCCGGCCTCTAATGGAGGTAGAAAGTCAAGCCAGAAAATGTTGCCTCGCCTCCCTTGCCCTACATTTGCTGTGAGTTTCAAAACTTTCTTAACTTTATGTCTACGTAGAAATAGTGATGGGTAGAGAGTTAAGACACTCTACTTTCTGAATTTTTAAAGATAATGTTTAAACGAATGAACGTGTGGTAAAAAAAAGAAAATTTATAATATTGAGCATGAAATTTGTATCTGTATTTATCGTTTATAAAATTGCGTATTTCCTAACCAAACCTACGGGCATTAAAAGTTTGCCCTTTTTGAAATTACGTCGTTGGTTTTCAAAGCTGTGAAACTTAATAACACCGAAAGTAAACTTTTGCCCAAAATAGAAAAGCTTTTGACGAAACGAATGGATTTTATAAAAGCTTTCGTAAGTCAAAATCAAATGATTGTAAAAATTTTAAAAGGAAACGGATATATTCATAATAGTGTTATGTTGATTTTTTAATTAAAAATATATTTATATATCAATAACTTTATATTTTGAGTCCAACGTTTTGAACACTTTGCTGTAGTTCTTTTGTAGTCCTTGGTATTTGATATGATGGGAGATTAGGAACTTTTACCTGTTAGCTGATATAATTATTGAATTAATATTTATATGAACTAATGCCAATGTGCAAGCATCGCGTACTGCTCTGATTTCCTGCAGAATGAGTCGAATGTACTCTGCCCTCTGGCGTCGTAGGTTTGAGACTTTATAGTTATATCGGTCCCAGGAGATAGAAAGCCACCAACTGACTTCTCTAATGAAAATATCTTTGCATTTCATAGTGTTAAGACACTCCGTTGCTTAGTCCCTGCTTTCTCCGTCCCCACTTTCCGCCGTTTTCGAGGCATTGCGTGTTGAGTGGCGGAACTCAACGCCGCGCTTTGCCTAGTTTGCCAGAGCGAAGAAAATGGAAATAGACAGGCGTTACAGGCAGACGTTGCGTCTCTGCGCCACGACGGTCCTCTGTATATATATATATATATATATATATATATATATATATATATATATATATATATATATATATATATATATATATATATATATATATATATATATATATATATATATATATATATATATATATATATATATATATATATATATATATATATATATATATATATATATATATATATATATATATATATATATATATATATATATATATATAGATATATATATATATATATATATATATATATATATATATATATATATATATATATATATATATATATATATATATATATATATATATATATATATATATATATATATATATATATATATATATATATATATATATATATATATATATATATATATATATATATATATATATATATATATATATATATATATATATATATATATATATATATGTATATATATATATATATATATATATATTATATATATATATATATATATATATATATATATATATATATATATATATATATATATATATATATATATATATATATATATATATATATATATATATATATATATATATATATATATATATATATATATATTAGAAAATGCACAAGATATAATTTTTTATCAATATTATATAAAGCAGTTATAATTTTTTACTCTGTAGCTAGGATCAAATATACTTTTTACTAAAACTTTTTCGAAGACACAACATTGGCAAAACGTTTTTTGTAACTTATCCCTTAACGTATGATAGAAGTGTTGGCTGGTATGTTACTAAAGTAGTGGTTTGTTGGTATTATTACCAGTCGAAAATCACTCAAAATTTTTGTTTTATTATTCTTAACATATTATTTTACATTAAAGAAAGGGAAATATTCCAGGAGAAGTGGATTCAAAATCTGCAAATTTAAAAAAAAATTTGCAAATTTAAAAAAAAATTGCAAATTTTAAAATTTGCTATTTTCTTTTTGTCCTAATATATGACAAATAAATATATATTTTAAAATTAACCATTTGGACCATATCTTAAACACAGATTAATTTCATTTAATATCGTATCATGTCATATACAATCATCAAATCAATCAAAAGTGTTAGTATACATAAAAATCAAGAAATCACAAAGAAAAACCAACACAAACATCAAACCAACACCTGTAATTGACCCTTCAATATGTAAAGCCAAGTTAGAAATTACTGCAATCAGAAACAGCTTCAATATTCCGTCACGTGCTGTCGATGTGTCAGGAGAGACGCGAGCCCCGTCAAATAGTGCGAAATGAATGCTATTAAAGAGCGACGGAAATGCAAGAATCAATTAGCGCAGTGAACGCTGCAACCTTGATGATTGATGTAGATTGATTGGAAGGTAAGTGAGGAGATTTAGTTAAAGATATTGCTGTTTTAAATTATTATGTGTAAGCAAGATAAGCAGACAGAGCGGAAAAAGAGAAAACAGAGAAAGCAATAGAAAAAGAAAGAGTGAAGGCCCTCTGTTCTCAATTTATAGCACATTGTGTAAACGTAGCAAATCATGAGCTGAGCTGAGCATGAGCTGTTAAGGTGCTGACACGTGAACGATACAAATTAATTGCTTTTTAGTAATTTAATGTAATTAAACCGTTAAAGCAGTAATAAATATTGATATAGTGCTTACTTTACTTCAAGATTTATAGGTCAAGTTCGAGTCTGATTTGTGAAGAGTGATTTTTTTTAAATACCTAGAGGTTTTATATTTATGTCAGCTTCTAAAAGATCTTTAGAAGTATTCTTTTGACAGACAAACGGACAAAGTAATCCGGTTATGGTTCCACAATTCTTAAAATATTTATTTATAATAGATATATTGATATAAGGATAGAAATGAGATCGGAGGACTGTCGTGGCGCAGAGGCATATCATCTGCCTGTAAACGCGATGGCTTGTGGGTTCGATTTCCTTTCGGAGAAGCTGAATTTTTCCATTTCCATTTTATTTGCTTCGATAACTAGGCAAAGCGTTCCGCTACACAAAACGCAAGGTCTCGAAAAACGAGGTAAAATGGGGAGCAAAGTGTCTTAGCACTAGGTTCCTATGGTTCCTGCGGTTCTCTCTGCCTGCTCTCTCTGCCTGCCCATGTGCGAGATAAAGCGTGAAGCTAAAACAAAAAGAATTGACATCGTATACGATATCAATATCCAATCGTTCACATTGTATGTTGGATGTTGGCACTGTATTTATTAATCTGTTGATTCACGTTAAGTTCGCAACATTATGGCGCCATAAGTACTGATTTACAGCGATAACGATCGCCAATTTTACTTAATGCGTTAATGTACGGGCATATTTATGTTTGGGCGATCACATAAGTTTATATTACTTTTTGTGTATTTCATATTTTTAAGATAAAAAGAGCATTATTTTTTATTTATTTGGTTAAAGGGTATGTTTTAAATCTTCGTTTCTTCAAATATTTGCTTCAGAGTTTACAGTAGTGTCCCAAAACTTTTTACAATCACTTCATATATCATTCTAATGTTTTTTCGTAAACACTAGCGAGTTAAAATTTTTAATAATTTCCGCATTTGCTACGTTAAATTTTGTAAGAAAAATATTTTAGGCATTTTTATTAACGGAAAAGTTTAAGTGTGTGCAAAAATTATTGACCTGGTTTCTTTAATTATTGTTATTATTAAAAAAATATTGCATATTCGATCTGAATCTGATATAATAATTGTCTAAAACGACGTCTTTCTTGCTTGCGTTAATTTGTTCAAATTATCATTTTATATAATGTAGACTTCCCAAGATATTCAAAAGCATATTAACTTTATTTAAATTTAAATTATAATGCCACAAGCAATTTAAAACCACATTTCGAGATTCTCATAATGTAAAGTATATATACGTATACATTATTCTCCATACGTATTTTGTTTGAAACGTGTAAATTTTGTGTAAGAATTACAGAGACGTAACTGAAAATCTGATGAAACATTAAATTTAAATCTTACGATTTACAGAAACAATGAAGCGCCTCCGTCTCACACACTTGGTGAAGAATGCTGTGTCTGAGAGCAAAAGGAGCATTCAAAATATTTAGAACATTTAGAAGTTATTACACTGAGCGAATGTGTTCGTGTAATGTGTTTCACCAAATTGCAAGCCCAATATCGTTTTGCTCATTTTGTATTTCTACTGGCATTCGATCTGAATCAATCTAAGTTGATCTAAGCT
This sequence comes from Dione vanillae, assembly GCA_037178615.1. NCBI lineage: Eukaryota > Metazoa > Arthropoda > Insecta > Lepidoptera > Nymphalidae > Dione > Dione vanillae. The sequence goes on from JAZFAU010000054.1 coordinate 397,468, forward strand.
GATCTTTCTGAAGTTTTTTAGTTCTGCAACATTTGCTTGTTACAGTATATTTTTATATATATATATATATATATATATATATATATATATATATATATATATATATATATATATATATATATATATATATATATATATATATATATATATATATATATATATATATATATATATATATATATATATATATATATATATATATATATATATATATATATATATATATATATATATATATATATATATATATATATATATATATATATATATATATATATATAATATATATATATATATATATATATATATATATATATATATATATATATATATATATATATATATATATATATATATATATATATATATGTATATATATCTATAAGCTCTACACTTTTACCTATAATTAAGGAGAGACAATCTAGACGAAAAATTTAATTCAGTGGGCGGGTCTCAACAAAAGCTTAATAACACACAGCCCTAGCCTAAGTAATTAAAACTTAGAGAAAATATAGTGATGTATAATCTTATTCACTTTGCTTTGGTATTAGAAATATTGATAAAATCTGCCACAAAACTAGGATTTATTAATTCTGACATATAGAAATATGTTAATTTTTTAAATTTCTGTTTCAATTAGCTGTAGGGAAAATAGAAAGCTCTTTCTGTTGTGATTTTATTAATTAACTAAATACGAATGTAATATATTAATATATTTTTCATATTAAAAGCTTCAATTATAATATTTTCATAATATATAAATCATAAAGAAATGACAAAACCAATCGTTACTCGAATAAAATCTATCAAAAGCTTCCCTTGCATCGCATAAATGTTACCCTCGTGCCTGTTGATTTCTTACATCGTAAAGTTTGAGGACTCCTATAAAATATAGCTATATGGCATAGTTTTATACGTCCTTTGATTACACAACGACCACCGGATGCAGAGTTTTTGCCTATAAAATATTCGTTTCCTTTCATAAAATGTAGGTTACTTTGGTTTCCTACGTTAAGATGTGGAATGCGGTTGCTGTTAAGTTAAACAGGATATCGGTTAAGTTGCAGCTCTGTATTTTTCCTTGCGGTTAGATACTGAGTGAATTGCTTATTTAAAGCTTAAAATAAGCTTAGTATTGGTTTAGTAATATTATTAACTAGGTTTTTGTTTTCTATTATATAATATGTTACTTTTGTATACAAAAAATAGACCAGTATGCAAAAAGATTCCATACATTACTATGATTTCATGAGACATGATGGATAAAATATAGTGTTACATATGTATGTAACACTGTATGTATGTACATACATACATACATAGCTTCACGCTCTATCCCTAGCGGGGTAGTCAGAGAGAACGGAGCGCCAAAAGCTGCGGTTCAATATAGTGTTCATCTCTAATTTTCTAAAAATACTTAAAGAAAAATTTGAACGCATCGGATTTGAACCTGCGTCCCCTTGCGAACCGTGCACGGTTTAAGGGCGGAAGTTCAATTTCCGCTACGTTCAAATTTGTATAAGTTTTCTTTATGTTTTTTTTTATCCTCAGTTTGGAGTAATACTTTAAAAATCATAAAATTATTCAACAGAGGATACTAATGATCTATTATATATGTATCACCAAATCGTATTGTAAGAAAAAATTAACTATATCTTAAGAAATACTGTCATAGTATTCATTTCCATAATAATAATGCTTAATAATATACTTCATAATTTCACCTTGATATTTTCTTCACGAGTATTTATAAAGAATACAAATAATAACAGCAGAAAGCTCTGATAGTGGCAAATATATTTTTAGATGACCTACTTGCGGCAGGTATATAAAAATGGTTTACAGTAAAGTGGCAAGTTTTCCAACCAATATTTTATGTTTCATAGTAATTTTATCATTTAAGTATAAGTAATAGCTGAACCGATTTGGATGGAAAAGCTTCAGGCAATTGGGCAAGCGCAGTGTTAAGTTTCTTCTCTCAAATACAATGCCTCGAAAGGACTGCGGAGAACGGAGTGTCTTAATTCTAAGTCCACGGTTCCTGATAGGCATAGGGAACCCCTATGCCTATCTTGCTACGAGCAGGATAAAGCGTGAATCGATAAATAAAAAAAAACGAACGTACCAATAATAGTGGAAAATATCATACATTACATAGTTCTATGTGGTACTAGAGGGTTAAGAAGGAACAGAAACTCCCACTAAAACTAACCGAAAAGCTAAAACAGATTGTTTGCTACATACTCAAGTATTCTCCTTTGACATAAAAGCATATGCCACAGTAGAGAGACAAGAAACGGCACAACTATAAATTATACTTTAGAGAAGTGTACGTGGTACGTATTACGGTAGTACTGGAGTCACGCTTCTTGAGTGAGTGCCAAACCGGTAGAGTGGGCTTTGTTAATAAGACTTCACTCCGCGAGATGATCTTAATATCTAAAGTTCATAAAAAATTGAAAGATTATAAAAATAATATCTTTTCCTGTAATATATATATATATATATATATATATATATATATATATATATA